>BQKN01000382.1:464388-478467 GCA_022839385.1 Asparagus kiusianus | reverse complement strand
GAATACTAGTCTTTAAGAAACAGAAGCTAACAGAACTGTAGCACGCTACCGCGTGTATTGGAATACTAGTCTTTAAGAAACAGAAGCTAACAGAACTGTAGCATATTTGTGAATTTGTAGTGGCTTCTCATCTGTCTCTTCCTCAGTGCACATGAGCCTTTTGGTGCAAGCTTTACATTTAGGCACTGCTTATGACAATATGAACTTTACAACATAGGTACACGGATCGTGTAGTGCAGTAGCTTATGTTGAGAGGAATGGAGCTAGCCCACTCTGTCCAAGCTTCTTAGAAATATGAATGAAGGTGTTAAGAAAAACATTTTCCAAATTTTAAAGCGGCACATGCCCCCACAGGAACCCCTTAGCTTCATCCAGTAAAATTATTGGATTCTATTTTCAATATATATATTCATCAATACGTGCTTAAATGGAGCAATCTAAACTCTTATAGCTGCACTCATCTTTTGTATTAATCACTTTGTGTTAATGTTCCTTCTTGAATACTCAAATCTTCTAATTCCCATTGGCAAAAATGTTTCCAATATTTGATGGAAAATAATATGAAGAAGGTTATATAAAAGATTTTTCTGTTAGAAAATGCACTAAAAAGTTCAAAGCTTAAATGTTGAGTAACTAATAGAGATAAGTTTTTGAGTAATCGTGTGCTTAGATCAATACAGTAAAGTCATATTGTATAGAAAAATGGCTAATTCTAAACTGAGGATTCTAAACAGCACAATTCAAATTCTAAAACCATCAATTGGTATGATTTCATTGCAGGTGGTTTCATGACTACCAAACCACGTTATTATCTCATGTTTAGATGTAGAAAGGAATTGTAGTTATGCGTACTAAACTAATACAAAAATCAAAGCAACATATGGAAGACTGCAGCTAAGTACTAGGAACTGTGCTCTCTTTTAGCATTGTATTACATAAGTGATGCTTAACTCATTATTTTTATTGTTGTTTCACTCTTAATGTGATAACTCATAAGTCCACTGACCACGAGCTAAATTAATGTTTGCCTCATCAAGCAAAACAAATTTAACAGTCTTATTTCACTTAATCTTATATTAAAAATATACACAGCTTCAAATAAAATCATATTAAATTTCACATTATCCACCAATTAACTGTGTTCTAGCCTTCAGTATTGATTACCTTGCTGCGTGTAATTTAACACACCTTTGTGAAAACATTCCATATATATCTGACTTGTTTAACACATAGAACTAGACTTAAAATCATATTAAATTTCATTGATTGTACATGTACAAACGTCCATTATAATTGTTACCAACATAGCTTTGTAAATGAGATGATGTGAACCTCCAGAAATGAGTCTCGAAGTATACTTATATTGCTACATGTGAATTTGTATATTCCATTTGTGTGTATGAACTAATAGGCCTTCTTTTGTAACCTGAACTTTCATTGCAGTGCATGCGTATGTTGTGTGCATGTATTATTTTCTTGCCAATTTTGCTGCCTTACCTTTCTTATCTTACTTTGGTAGGATCGATATAATTTTTTCAAGTGAAACATGTGCTGATGCTTGGATTGAGAAAGAGGTAAAGTCATTTTGTAATTATTGTCAAATTAGCAATTTTGTCTTGTGTAAGAATGTGTTGCATGTCATAGATTTTTTTACTAGAAAGGACAGAACACATAGTTTACATCGACGAAATGATGCATTAACTAGTTTATATAGCGCTATTGTAAAATTTTACCTCTAAAGTGACTAGAATTACATACATTCTTACATTAGAACTTTTTTCTAGCTTCCATAAAAAAGCAATATTGTGTAAACTCAAGGTTGAATAAAAACAGGTACAATTTGTAAAATATAGGGTGCGGAGACACGACTGCGTATACATTGAAATTAATAATTTACATGAGATCGTTATTGTTTTTCAGTTCATGTGTTATTCGAATTAAATTTCCTATCACATTTAAGTTTCTTTTACTATGTTTATTATTATAAATATGAAATTTCTCGTTTTGAACTAGACACACAAAAGGACTCCTTAAATTCATAGTTTGAAACTCGGTTGTAGGCTAAAATGAACCCGATCCTTATCAAACGAGTCTCAGGAAATGAATGTGAAGTGTAGGGTATACATCTAAGAATTGCATGAGTGTTTCAAATTAAACATATATCATATAATTGAGTACAAGTTTGGATAAATGTATGCATATATCTTGGAGTGTCCTGAAATTTTGGTACGGGTAGGTGTCAAGTATGGTATTAGCTTCATGATGGAAGTACCCGGATATGTTAGACATTGTTTATAACTATAATATATATGATGGACTTCAATTGGTAAGAAAGAGATTACTTTTTCTAGCCAGGACATAAACCTGGGTTTTCCAATAATCCAACTTCAACAATTTATTACTTGCGGCCAATGGGCAAGAAATATTACATAGTTCCACACTAATTTATGCTTTATGTTTTTCGATCTCTGTACTAATACAAGATAAAGGTGAAAAGTTATGTTTGGTCGATAGTAGCACAAAACTTATGTCTTTAAAAATAATACTAAAGAGCATATTTTGAGGTCTCGTGGTTGTTAACTTAAAAGAAGGCCCATAAAAAGCTGAATCAACCCCAAAAGTTTAGCATAATAAACGCTTTGCTTTCTAAGGGCATCAAGAAGGGATATGAAATACGATCGTACGAATATTGTTTATATAGAGTTGCACCAGACAATGATTCATGGAGATGGAAGAAAAAATTTCCACTGGATTGTCAGCTAACCATAATCTAGAAACGTGGACATAGTGATGATTTTGTTTTTCTATGGATATCATATTATGCATGTTTCTACGTGTCGGTGTATGTGGTGGCAATCTATTTTGTTAAATGAGCTACTAAGAGATGAAAATGTGGTGATGCCCACCTTGTTACTCACATCGTATTAGTTGGTCTCACCACGCTCCATCTCTTGGCGGCTCAATTAATGAAATGAGCTGCAAGCTCATAACCATTAACACTATATATATGTATAAAATAAGCATATTTATTATACAAATGTATATATATATTAAAAATAATGGGTATGAGGTGGGGGTTTATTTTGCTAAATGATCTACCAATAGATGAATATGTAGTGAGGCCCAACTGCTAGTCTCATCGGATAGGTAGGTTTCACTATCCTTTATCTCTTGGTAGCTTATTACAAGACGAGCTTCCAATTAATAACCATCAAAGCCTTATATACAAGGTTTTAAATATCGGATGTCGGGTTCATGTCGCTCGGCCAAAATTCATGTCGGATAGCGAAAATCGGGGATATATCGGGGGACATGAAAAAATATCGGATTGCCATATCGGATAGGTTGATATAATATCATAAATGAAATCTTCACATACTTGATAATTATATTGTCTAAACATATGAAAAAGTACATATGAGAAGGGTCTTCATTTTCACAAGCAACCACCAAGTTTTTGCTTTTGCATAGAAAACCAAATAGACACTAGAACAACTTAACTGCATATGTTTAGACAATTCTTATTAAAGTATAATAATTAGCCAGAATATAAAAATTACTAATACAATTCTTTATACACAACTTTATTTATTAATGTAAAGATTTATTAATTGTTCAATTTAAGAATTTATGTTATTATAAAAGTCACTTCATAATTTTACACTCAAAGAAAAAGATTACAAAAAAAATGTTCACATACAAAGCGCGTGCATTATACTAGTAGGAACAAAAAGAAAATTCTACTGAAATTGAAAATTAAACTCGTAATTGCTATTCTAAACTACTTACCTGCATCGATTAACAATTGCAGGATTTTTATTATATATCTGTCATTTCTCCAAACAAGAAACTAGTAAAATCGAAGTATATGTGCAACTAATACAAATAAATTCATGTGTTCTTATAGCCTTCCATTATAAAGAAAACACATGCAATAACAAGTAATTAAAACCTACAGCAAGCACCCATATGGGCAGTGGATAGGAAACAATGTGAAACTTTACATAAATAGAAGGTGAAAGATATTGCAAATCATATGATTTCAACATGTCAACGTGAAACCGATATTTCTGAATTTTGGTCGATATTTGATGTCCGAAATGTCGCCCGATATATCCGCTATTTTCCGACATGTCCCCGACATGACCTCAAAAACGTCATACGCATTAAATTCAACAATTTCGTGGCGGCTAGGCTCCGAATCCGCAATATCGGCCGCCATGTCCGACATGGCGGCCGATATTTAAAACACTGCTTATATATAAACGAATATATTCTATGTATGTATACACATACATGCATATCGATGTCTATATATACATATGCACAAACATATACGTCTGCGCCTCCATGCACACATGTGCACACACAGAGGCATACAAAACACACTAATGCGTGTACATTTGAAATTGGAAGAATCCAATTAGGGTAAATAATAATCATAAAGTCTTTATCCCGGAACGTTTTATTAGAAATTTGGAGTATTTTGCATGAATATGCACTTTTATCTGCACCAGCAAATAGATTGACATGTGTGACACAGTGAACATGGAAAGTGTTTATAATTTGGCAAAGAATATGCTACATATTGTTGATAGGTGCTAAAGATTCTAGATTTTTTAAGTTATAACTTGTTGGCATATCAGGAGCTTTCAACCAATGCCTGATACTTTGAATTAAAGCTTGATTACATTTTGCGTTTAGGGTGGATATTAATAAAGGTATTGTCCACAAGTATAGAGATAGTTTGACAATTCATACATTATGGTCAGTTGTAAAATTTATACAGCATGCTCCCAGACTTTCCGTTGTTGATCGTGAGACAATCTTTCCATCTTTTTCATCGCTGCCATTGTTATGACTTTAAGTAAATAGTTTGTTAACCCATCAGGATTTTCTTGGTAGATATTTTTGGATAAACGTAGAAATTTCTTGGGTGGTTTATGCTTTTATAGAATATTATGCTAAATGTAATTACTTGAAAATTTCTTATCAGACTTAACATTAGCTTAATCTATATCGATTTTGCTCGCTTTTCCAATTCAATACAGTTGATAATATTATATTAAATCTACATTAGACCAAGTTTGAAGCTGGAAGAGAAGTAAATATTTCTTGCCTTGCTAGGAAATCTTGTTCTGTGCATAGTTATTCCCCATGACTCTTCGTATATGTATCTTGCTTTTCTTATTCCTGGTGGTCTTTGTGTACATTTATACAGGTTGTAGCGTTGAAAGAGGATGGTTGCCCAAAAGTTTGGGTTGTCACATCTGATGCTTGTCAGCAGCAAGCTGCACATGGAGCTGTACGCACTTTTCCTCTTCAAGGGTAGCTTGTGTACTGAGAGTTTGATTGTCTTGCTTTCCTTTAACCACTTTGTATTACGTTTTCTCTACAAGCAGTTGCTATTTCACGTGATTGGTATGATTAGTTTTCTTATCATTACATCTGAGGGTAGTTGAGATTGCAATCCATTTATTACCATAACTAAAAAATTTCTTAAGCTTGCATGTAAATATCATGGTGTATGTTATTTGCTGGCGATATGCTATTAGTTGACAATACTAGAGAAAGGATATTTATAAAGGAGAGAAGTGGAGACATGCTCTCGAAACTAAAATTTCTAAAATTAGCAGAACAAAAATGAAATACGTTGAATGCATTTTCAGTAAAACTAAAAAGAGAAAAGAACATATAGTACATATTAATAGTCAAAAAATATCAAAAGTAACCACTTTCGTAATTTAGGATCATTAATTCGTAATGATGGTGAGATTGAGGATGATGTTTTCCATCGAATCAAATCGGAATTGTTAAAATGGAGGAGTGTTTCTGGAGTCTTATGTGATTGTAGAATAATTATAAGACTGTAGAGAAAATTCTATAGGACTGTTATAAGAGCAACAATGCTTTACAGATCAGAATGTTGGGCAACTAAAAAACAACATGTGCAAAAATTAAGTATAGCAGAAATGAGAATGTTACGATGGTCTTGTGATTATACACTAAAAGATATGACAAAAATGGGTGCATCTATAGTAAATTAGAGGTTGTTTCCATTAAGGATAAAATGAGAGAGAATCAACTAAGATGGTTTGGTCATGTACAACATAGACCTCTTAATGCACCGGTTAGAAAAAGTGATAATATTATAGTTAATGGGGCATAGGGATCTAGTGGTAAACCTAAAAGAACTTGGTTAGTAACAATTAAGAAGGATATGATAATGGTTAACCTAACAGAGGAGATGGCCAAGAGTTGAATGAAATAAAAAAATAGGATTCATGTAGCCAACCTCAAAGATTTGGGCTAAAGGGTTTGTTGTTGTTGTTGTTGGTATGGAAGTACCATATACCAATTATCCTGATCATCTTCATCCAATCGTCCTGCATGAAAAAATATGATTTTAATAACCAACTATATGCATTCTTGAAGTTCATAAGCATTCAACACGTATAGATCCTCAGATCTACATGCCACAACAAGGTTATATTTTGGAGTTAGATTGAAAATTATATTTAAGACAAGTTTTTTCTCATGCTACATAAACTTGCAACTGTGCAAGCTGGGCTTTCCAAGGTAATTAGTCAATGTCATCATTCTAGGATTAGGGTAATTATGATTTAATCAATATAATGCTACACAATTCTTGTTCAATAGTGACATTGGTTTAAAGGGCTCCCAAAGCACCCAATATTTTGCCAAATGGCAATTCTTTAAGGGACTCCAAAAGGACTCAGAGCTCATTTTGAGTTAACAGAAAACAAACAAATAGAGCGGTTAACATG
Source organism: Asparagus kiusianus (assembly GCA_022839385.1). Classification (NCBI taxonomy): domain Eukaryota; kingdom Viridiplantae; phylum Streptophyta; class Magnoliopsida; order Asparagales; family Asparagaceae; genus Asparagus; species Asparagus kiusianus. The sequence goes on along the minus strand of BQKN01000382.1, from coordinate 471,679 downwards.
TTGCTAATTTATGGTGACAAAAGATAAATATAAAAAATGTAACAAATAATAATTAGAAGAATCATGGAAACCTACACTAAGATTCCAGAATATAATTTCTGTTTTTTGGATAGGGTTTGAAAGAGTAAACTTGTTCTTTCTGATAAGAGAATGGAGATGATATTGGAATAGGTTCAGTGGCAGGATAATGTTATGGTGATCTCTTGAATTTCAATTCTCCAAAGTTGCCAAATATAATTGATAACAACCACACAGAAGGAGCCTAAGTGATCAATGGAACTAGAACTGGAGATATATGCAATCGAACTTGCAAATTTTTACAAAGGGTGAGGGCAGCGACACCATTGTAGAGAAGCATGGGTTAACCATTACTTGTAGTGGCAAGGGGAGGAAACTCTCTTACTGAAGAAAATGATGTTAGCCCTGAATCCAATGGAGATGAGGGTCTCCCAAGTTTAAGCTTACATTGGATATCTTGACAGAATCGAAGCTTATTTATGGAAGTATACTTCTGAATTCTGATGCCAGTCAACTTTTCCCAAGCAACACTATCAGAATTCTTTAGTAGAGATGCCTTCCAAGGTTTGTGTAAAAAGGTACCATTATTTTTTATTTTCGAATAATAGTGCAAGTGAATGCAGGTAGTATTATCTTATGATTGGTTAAACGACGAGAAATGTGGAGGTCATAATGAATATGCAATATCCACAATGAACATGAGAAATTCAAAGGCTAATGAATTTGTAATCACACTGATTGAAGCCGGACAATTTTTTTCCTGGAATGAAGATTATAAATCTGTAATCTCATTGAATGAAAAAGAACTATCTTGTTACCTTTACCTACTGGAATAAAAGGTACATCCTTGTTTTGGAAGTAGCAACCTCAATAGTGGCCTAGCATGAAATCAAAAGTAGCAATACTAGAGGAAGAATGAATAAGGTGTCAAATAGAATCCCCAATGTAAATACCTATTCTTAATTAGAGATGCAACAATGCAAGTGCAATAATAAACATGAGTAATTAAACTATTTGAAGCAAAATAAAGCAACTAAGTAATTAACAAAAGTTATGATAGGGTTAAAGTGATGATCTAGAAAGATGTACAAATCTGTTGGATAATTATGATTACATTTAGATAATCTTTTTTTTTGGACATGTAAAGCCTGTAACTATGGCTGTTCCTTGGAGTTGAGTTCAACATATAGAACTTTAATTGCTTGAGGATTTGTTAGCTTGCATAGGCCTGAGGACTTGTTATATATTTTCCCTAGTTCTCTTTTATTTCTACACTTGTCCTGGTCAAGGATGCCGTTAGCGAGATGATAAGACAATTATAGCTATTATTCATCTCTATAATAATATTGGCATGATTAATATGGAAAGTATGAAATGTCAGTTTCTATATATGTTTTAATTGGCTTTGTGGTATAAATAAGGCTAATTAGCACTTAAATGCCTTACTGTTTCCCCTATTGTGTGCTTATATGCCTTCACTTGTTTTTGGCAGCACTTACGTACCCCTAAAATTTTTAATGTTCGCACTTTAGTAATTTTTGTTATTCAAACTTGAAAATACTCCCCTGAATATTCTCATGTGACACTCATAAGTTAATTTTAACTCGTTTTTCACGCTTAATTTTTGTTGAGTTTACGTTCAAATCTACACAGATTCTGTTTTAAATAGAATTACGGTAGGTTTAAAATAGAATTACGGTAGTTTTAACAATAGCAACGAACATTAAGGGTTAAACTATTCTAAAACTAGCATGTGAGTGCCACATGGGAATATTTAGATAACATTCTCACGTTTGCATGGCTGAAGGTACTCAAGTGTCATTTTTAAAAGCTTAGGGTATACAAGTGTTGCCAAAAGCAAGTCAGGCTATATAAGTGGTTAAGTGCTAATTATTTTTTGGTAATCAAGTTAGCTTCTCAATCTCAATATTGTTCTCTTTCTAGCAAATTCTTATGTCTATTCATCCTTCTTATCATTTACCTACTCTTGCTCGCATGATTCATTGAAGACTAAATCGCTCATTATTTTATGAATTGCCGAATGAGAAGCTTCTTTTCTCAGTTGCTTGTATTTCATTCAGTTTATTTGTGATTTGTTATAATCTCCAATTCCTTGCCATGAACACATTCTCATTTGACATTTTTTTGGCTTATTTTCCCTAGATATTGACGCAATTGCTTATAGCATATATTACATTTCCTAAGCCCTATGAAAGTATAAATTTATAGCCTAAAACCCTCACCACAACTTCGCAGTTTTGATGTTGTGGAAGGGACCTTCAACGTGGTATCAATCATCTAAGCAACTCAGGTTCAACTCCCACTAGCTATGAGTTTCAAAAGAGTATTTAAAAAGATATGTTGCTGTGTGAGTCCAGGTTTCAACTCGTGAAAATGGTGCTCAACATGGGGGGGCATGCTAGAGTAAAATTACATACCTCAATTCTCGCCACAAATTTGGAGTTTTTGTGCAGTGGCAGAGACCATCAACTGGCCCCAACCAACTCCACTTCCTTGGTTGCTCCTTTTCTCGTGCAAATATTATTTCATGATCTGGCATTCACAAACTTGCTTCTGGGTTTCATGAGCTTAAATTGCATGAGCAACAAATATGTTTGTTTTGCTTGTCAATTCACATAATAAGACAATAATCTTTATGGTGAGCTTTCCCCTGTATTCCTGGTTTGGAACAGTTTTGCAACATTTGTAACTTTCTCACTGTGTATCCTGACTCCACAACCATCCCCATTTTCATGAGAAAATACTTGAGTGTGTGTGATGAATCTGATGATAGTGTTTGTGTTCAAGTTGGACATATTTATTTTGTTTATTATTATTTTTTTCATTTACCTGAGCTGTCTGCTTGCTGTTAGTTCAGGTTGTGCTGCTTTCTGCCAGTGCAATTCCTACATTTCTTTTGTCTTTACTCTTATATCATGGAAATTTTATCTCCTTCTGACTTTTGGAAATGTTTTAACTCATTATAAATTAGTGCACTTTAACTATTATGTAAAAGCAATTAATGTCAACCTTACATGACCTCATTTTTAATTCAAGTTTGACATCCAAATGAGTTACTTCATAATCTTGTTATTAGGGTGCTATTTTGTTTCAAAGGACAGTAGAAACATATTTTTTGACAAGTTTTCCCTTGACTTGTTTTCTAGGGAGCATTTGTTTGGAGTTGTAAAGCATTGGTGTCTGAGGTGAGACTGTTGACCTTTGTGGTGGCATTAATTATGGTGGCATTAATTTTTGTATCTGACTGAATATTTATCTGAATTCTTAAATTATGGTGGCATTAATTTTTGTCTCTTTGACTGCTAAGGTTATTTACAGTAGCTAGATACATTAATTTAAAGTGCTTTTCTTATTTAAGATACCTTTGTTCAGTAAATTCATTACAAGCTAACTGTTGGAAAAATTCCTTATCATCTATTTATTGTCACTTGACTTGTTTCTTCCTCTGCTTTCATTAAATTTATTTTAATTCTCACTATGATGGTAAAATTTAAGTCCAAAAAGAATTTGAAGTTGTCATATAGCTTCAAAAGACTATTTCTTCAATTGTATAATATTTTGTCCCGTAATGGCTTGGTATATAGTGTTCTCATAAAATAACAGTTTTTATCTTTTTCCCTATGTTGGGGTATGAGTTGTATTCAGCTTCGCGTAAAACAATGTTCTTGTCCTAGCTCTGAATTCACAGATGGTGAATTAAGGTGAGTAGCACATAATGTTCACATAAGAACAAAGTTTTGCTTAAATAATAGTTTTCGTTTTCATGTCTTATGTAATCAAACTCGGTATTAGAGTGGATAACTGAGGAGAGAAGTTAGCCACGTATCCTTCATATCTCTCTATGAAGAGAATATTCCAACCTGTATTGACTAGTGGAACTATGTGGAGCGTTATTATTTTCTTATGATCGAGTCCAACAGATAGGCCTATGTTAACTGCTCTGTAGTTAAGAATGACCCTGTAAGAGTACCTAAATGCATGAGCTCCTTGGCGAGACATCAGTAAGTCTTACAGATTCACCACATTGACATATAACTTGTAGCATGCTAGGAGTAGAAATTTAGTTGCAATTTGGTATATTGCTGTTAGCAACAATGTCAGAAGCATGCAAACTGCATATTGTGGTTTGAGAAAGAATTAACCTTTTACCGGATAACAATAGTTCAGTGCCCCGGAACTAATGCAAGAAATGTTGCAGCTCTTCAAAATATTGTCTTCGAAAATGAAATTATCTATAAAAACATAGAGTCCAAGAATAGAGGAGAGAGATGATGCCCAGTCAATTGGTTCATGTTGGTAAACATGTACCAGTATCCTTGAGGAAAGAAATCTGACACGCTTTATGTTATTTTCAAATTCACCACTTTCATTAAGTTATTTACTTAGTCTCTCGATACTGTTTAAACAACCAAAGAACTTGCCATATTTACTGAAGTGTGCTGTTGCATATTTTTTTAGTCGGACTTGATATTTTCATTCAGCTTCATATTGCTTAAACATATGATGATCTATGCCACATCCCAACATGTTGGTGTGAAATCAACAAAAATACAATCTGTTAGCTAAATTCAGTAAACATAATCAAAGAATTATTACTAAATAGCTGATAGAATCATAGAACTGGACTAAATAGTATATAAGCACTCTAAAATAGGAATCTTGTAAATCAACAATAAAGAAGTAGAATCATGAAAGTAGGCCAATGACTTTCAGATACTGTTATACAGGAAAGAGAAAAAGATGATGACCCCCTAAAAATTATACAAATAGTGTAATCTTTAAGAGCTTTGATAAAAATACATTTACATCTCAAGCTTCCAGAACACATTGAAGTTTTGCTGCAACTTAAAAACATGATCACATAAGCCTGTTCTCTTTTACTTTTCTATTCTATCATCACAGATTTACCTTCTATTCTCTAGTTAAAAGTCATGTAAGTGGCATATCTATTTATGTTAGAATTAATATAAAACTATAATCCTTGATCCTCACCATAACTTCGGAGTTTTGGTGTAATGGTTAGAGGAGCTAATTTTAAGATGGTATCAGAGCAACCAGGTTCAAATCCCACCGGCCACGAATTAAATGCGGATTTTCTAAAAATTAACACAGCTACGTGAGTCCAGGTTTCGACCCATAAAAAAGGGCGCTCGACCTGCGGGGGCATGTTAGAATTAATATAAAACTATAATCCTTGATCCTCACCATAACTTCGGAGTTTTGATGTAATGATTAGAGGAGCTAAATTTAAGAATTTAGAATGAAATGTCACTTCAACCGTTCTACTGCAAAGTTTAGCTAAAACCAAATATAAATGTTATCGGTTGTAAACTCTTTTTAGTCAATTGTTGCTGATATTTCTAGAACTTTCATGTGGAGACATGATACCAAAACCTGATATTTGTGATTCTGAACTGCCGATACCAACAGACACTGTTGGTATAGAAGCATCCTAATAAGTAGTACGAAAGCAGTATTTCAAAGTATTATCTGAAACAAGTAAGAGGTGTTGTTTGAGCTCATATGTAGCCTTATGCAACCATAAGCACCTTCCCTTCCGTAACTGTAAAATGAACGTTTGAATTCCAGAAGAAAACTCTTTTTAATTAATCAATTTTGTCAATTAACAACCCAGGAAAAAATATAATATACAATTATAAAGAAGTTTGAGATATTAGCAAGAAATGCCCTAGAAGAGGATAAGACCCTTCCAACAAGCAATTCATCTCTTAATATTGTCAATTTATGGCTGCCAATCCTGTTTATTGAGCCCCACTAACTCCAAGAGAGGTACAAAGATTATAAGTAAAAACACTCCTTACATTGAAACATTATACATGACGGTTAAGAAGTAAGTTATCATAAATAGACTTCACATTCAAATATGACCAATATATTGATCTGTTTTCTTTTTTTTTTTTTTTTTTGCAGTAGCCTCTTCTGCTTCCTGGTTCTTTTCATAGGGAATTTGTAGTATATTAAAGAGTTCTTTCTCACTCATTTAATATCAATTAAATTGTGGATAAGAGCTATCTTATTGCTTCCCTTGGAACCAAATGCTATTTTCATTTTACATTAGTTTCAGTAATTCTCATATAACTGTTCATAATAAGATATGTTGATCTCTCTAGAATCATTTCACATTATAATAATCTGAATCCCTTGTAGATAAAGGCTTCGCAAAAGGAATTTGATCAAATACTTACTGAGCACAGGTATGATCCTAGCTTAATATTTGCAACATTTCAATACACTACTTTAGCAGGTATGAAAACAGTTGCACACTAGAAAATGTACCATGTTTGCAATGACCAATGATTTTTCTGTGCAACCTTGACATCATAAATCAATTTCACTGAATGACTAGATTATGGCTTATATATCTTACAAGTATAGAAAAAATCATGACAAATATGCTTCTTTTACCATGTAATCAGGTCAATGTTTGGTATTAGGGACCAAACCTGTAACCACCATGGGTTTCATCTTTATAAAACTACACAATCTGCTGACTAGGCCCAGTGTATCTTTAATTACTGTAGTGGTGCATTTATTCTTCATTTCTTGGCCTCTATGTTGGTGACTGTGCTCTATTTATTGCATACAAAACTCAATGTTTAGAATGAGGACTTTAAATTGTCCCTTCGTTGTGCTAATATTAATAGGTATAACTACCTTCTCGTTGAGCATGTATGTCCGTACCCCTTGTCATCTTTTACTTTGAGTAACTTACGAAATATTAAGGTCATTCTTACCACGTTGGGATTTTTCCATGAAAAATAGCTTAGAAAATGTAAACGTAAATTAGCCGGGCACCTGCTGGCAATGCACTGGCTGGTCGGAGTGGCCAACGATGTTCGGCCATCGCGTCGTTGCCTCATCACTCCTTCAATTGTTCTGGTTTGTTCGTTCTTGCTGTATATACATATTTCTACATTTCTAACACAACCATACATGTTTTATTTGCATAAACCTAACTAAAATACAAAACCCTGATTTTTCCCACATGATTTTTGATACTAAGAAACAACTGATAGATTGATAGATAATCTTTAAACAATCAGAAATAGTAAAGATGGAATCAATGGCTAGAAGAGTAGGAAATGACACCTACCCTTTTTGTTTAGTCATCGCATGCAAAGAACTGTTGGTGCTAATCATAAAAAAAAATTCCTTTTGCCGCTGCGCTTCTCGCCATGGGTTCTCAGATGCTCTGCAATCTCTTCAATCCCTTCTTCATTGTCATCTCTCC
>BQKN01000382.1:446025-464288 GCA_022839385.1 Asparagus kiusianus | reverse complement strand
CCCCCCCCCCCCCCCCCCCCCCAACCTCTTATCTCACGTACATGAATGGTGGAGGTTTGTGGATTACGGTTTTAGTGGATCGGACATGAGGGGTTTGTTTTGTGAATAGGAGGGGCGTGGGTGCTTGCCAAACTTGGATGGAGGAGTTTTTGGTGTATGACTGGCTTGGGCATCATGGGGGAGGAGGCGGCAGCAATCAAGCAGGAGAGAGGTACATAAGGTTTTTGAGGGACAGGGGATAGGGTTTATGTCTGTTTATAGGTATTCTATCATAGTAGGTTCTTGTGTATAAGAGATTAACATGGGCTTTTATGCAAAATGATCATGCCTTATATTTGACTGTAGCCTTCAGGTGGTAACGTTCTAGTTGGTTCGGATTTTCAATAGTGGAGGAAAGGAGTATTTTTAGGCACACATAAGTTACATATTTATGTAGTCACATCAACTCTTTATGCTTTAACGTTGAGGTGGACTTGTGTGCAAATTGCACACAACTTATGGTTGTAGCTGCTGAATTTAAAGAGTAGGAAGAGATTAGGATGTAGCATTTAATTAGGGTAGGATTCAGAGTAGAAGATAAGGTTTTAAAGTAATTATCCTATTTGGGCTAGGATTTGGACTAGCAAGTAATTAGAAATCTTGTGAGGGGTTTTGTGTAATTATGCACATCAAGAAATAAGGTGAACTCTAGGTTGGATTTGGAGTTTATGCATGCATATTTAGAGTTTGCATAAAGTTCATATGATATTAGATTTTTTATGCAATTATAGAGGGACTTTTATGCAAATTGACTTGCATTATCAAGTTGTTGCCCGACTCAAATATGAGTTCCTTAGTGGCACGGGTTTCCAGGTAACACATTACGTCAAGTTTGTAGGATTTCTAGTATATGATGTTTTAACTTTAATTAGATAAATAATTTAAAATATGATTAGGATTATGGTAATGTTAAAGTCTTTAATCATTACACCAAAATTACAAAGTTGTGGTGAGGGTTAGGGTTAATAGTTTTATATTCTAACGTGCCTCTGCAGGTTAGGTGCTTTGCCAAACCTTAACTCACACAACAGTGTTAATTTTTAGAAAACCCGCTTTAATTCATGGCTGTTGGGATTTGCACGTAGATTGCTCTGATACCATGTTAGTGTTGACACCCCAACTTTAGTCTTATATGGAGTAGTGTGAAAAAATGTTAGTGGCTGAAATAGAGAAGCCCAAGGCCTAAGAACAACTAGTGCTAGCATTTTGACAGTGAACTTTAGCCAATATCGAGTTACTGTCGGTGGGTCCCACGGCTTGCATGCGCCAATGGGTTCAGAGCGTGACAAATGATATCAGAGCAGTTGCTAGCCGTTAGTGTGGAGGTAAGTGCTATACGGGACTAACTGCTATACCGTATGGATGCGGTGGGAGCCACCTCTAGAGCCCGTAGGAGCCACCTCTAGAGTCCACATCGCCTGACAGTAATACTGGGATGTGTTAATTGTCATGTAGTGACGACGAGGACGTCGTCTTCACAAGGTGGGGTGATTGTGACACCCCTATTTTAGTCCTACATGGGTTAGTGTGAAGAAATGTTAGTGGCTTAAATAGAGAAGCCCAAGGCCCAAGAACAACTAGTACTAGCATGTTGGCAGTGGACTTTAGCCAACATCGAGTTGCTCTCGGTGGGTCCCACGGCTTGCACGTGCCAATTGGCCCAGGGCGTGACAGTTAGAAAGACACTAACTATTATACCAAAACTTGAAAGTTATGTTAAGAGTTGAGGGTTATAATTTTATATTCTCACAATTAAATATTCACAGATAACTTCTTTTGGAATCAGAAGATAAGATTCATATTAGAATTAGAATTTAGTATTTAAATTAATAAGGGATACTATTGAGCCTTCTTATTAAATTGTACACACCAGCACTCATGAGCCTTTTGTTCGGATCTAGATGTAAGCTTAGAAGGGAGTTAAATAGGATTGCTATTCTTTTTTAAAACTTAAAACAAATATTAAATATCACAGATATTGTAGCAGAAATGAACAAAAGTTAGAGAGCAACCATAAACCAATCACAGAAACAAGGATTTTACAATGGTTCACATTGAAATTCTACATCCACTCTTCCTCCTTGCTAGGAGGGGCTTCCACACTATGCAAAGATTTTTCCTTACTCCACACTCGTAACTCTCTTCCTGAATTCACATCGCTAGATTTGAGAGAATATTTTGGTATATTAAAATGAAAAGCATGTCCTAAAGATGACAATTTCGCAAATTTATCCTTCTTATGGTGATGTCCAATCGTGATTGTAGAGTCGTTCTAAGTAGTGAATACAAGTAAAAATAAAGAAAAATATTTAAAAGGTATGTGATCTAATAGTGTCCCATGACCTCAACGAAAACAATATAGCTGTGTCAGTGCCAATGTTCTTGGACATGACAGATTGTCATGCTCAATCAAATTAAATATACCCTCGACTTTAAGAGTATAGTGAGATTATTTCTTATTAACTTAGGAGAATTAGTTTTTGCATCCTAAATTAGGGGAAAAAGCTGTTGAATATAGAAGCACATTTTGGAAAGAAATTTAGAAGGATGAATCATTTTTTCGTGAGGGAAATAATGTAGCAAAATGATTGTAGAAACTTTTGACATTGATTTCGAGTAATAATGGCATATATAACCCAAATTCAACTTTTCCATTTTTGGTTTGTTACAAGTACCTAATTCTTCAACGGCGATACCTATTTGAGATAGCAAATACGAACTTATTCGATATCCTAAGACCACTATAATTAACGTGCATTCTATCAAATAGTTTATTTTAGACCATTTGAAAATAACAAACTTTAGAGATGTAGGACAAGACGCGGGAGGATACGAATGCAAAGAAGGCAAGCAATAACACGGATGAAGATCCCTAAAGTGAGCTACGTCCATGCAATAGTTGCAAATGCAAACTAATCAGCGAATAACTAAAGGTGTTGTGCAATTCTAAAATGAAAATAGCGACAGAAATATCAATACTTAATGTAATTATAAATTTCCGACAACTCTAAAGAGATTGCAAGATTAACAGTAAGAAATTGACGCCCTGTTTAGAGTTCACCTAAGAGATGTAAGGAACTAACACTCAAATCGTCAAATATCCAAATAAGGATTGAATTAAAAGGCCCTATTGCAAACTTGGTGAACTAAACTAACACCCAAATCATCAAAGATCAAATAAGGATTGAGTTGTAAGGCTCTATTGTAAACTTGGTGAACTAATCCACGAAATTGAAGAACAAACCAGCCCTCAACTACTTCGATTTGGATTTATCATACACCTGTAAGCAAAGAGACAATTAATCCACCAAGTTATCAAACTTAGATCTAAAATTAAACTCCCAATTAAATCTGTCCATCAAGATTAGGGGCTTCGAGAACTCTGTTGGAGATACTGTTCATGTGAATAGTAGTCGGAGGACTTGAATAGTAGTCAGAGGTAGCGTTGAAGAGGATGGAAGAAGGATTGCATAGACAATAGTCAGAGCACTGTACCGAACAGTAGTCGGGTTTACTGGTTACATGAACAGTGACGGCAAGGCTAGGTCTGAATTTTGGTAGGATTTTGTTTGAGTGAAGGGTTGGATATGAGTTGAGGGTATAATGAGAGGCTGAGATAAAATCAGAATAATTAAATATAATGGGATTCGCACGCTCATAGCAATTCATATGCAAGCTTGAAATCTCAAAATTATAATATCAAATAGTTTGCCTTTCACTGAAGTCTTACATCATTATTTATAACCATAAACAAAATCAAACCAAATTCCTAAATTACGCTCAAATCTTAGCAAAAATAGAAACTAATATAAAATCCTATCAATTAAAATCTCTGAGATTATGATGAATATATCCATAATCAATCAATATCCTCCAAATTCAATCACGTGTTTCTTTCTCTTGGAATATAATCTCCATAGATTCCCATCAACTCTCCCCGGCTTCGAATCATTCGCCTCTAGTGTGTAGGCATCGAAAATTGCCTATAGGTCTCCACGAACGGCTCAGTGCTAAGAAAAGATGACGAACGTCACTATCCAGCTTATAAAAGCTCGATTAACTTCGACGAGTGCATTAAGTGAATCGACGAACTACGTGAAGCAACGGAGTTTCAGAATAACGAAACACGAACTGATCGGGAACCTCGTATCATTCACAAACGGCGAAATACCCTTCGTGTCTCATTTATTCCACGGACGATTTAATCATTGGAGCTTATAGAACTCCTCGTCGGCTTTCCAACGCATTTGGAATCACTCAAATCCGAGTTCGGACGTAGAATTTACGGCGGAAACAATCAAACAGGCATAACGAGAGTCTCAGGCTAAACTGAGACACCCGAAGTGTCTCGGCCCTGGTTGAGACACCCGAGGGTGTCTCCAACTCAGATTCGTCCCGTGCTTATAAATACAAGTCCCGGAGCCTCATTTTTTTCAGATCTGGAATTTTAGAGAATTGGCGAAGTCCTGCCGAATTGAGGAGTGAAGATCCACAAGTTTCAGAGAGGAGGAGGAGAGATCGGATCGAGTTCGTCGGCATAAAGAAGAGGAACTCATCAGATCTGTATCGCCCGTGTTCGTTCCTTAGGATTATCCCGTTGCGGTAATCTTAAGAAGAGTGATTATCTCGCTTCGCCGAGATAAGAGCTACGGTTTCTCGATCCCTTCACGGATAGACGAAGTTCTGTCCAATTTTTTAGCAATCAGATCTGATCGACGGTGGTCCACGGATATCAACATCCCCGTCACAGGTCAAGATCCCACGCAAGCAGAAGATCGATAAACGATCTCTGTGCTGTTTGAAGAGAATTGTAATTTTGTATTCATTGTGTAAAAGTCTTATAAAAAGACTAATTTTTGTTTTCGTTGTAAACGTCTGAAGTTTGTAATGAACACGACAATGAATCAAACAATTTTCTCCGCAAACAAGCTAGAGACTTCAGCGGATTCTTCGTCATAAAGAAGAGGAGTTCGTTAGATCTACAGCCCGGTTCGTCCCTTAAGATTACCCCGTTGCGGTGATATTAAGAAGAGCAATTATCTCGCTGTTGCCGAGATAAGCGCTTCAGTTTCTTGAGGAGAAGAGATCGGATCGAGTTCATCGGCATAAAGAAGAGCAGCTCGTCAGATCTACAGTTCCCCGGATCCGTTCCTTAAGATTATCCCGTTGCGATAATCTTAAGAAGAGCAATTATCTTGCCGTTGCCGAGATAAGCGTTACGGTTTCTTGATTCCTTCGCGAATCGACGAAGCTCTGCCCAAATTTTCAGCAATTAGATCTGATCGGCGGTGGTCCACGGATATCAACGTCCCAGTCACAGGCCAAGATCCCACGCAAGCAGCGGGCGATAAACACCCGTTGCGTTTGTTTGAAGAGAGTTGTATTTTTTTTTATTGTGTAAGAAAGTCTTATAAAAAGACTAATTTTACTTTAAATCTGTAAATCGATAAACGTGTAATAGATTCAGCAATGAAGAAATCAACTTTCACCGCAAACAAGTTGGCGACCACAGTGGGAGCCAACAGCTTCGCTGCCGAAGCTGTCGTGTCGCAGCCGACGATCAAGATCCCGGTGTTCGAAGAGGTCGAATACGAATTCGACCAGCAGAGATTTGAAGAGTACATCTCCTCCTCCTCCTCCAGATCTGCTCCTCCTTATAAGCGCAAGAAGATCTCCTCCTCCCAGAAGATCCGTCGGTCTTCAGATCTGAAGACCAAAAGAAGTCGATCCCCACGTCATCGCTGCCGTAGTTGCACCTTGCAACGATCCGCCGGCATCCAATGAGATCAGATCTGCAGATCTGAACTCCTTCGCAATCAAGGAGTCGACTGCTGAAGGCGCGCTAACTCTATCAAAGAGAGCACGTCAAAGGAAACACCAATGCCTCGTGCGCCAATTCGCCAAGGCTTTGGATCAGGCGGATGGACTCCATTGCTAAGCAGATCGGGAGTTCAGAAAGCGCCAAGTGGCTAATCTGTCGCCACGACTAGCATCGGAATCCTCCTCTCGACCTCTAATTAACGAATGGGTTCGTGTCAAACGGACCCGTTCTTCTCTCGAGGAACGAATCCAGAAGCGCCGCGCCTTGCTTGCGCATGTCCGGATCCTTGTGCAAAAAGTACAGGAAATGCAAAAGGAAGAGGCAGTTAAAAGATCGTCAAGATCTAAACAAGTTTGGATACCAAAAGCTAAATCAGCGCCTAAGGCAAAAACAAACGGAACTATCATTAAGCCTTTGTCAACTTCAGATCCCAAACCCCCGATAAAACCCCACTGTAGCGTGGATTTCCCCAAGTTCAGGATTCCTCTGAAGGATCGCCTCGGTTCTCTACCCGAAGATCGAGGCAAAGCGCCTATTAAAGAACGTTGGGGACCATTAAAAGAACCCCGAGCAAACATCCAGACTGGGAGTCGTACGCGACCTCTTAACAAGTTAATTTCTACAACGGCCTGTTTGGGGGTGCGTGCAGAAAACCAGGAGCCCGTTAAGGTTTCACCCTCACAAAGGTGTGATTCCAAGCGTGTGACTCCTGTAGACGCCAACAAGGTGATGTTTACTCAGATGAAAACGCGACAGATAGAAGAATGCGTTATACCTGAGAATTCATGTAAACAGCCGATAGGTTGCTCTGACTGCGACGTCGATGAGTTGTACTATCAGGCTGGGGGTACGAATAAATCTCAAAAGAGAAGTACCCAGGAAGCGGACTCTCACTGTCCGTGTAACAAAATTATCAGGGCAGTATTATCAGCGTGTAGCTGTCCCAAGACCGCTCCATGGAGGGTCTCGATATTCGAGAGTATCTCCGCAGAAGCATTGAAACCCAAAGCAAGGCGTTTTAGCAAGAGGCGATCAGCCAATCGAGATAACGAACTCCCAGCATTCACCATCAATATGGTCGATAAGGAGAAGTCTCCGATTACTTCTAACCCAGATTTTTCTCCAGGAAAGAGAGTCAATTCGGGGATAGCCCAACTAATGTTTCAGCTTCAATTAGAAGCCGTCGGGCCTGAACAATCCGTGGTCATCGCCAACGTGACTGATAAGAGGAAATCTACCCGACCTTCTGATTCGGACCCCCTCATATCACATCGTTTAACTCGGCTACGTGCAGGGACTACTAAGCGTAGAGATTATTTGAGGATGACCAGAGGACTATCCTCGGACGATGAAGCGTCAGACGCTTGCTCGACAGTCGCTTCAGAAGCCACCGTATCCAGTCCCGGATAATCTCGTGAGGTGTTTATGATCAACACCGAGGAGATAGCGAAAATGGTTGAGGATGCTTTAGCCAAGCAGAAAGAAGCATTCAAGATCGAAGTGGAAATGGCTATGCAGGAGATGAGACAAATGCACAACCAACAAATCCGAGCTTTGTCGAATCAGTTAGGTGAATCCAGTCGTCGCAATAATGATAGCCAAGCAGTTAGCGATTCAGACGTGAATGAATACATCAAAGTCGATGATCCTCCCGTTGATCAGAATGCTGGGGATGGCCCCACTAAAAACAACGACGCTGGGGGTGATCCCACCAATGATGACAACGCCGGGGGTGGCCACATTATTTCTCTTAAGAATCGTCCAGAACCCGATGCAAACGACGATGAGAAAATAAAAGATCTCGAGAGAAAAATCAACGCTCTGATGTCTGATCGAGAGGTGAAAAGGACTGGCATTCCGTGTCCTTACCCGAGAGAGTGGGATTCGATCCCGTATCCGGTGAAGTTCAACCTGATAAACTTCACGCCGTTTGACGGGAAGGGTTCGCCCACTCAACATCTGATCTACTTCAAGTCCTATTTGGGTATGATCTCTAGCAATGAAGCCTTGATGGCTCGGTCATTCGTTGGTACCCTTCGCGAGCCCGCCTTCGATTGGTACCGCCGTCTCAAACCCGGAAGCATCACTAGCTGGGAGGACCTGGAGAGCATGTTCCTTGGTCATTTCTTCGATGATGACGCTAAAGTGTCGATCAGGACACTCTTCGATGAGAAACAGAAAGACGGAGAGTCGGTGGGTACCTTCATCAAACGCTTCCGCAATCAGGCAATGAACTGTAAGGATCCCGTCACGGAGGAATTCGTTTTGCAGACCTGTCATAATAATTTATCCATTAACATCTTGGACGTTATGGGAGTAGAGCCGCTCAATACTTGGAAGGAGTTGAAAGTGCGCGGAGAGCAAGCCGAACGCTTCCTCAGAAAAAAGAAGATCGAAAGAAGCCAACAGTCAATGCTTGTGGTTGCTAGTGATAATAATCAGACGTCACAACAACAACCTCAAAAACAGCAGAGGATTCTAAATCCAAGACTCCAAAAAGAGTACTCTTTCAAGGACGAGGAAGTTCCGAATATTCTCGAGTACCTCCTGAATAACGGTGAGATTGAGCTGCCACCTATTAAAGATCAGGAGGGAGCTAAGAAAATTACGGACCCAAACTACTGTGCATACCACAGGAGAGTTCTCCATCCTATTGAGATTTGTTTCGGCTTAAAGAATAAGATTCAAACTCTAATCGACTCTGGCGCCATAAAGCTAGAATAAGCCGAATGATGGTGCAACACTCCGAAGAGTATACGAGTATAAACTGCTTCTCAACACTCCGACAAGTATAAGAGTATAAACTGCTTCTCAATCCTCCGACCGGTATAAGAGGTTAAACTGCTTCCTGATACTCCAATAGGTATATGAGTCTAAACTGTTTCCTAACATTGACGGGAAGTTCCTGGAGAATTTTATACGTAATATTCTTAAGGATAACCCGATCATGCAACCGAATGCAATGATAGACCCAGTTTCACGAAAAAAGCTGTGGGTGGATGATTCATGTAACGGGAAGTTCCCGGAAGAATTTTTACATGTAATTTTCTTAGGGATAACCCGATTATTACGAATAAAGTGATAAACATTAAACTTTTACTGTGATTTCCGAACACTCTTTTGCTGAGACGAGATTCGATTACTTCATTGGATTAATCTTCCCTCACAAAACTCTCATTGGTGTTCGACGACTTACAGTCTTCCACTATAAAATCCCTCACTGATCAAATTTATTGACAGTGGGTCCACTAAAATTCTTTCTGGTTTAATCCATTCAAACTTCTGTTATGTTCGTGCACTCAACACTTTCATGGTTAGAGTCCGGATATAGTGTTTGGAATTTTGATCTGTCTAACCTGGACGAATCGTCAAACCCCTTTGTGTTAAGTCCCAATCACTTAATACTAGGAACCCCACTTGAGTGATTTGTACGAATCAACGCTCCCATTGTGATTTGCACTCCCACTCCATCTTGTCAAACCTTTAAACAGTTAGGATCACAACCAAAATCCCCTCTCGATTCTTTTCATGAACGAGAGGTCCACAAATTGAACGGTCAAACCTTTAAATAGTTAGGATCGTCTTAAATTCCCATCTTGGTCAAACCTTTAAACAGTTAGGACCACAACCAAAATCCCCTCTCGATTCCTTCCATGAACAAGAGGTCCACTTTCAAATTGAGCAATCAAACCTATAAAAGTTAGGATTGTCTCCAACCTCACTTAGTCAAACTTGCAGATAGTTAGGACTAAGATTGAGTTATCCCTTTCGATAAACGAAAGACTTCCATCTTTTCCTTTTTCAACCAAACCTATAAAAGTTAGGGTCGAAATCAGAATTTCCCCTGAATAAATAAGGAACTCTTTTCTTGAATCAAGCAACCAATCCTATAAAAGTTAAGGTTGTTTGAATCCCTCCAATTCTCGGAGTGGAGATCCTACTCCTAGTTTCACCTTTCCGGATTCTGGGGGTGGAGATCCCACTTCGAGTTTCCTTTCCAACTGAAGATAGAATATAAAATTCTTCCTTTTCAGTGTTGGGAGATAGAATATAAAATTCTTCCTCTCCTATTTTGGGTTCGTCTTTACCCTAAACAAGACCTGGGGACAGAATATAAAATTCTCCCTCTCCAGCATTGGGTTTGTCTTTACCTTGAGAAAAGACATAATTCTCAACTTCAAATCCGGGCATTTCATGCACGAGGAATTTTATCCCGAATCCTAAGTAGGGATAAGTCAACGCCTAACACGCGTTGCCGGTTAGCCCTTAACCGTAAAAAGGACAAAAGCCCACATATTCGACATTGTGGCAGGTTGTTATTAATAACATCATAATCCGTGCTTCACACGCACGGGGAATTTTATCCCGAATCCTAAGCAGGGATAAGCCAACGCCTAATACGCGTTACCGGTTTAGTCTTTTACCGATTGAAAAAGACACCAGAATCCGAGTCTGGGGACTTTTATCCTGAATCCTAAGTAAGGATAAGTCAGCGCCTAACACGCGTTGTCGGGTAGCCTATTCCCGTAACAATGGCGAAGTCTACGTATTCGAAGTCGTAGCATCAAGTCTAAGGGAGTTCATTCCTTTAGCACAACGTCACATTCGGAACGGATTTTAAAAAAAATCCGCTTGCTAGCCCGACTCAAACGGTAGTCAGTAAAGGCATATCAAATCTGTTGAAGGCTGAGGATTTGCCAAAAATCCTAAGTCAATGTCTGATACACGTTGCTGTTTAGTCTTTTCACAGGAGAAAGACGAAGTCTACGTATTCAATATTGTAGCACTAAAAGAGTTAACTCTTTTAGCATAACGTTACATGCAGAACGGATTTAAACAATCTGCATGCTAGCCCGACTCAAACGGTAGTCGGTAAAGGCTCATCAAATCCGTTAATGGCTGAGGGTTTGCCAAAAATCCTATATATGCAAAAGTCATTGACGCACCAGCTTTATTGACTGGTCTCGTGACTCGAGTATTCCACAAACTTCGGAATAAGATCCATGTCTGCAAATGAATCAGCCTTAACAGTTGGTCCTGCAACCCCAATTGTTGGGACTGTCATGCTCCAATTCCTTAAGAGCTTAAACTGTGTAGACTCCAGCGAACGTACGAGTATAAACTGTGTCAATGCCGGTCAACGCGTAACCCAAGGTCAACGCTAGTCAACGCGTTGCGATCAAAAGTCAACGTACGACGGTTCGAAACCCTAGGGTCAACGCCGGTCAACGCGTAACCCAAGGTCAACGCTAGTCAACGCGTTGCGATCAAAAGTCAACGTTCGACGTTCGAAACCCTAGGGTCAACACCGGTCAACGCGTAACCTAAGGTCAACGCTAGTCAACGCGTTGCGATCAAAAGTCAACGTTCGATTTTTAAAACCTTAGGGTCAACGCCAGTCAACGCGTAACCCTAGGTCAACGCCAATCAATGCGTTGCAAGCAAAAATTTAATGTACGACTTTCAAAACCCTAGGGTCAACGTCGGTCAACATGTAGCCCTAGGTCAATGCCAGTCAACGCGTTGCGACCAAAAAAGTCAACGCGAGTCAACATATCATGACGGAGATAGTCAGTTCAAAGTCAATGACACGAGCCAAACTCAACTCATCAGTGTTAGATTTGAGGCTTCGACGACGGCCAGACGATAAACGCAGCGCCGGAAGAATTTCAGTTATTCGTCAAAGCATCGAATAAACTGAAGATTGAAGAAGTCAAGAATCGAAACTAATTACAGGTCCTTCACGCCGACTGAAGGCTGGACCAATCATATCCAAAGTATTCCAGCCTCTTCTACAAAAGAAACAAGTCTGGAACACTTTGGAGGGGGTATCTGTAGGCATCGAAAATTGCCTATAGGTCTCCACGAACGGCTCAGTGCTAAGAAAAGACGACGAACGTCACTATCCAGCTTATAAAAGCTCGATTAACTTCGACGAGCGCTTGAAGTGAATCGACGAATTACGTGAAGCAACGGAGTTTCAGAATAACGAAACACGAACTGATCGGGAACCTCGTATCGTTCACAAACGGCGAAATACCATTCGTGTCTCATTTATTCCACGGACGATTTAATCATTGGAGCTTATAGAACTCCTTGTCGGCTTTCCAACGCACTTGGAATCACTCAAATCCGAGTTCGGACGTAGAATTTACGGCGGAAACAATCAAACGGGCATAACGAGAGTCTCAGGCTAAACTGAGACACCCGAAGTGTCTCGGCCCAAGCCGAGACACCCGAGGGTGTCTCGGCCCTGGTTGAGACACCCGAGGGTGTCTCCAACTCAGATTCGTCCCATGCCTATAAATACAAGTCCCGGAGCCTTATTTTTTTCAGATCTGGAATTTTAGAAAATTGGCGAAGCCCTGCCGAATTGAGGAGTGAAGATCCACAAGTTTTAGAGAGGAGGAGGAGAGATCGGATCGAGTTCGTCGGCATAAAGAAGAGGAACTCATCAGATTTGCATCGCCCGTGTTCGTTCCTTAGGATTATCCCGTTGCGGTAATCTTAAGAAGAGTGATTATCTCGCTTCGCCGAGATAAGAGCTACGGTTTCTCGATCCCTTCACGGATAGACGAAGCTCTGCCTAATTTTTTAGCAATCAGATCTGATCGACGGTGGTCCACGGATATCAACATCCTCGTCACAGGCCAAGATCCCACGCAAGCAGAAGACCGATAAACGATCTCTGCGCTGTTTGAAGAGAATTGTAATTTTATATTCATTGTGTAAAAGTCTTATAAAAAGACTAATTTTTGTTTTCGTTGTAAACGTCTGAAGTTTGTAATGAACACGGCAATGAATCAAATAATTTTCTCCGCAAACATAGTGAATGACGATGATGATAAGTGTATAGTGCATTCAAGTTGAGCTGCTCAATCTCCTCAGTCCGTAGCCAAGTGCAGTCTGAATCAGGTCGCCCACGCTAATGGACTAGATATCTCTGTAAATCGCCATCTACTATTGAAATGATCTCGTCCTAAATATCCTCGATCTCCTCTGATGAACGTCTCCTCGGCTGCATAGGTAGTGGAGCTGGAATCTGCTGTGGTACTGCAGAAGCTAAGGGTGTAAGATTTGGAATTGTTGTCGGGTAGTCCACAAGTGCATGATAAGGAGTCAAATTCTTGATTTTGAAAACCGGGCTGATGTCCGTGGGATGTCCAACTCGTATGCATTCGAACTAATCTTTCTTAGAACTCGAAACAGACCTGTACGTCGGGCATAAAGCTTCACCACTGCTCCCCTAGTTGATAGGAATCCATGGAGTGTATATTCTAAGAGAGTGATTGGATTTAGAGGATACTGATTGATTCTGGATGTATTCTTCATGTTCTCAGAGATTATAATTGATAGGGGTTTATGTTAGTTTCTACTTTTGCAAAGATTTGAGCGTGAATTAGGTATTTGGTTTGATTTTATTTATGGTTATAAATAATGATGTAATGCTTTAGTGAAAGACAGACTATTTGATATGATAATTCTGAGATTTTAAGTTGGCATGTGAATTGCTATGAGGATGTGAAGCTCATTTTATTTAATTGTTTGATTAAATCTCAGACTCTCATTATACCCTCAACTCATATCCACCTCTCCACTAAAACAAAATCCTACCCCAATTAAGACCTAGCCTCGCCGTCACTGTTCATGTGAACAGTACCCCCAACTACTGTTCAGTCTAGTGCTCCGACTACTGTCCACGCGATCCTTCTTCAACGCCAGCTCCTATAACTGTTCACCTCCTGCTCCGACTACTGTTCACGTGAGCAATATCTCCCACAGAGTTCTGGAAGCCCCTAATCTTGTTGGATAAATTTAATTGAGAGTTTAATTTCAGATCTAAGTTTGATTGCTTGGTGGATTAATTGTCTCTTTGTTTACACGTGTGTGGTAAATTCAAATCCAAGTAGTTGAGGGTGGTTGATTCTTTAATTTCGTGGATTAGTTCACTATGTTTGCAATTGGGCCTTTCAACTAAGTCCTTATTTGAATCTTTGACGATTTGTGTGTTAGTTTCTTACACCCTCTGGTGAATTCTTAACAGAGCGTTAATTTCTTATTGTGCAATCTCTTTAGAGTTGTAGGGAATTTATAATCACATTGAGTATTGATATTTCTGTGACCCCTTGTATGATTCATCACCATTTTCATTTTAGAATTGCACTACATCTTTAGTTATTCGCTGATTAGTTTGCATTTGCATCTAGTACATGCACATAGCTTACTTTAGGAATCTTCATCCGTGTGATTGTTTGCCTTCTTTGCATTCGTGTTCTCCCTGTTCTGTCCTGCATCTTATTTTGTATCAGAGCCACCATTGTAGCTTCGGCATTGGCGATGCAGCAATTCAAAGTCCATCAGATTTAGTTTCAATTAGGATTTTTTGATTTTATTTGATTTTATCCTTTCCTTTAGTTAGGATCTTATCTGATGTTATCTTCTTTTAGTTAGGATGTTATTTGATGTTATCTCTTCTTTAGTTAGGATTTTATTTATCTTCTTAGTTTTTTTTATAAATAAGATTGTACTGTTTCATTTGAGGAAGGAGAGAAGAATATTTGTGAGAAATCTGCATGTGAATTATAACAGGTATTAGGCATGTGAGGTGCTGGCATGTGAGTGCCCAGGTGTAGACCTATATTTGTGTCTTTTCCTTTTCTTAAATGATGGGTGCAATCTTATTATTTGTATTTTTGTTTTATTTGATCCAAATAAGTTCTATCAAGAATCTCCTTCTTGTCGTTCCTCATCATTTGATATCAGAGCAGAAAAGATTCGCCTTTGTAGCTTCGACATCGACGATGCAGCGATTGAAAGTTCATCAATGCTATGCAATTTTAAACTCAAGGGCGATTTCTTCAAGAGGGGGAGATATGATGCAGGACAAATTTAGATCTGAAAGAAGATGTCATGAAGATTTGATAGATTTAGTTTAATTAGGATCTTATGATTTTATTTGATTTTATACTTTCCTTCGATTAGGATCTTATTTGATGTTATCTTCTTTTAGTTAGGATATTATTTGATGTTATCTCTTCTTTATTAAGGATTTTATTTAACTTCATAGTTTTTCTACAAATAAGATTGTATCTTTTTCATTTAAGGAAGGAGAGAATTAATATTTGTGAGAAATCTGCATGTGAACTGCATGTAGTATTAGACATGTGAGGTGCCGGGTGTAAGGCCCATATTTGTATCTTTTCCTATTCTTAAATGATGAGTGCCATTTTATTATTTGTATTTTCGTTTTATTGATCCAAATAAGTTCTATTAAGAATCTCCTCCTTGTCATTCCTCATCGCCCTTTAACCATGGTTATTATGTTGTAAGAATATTATCGAGATTTCTAGAAAATTTTAGTGGCAATGTGGGGTTCTATGGTTGATTTGAAGAAAAACCAACTTTGTAAGTTTAAGGATAAATTGAAAATATAATACAGTTTATGTAAATTGACCCTATTTGTTAATGGGATGTACTTGTTTTTTCTTCTCCTGACAAAACAGGAATCTAATAGCTTAGAGAGCAAACTAGATGATTGCTTGTACGAACACAATTATCTTATCATCAGAATGTTTTGAAAATTTTCACCGACATCTTTGAATTCTCTATTTTTTTATAGTTTTTTTCTTTTTTCTAACCGGCAGGCCGACATCCATGCAAGGAAAATTGCTTCTGCACAATCTAGGCCCTGAAGTTGTTGTCGCTTTAAAAGATCTTAAGAAAAAACTTTCTTAAGAAAAACCTAGCCGAAGTCGGTGATTTAAGTTTCCGCAGTAAATGATTCGCGGAAGCTGCTACTGTGCTACATTGACGTTGGATGAGAAGTAGAACAGAAAACACCAAATTTACAATGTACAGATGAGAGAAAGTAGGTGAGACAAAAATGAAATGGACACCACAACACAAGCAAGGAGCAACTGTAGTCGGAGTTCAGAGGCGCTTTTACTTGTGCTTCAAACTTATTTTATTGGTTGACGAGCTATATGCACTACTACTTTTTGACCAGTGCAAATGAAATACAAAGACACAGGTAATTCACCTTTGCTTGTGGCAACTTTGCCTTTTAATTTTCCATTATTTGTATAATTGGTCAGAGAAAATAACATTACTGGACTTGTTTGCATTGGTGATTTTTATATAGGTGTTACTCCCAGCTTCAAACATGGTGATTATGATATTGTCATATATCTTTGACAATAACTGTTACTGATTGGAATTCAGATATGTAAATTGGAAAATTTATTATTATTATTATTATTATTATTATGTTTTTGTGTGATATTTTCTCTGTTCACCAACCATTCGGAGGAAGCAACTTGAGTCGTGAAATTTCTTTTCTGCAATCAATCGATGGAGTAGATAAAGGTAACACCAATTTTTCTTACAGGATTTCTGTGTGCTGAAATTGGCTTTTTTTTAATAAAAAAATACTAAATTTTACCTGTAGGGAATGACTCCTATAATTGCAAAAGAAATTATTTCTGTTAGATTTGTTTAACAGCTGATAGTCATGTAACGAAAGCGTTATATATAGAATAAATACATGATATGTTTTGGTCGTGAAGGCCCAAATTACACAGGTAAATGAGTACTAGCTGGAGCTATTATCAAATGTTAAACCACTTTCAAAATTACTAAAGGACCATTTCCAGGTACCTAAGCTCTTGCTTTGTATATCGAGGGTGTCTTTGTGTCTCGGAACAGGTTTTTGACTTCGCTGAAGTTTGATGGTGTATTTGGTTTTGAGTAAAAATCTTGGGAGCACCCACTTTGAGAAAATACATTTTGCTATTATTAATACCAACTTTCTCACTACTCCTTACCAAATTTTGTATGTCAAATATGGAGGATTGCGAGAAAAGTTTTAATTATATTAGCAGACTACATTGAGTGCTTTAAGGATTTTTCCTCGCGACCATTTACTCCAAGAGGTGTCATCAGACTTCATCAGATTCAAATGCCCGTTTTGCAACACGAAAGGACAATTTTCTTAAAAGGACCAATTTAATTAGTTATTTAGCCAACTAGACCAATTTGGTATATGTAGCAAGGACCAATTTAATTACTTAAATCTCATTCGCGAAAAGTGAAGGATCGCGAGTCTCTACTAACCTGACATGTATTCTAATACTCCACACACATCACCAGTATTTGTACCATAGATTACACGGCCGACATTATCATATCATGGTCTTGTCATCATTTACGACAATATATAATGATGTCTAGCATATATCACTAAGTCAAGTCTGATATAAACAACTAGCACACAGGTATCCCATCACATGACACGTTTATCATTGTGGCATTGACATATAAATAATTTTAGAACTACCGACAACTAGCAAAAATAGAAACATTTGCACGTTTCATGGATCTGCCATATTTATATGACCATAAGAAAGTTAATAGAACAGTATATCAGAAATAAAAATAATCAATTAACGAAATCACGTAAAAAAATCCAACACCTAAAATCAGCACGACCGGGCTCGGCTCCATTCGATTGGAACTCGGTCGCTCAAACCCAACATTTAAATCATAATACTTATCGGCCCAGAATCTGGTAAACTCCCGCCGAGCTTAACCAAGCCCGGTTAATCACCTGAGATCAAAGTTTTAAAAAATTCAGTGTGTGACCGAATCACATCGGACTTGGTTGAATCCTGTAATGATCTCTAGGTTGATCTTGCTTTTTTTAAAGGGTGAATTACAGTTAAATACCATATAGTTTCCCACTAATTTTACTTTAAGGGGCTGTTTGGTTGCACACTTTTTGAAAAAACTTTTCTCAAAACATCTGACAATGTCAAATTTGTAATTAAAATTTTTCCAGAGATTTCTGTAAATTGTGTTTGGTTCAACAAAAAATTTACAGAAATATTTTCTATAAAATATCAAAACCTACCAAATTTTACAAAAAATAATTTCCTCTCAAAATGAGAGGAAATCATCAGAAATCTGACACATACCATATTTAATTAAAAATCTACCAAATCTTGTTATTTTCTATAAAGTTATGAGCTATTTTTTTGTTTTGAACTAAACAAGCAAAGTACAAAAAACAAGAAAATTGGTACTTTTTGATTTCTCAAAACTTTTCCTATAATTTTTTTAAGAAATACAAGGAAATCATATTTTAGGTGGAAAACATTTCTTATAATTTCTAGAAATTGAACCAAACACCCCCTAATACACAAGTTGTGTTTTGTTAAAAAAAATATCATAAACTTTTTAATTGTTGCACATAACAAGAAAATGCTAAATAAAAGAGGAAATATTTTATGACGTTTTTAGCTTTTCCATGCCTTTTAATTTATGATGATAGCATCTCTTTGGATTTTACCCTGTATCTCTCTCTCTCTCTCTTTCTCCTCTTGAAGAAGACAAAGAAGTTTGTCAC
>BQKN01000382.1:368300-441695 GCA_022839385.1 Asparagus kiusianus | reverse complement strand
ACGTACGAAGGCAAAACGACTCAGCCAGGAGTTGTGTCTCGCCCACATAATAAGTAGCTCGGCCATTGTAAGACCATACCATGAGTGGCTTGACCATTGGAAGTTGTAGGTTTCTTCTCCAGCTTTCCAACGCATCTTGAATTACCTCATTCCGAGATCGGACGAGAGAGTTAGAGCCAAAATACCCGAGGACGTACGAACTGGCTCGCACAGTGCTGAGCCACCATTTGGTGGCTCGCACAAAGAACTGATATTTCAGTTATGATGCGATTCTAATCTGAAAAAACTCAAAACATGACAGTTATAGATCTCTTTGTCAGCTTTCCAATGCATCTTGGATCAGGTCATTTGGAGATCATATGAGAAAGTTATGATCAACATACCCAAGATACTCACAAGTGTCTCGGCCTGGCCGAGCCACCTGGCCGAGCCACCCAGATCTGGGCCCAGATCTGAGCCCAGATCTGGTTTTAAATGCCTATAAATAGACTTGAGGGCTCATTGTTTAAAGGGTTGGACTTTTGAGATCTTGGAGGCAAAATGGTTGGATCTTTGAGGAGAACTTTGGAGGGGAAACTCTGCTGGATTAAAGGCTCAAGACTAAAAACAAAAGGGAGCTTTGGAACTCAGGAGACTCGGACTTTTCAGATCTGGTTCTTGGTGATCATCCACGCCAAATAAGGCAGGAGTTCAAGAGAGGTCAGATCTGAGATCTACACGGTCATCCTCCGGATCAAAACTTGGTTTTTGATCCCGAGAAGAGTATCGATTTCGCTTGGCCGATCTCGATTACTTCGGGCTATTATTTCCTTGGTGAAATAATACCCCCGGCTGTTATTTCCTTCGTGAAATAACACTCGTCATACCGTGTAGATCCGACCGGATCAAGATCACGCGGTGGTCCACGGATTAACCCCGGCGCAGGCAAAGAACCCACACAAGCAAGAGACCGCAAAATAGGATCTTGCGATTTGTTCAGGAAAGTTGTAATCTTTTAAAATTTTCTTTGATTTTGTTGTAACCGGATCTTATAAAAAGACCGGATCTTTTGTAACCGATAAACTGTTGCTCAAGAAAACAATGACTTCAATAAAAACAATTTTTCCCGCGAACAATGAGTTCTAACAATCTCCCCCTTTTGATGATGTCAAACAATTTTTCAACATATTAATAAAACTAATAAACAACATATAAACCACAATATACAAATATTTTTCTCCCCCTTTGGCAACATCAAAAATGTGGAACATAATAGAAAGAGAGCTAAAAGCTCCCCCTACCTATAAGCATAGGTGAGTATACAGAGAAATAGGGATTGCTCTCCCTATTTAAAAGCCTAAAAGAAACTCAAACATTTGATTATACATTTGTCTATATATATATATATATATATATATATATATATATATATATATGCATGAAAGCTATGTGAGCAAAAATATAAAGCATCAACCACATAATCATATACATGAAAGCCATGCTAGCCGAAGTGAAAAAATACCAAAATAATTTACAACGAGCTCATACAGTGTTCTCATCCCACTAAGATAACATAAAATCAGAGTACGTAGTTCATTCAAAGCATCAAGTATTAAGTTTAAATACATAGAGTCAAGTCAACAAATCTGAGTAAAGTTCTCAGAACTCGTCAGAGTCACCATCAGAACCCGAAGACGAAGGAAGCTTGTCCAATATCTGGTGTTGAAGCCTCATAATCTCTTCAACATTAAACTCAAGCCTCGCCATCCTATCCTCCATGTTATCCAACCGCACACCAAATATCAGTATGATCAGTAGGAGGAGCACGAGAAGAATGAGGATGAGCCCTAAAACTGGAAGGACGTGAAGAGGATGTATCACCTGAAGGAGCTAAGATGACCTGAGGATGGGCAAGGTGGGATTCTAAGAGTCCCATCCTAATAAAAGCGGTACGATCAAAGAACTCAATGCTAGGGCCAACAAGAGGTTCATCAAAAAGATCAACTCTAAAATGGGTGAAGATCTGGGTAATAATGGAACCAAAAGGAAGGAATTTTGTATGAGAGCTCAACATTATATCAAAGAAAACTTTTGCCCAATTTACTTTCAACTTGGCAAAGATGGAATAAATAGCCGCCACTTTATTAGGAGAGAAATGATAATAGCTACTAGTTTTAGGAATAAGGTTATAGGCTATGATTCGAGCAACCAATTTGACAGTGGGGTTGATGGAATTGTGAGACATAGGATAATCTTTGCCAGGTTAGAAAATCAGGGAATTAACTGATGGATCATTAAGCTCAACCTCATGAAGAAGAACGTCGCCAACGGGAATTTTAAGAATCTTGGCTAATTCTTCAGCTGAGAAAATAATTTCCTGATTTTTAACACTGTATGAATGAGTGGGGTACCATCAATAGCTTCCAAGAGTGATAAATTTGTATAGAAAAGATAAACAAGCTCAGGATAGTGTGGAACTTTGTTATGATGAGACAAAATATCATGTAACCCCACATCATTGAAAAGAGTGTGAATTTGAAAACAAGATAGTTCCTCAAAGTTAACTAATCTATCGGGAACGATTTTCAATTTGAATATATTTTTATATTTGTCAAGTAGGGTGACATTACGAATGTATTTTTCATAAGGAACAGGTTCAGGAAAACTACCCCTGTTGACTCTTGTTCGTTTCAGTAGATTCATGATAACAAAGATGGAACAAATCTAAAAAAACAACCGTAGAAATTGAATCAAAAGATATGAAA
The DNA here is from genome assembly GCA_022839385.1 of Asparagus kiusianus. Classification (NCBI taxonomy): domain Eukaryota; kingdom Viridiplantae; phylum Streptophyta; class Magnoliopsida; order Asparagales; family Asparagaceae; genus Asparagus; species Asparagus kiusianus. The sequence continues at coordinate 438,951 of BQKN01000382.1, read as the reverse complement.
CCCTACAATTGAAATAAGAGAACAACGAGAGAGAGGAAGAGAGTGCTATATTGATCAATTGACTCGAGGAGAAGCTCGATAGCGACAATCTTCCTCAAAAGCTGCTTGGAGTCGATTGGAGCTCTCTTGCGGTCGCCCGAACAGGAGGAGAACGCGGATCTAGGGTTTTGGAACGGGAAAGAAGGATGAAGGAAATGGGTTTTGGGATTTTAGAAGATATATATAAGGAAAAATGAAGTGCTAAGATTGATTTGTCATAACAATTAATGGACAACAGCAAACGGGTCTAAAACGAGTCGGGTCAGAAAGCAACAATATCCATTGTAGGCGTATAAAACTGCCTATAGGTCCCTTAACACAGCTCGATGACGCCGATTCAACAAACGGACCATCGGGCGACGTATCCAAACAAAACTGTTAGCCCACAACGCTGAAGCTGAGCGATATGCGACGAAGCGGACTAACGAGGCTAACGAATCACACGCAAATAACGGAATGGATCCGTTCGCATGCGGAATCAAGCCAACGGTTCAAGGAGTTAACGAGTCATCCAAACAAGAGCGAACTCGGATGAATCACGATCGAATCAAGATCGGTTTCAGACTCGAACTCAGAAGCGGATTAACTACCATATCAGGAATCAAGTCAACGAATCGATTCTAGACAAGTCAACCACAAACCCGAATCACAGACAAAGCAACAACCGAACGACGGAACCCAAAACACCCGGGGGGACTCGGCCGAAACCGAGCCACCCCAAGGTGGCTCGGCCCAAGCCGAGCCACCCTAAGGTAGCTCGGTGGCCGAGCCACCTCAGGGTGGCTCGGCATGAGCCGAGCCACCTTGAGGTGGCCGGCTCTCTCTCCCCCCCTCTTGTGTGTTGGCCACACGTGCACGCGGGCACAGTGACGCTTGGCTATAATAGGAGAGGGGGTTGTTCATTTTGAAAGGTTGGAATTTTTGGAGAGAGGCGAAGCCCTACTGGATTGAAGACTCAGATCTAAAAAAGATCTCAACTTTGGGACTTCGAGGACTTACTCATTCAGATCTGGTGCTCGGCGATCGTCAACGCTAAATAAGGCAAGAGTTCGAGAGGATCGGATCTCACATCTACGTAGTTTTTCTCCGGATCAAAGCTTGGTCTTTGATCCCGAGATTTGAGCGATTGTTTCCTTGGTGAAACAATCCCTCCGGCTATTATTTCCTTGGTGAAATAATACCCGTCGTACTACGTAGATCCGACCGGATCTAGATCTCACGGTGGTCCACGGATAAACCCCGGCGTAGGCAAACAACCCACGCAAGCGAGCGACTGCACAACAGGAGCTCGTGATTTGTTCGACAAACAAGAGAAAAAGTTGTAATCTTTCTTTTCTTTTATTTTGATTTTATTGTAACCGGATCTTATAAAAAGACCGGATCTTTGTAATCGATAAACTATTACAAGAGTGTGCAATGGAATCAATGAAGAAAGATACGATTTTTCCCATGAACAATCTGGCGACCACAGTGGGAGCCACCGATCTCGCTGCCGAGATCGGAGCGTCGCAGTCGCGGATCTCAATCCCGGTTGTGGAGGAGGTCGAATACGAGTTCGACCAGCAGAAGTTCGAGGAGTACTTGTCGTCCTCGTCCGGATCAACCTCCCCCCGCAAGTCCAAGAAGTTCTCCTCCAGGAGAAAGGCTCGTTGGTACGAAGATGTTGAAAGCACCAACGAAGATCTCGCCCCGCTGGATGCCGAAGCTGCATTGGGTGAGATCTCTCCAACTTCCAACCAGGTCAGATCTGCTCTGGCCAAACCTTCCGTTGCCGAGGGCGTGGTGACTCTCTCGAAGAGAGCCCGCCAAAGGCAACGTCAACGCCTTGCGAAACAATTCACAAAGGCAATGGAATCTGTGGACGGGATCCGCTACAACATGGATCTGAAGAACAGAAGAGGCAAGAAGCCTCAACAACAGATGAATGGTGGTTCCTCCAAGCCACCAACAATGCAATTGGTCCGTGTCAAACGGAACCGTTCAACGCTGGAGGAACGCATTCGCAAGCGTTGTGCATTATCAGCGCAGGCACGGGCTCAAGCTGAAGAAGCCCGTAGAAAGCTTCAGAAGGAGGTGACAAAGAAGCCGCCACCAACCCGCAAAGTGTGGAGGCCGAAATCCGAAGTGGCGATTCAGGTCAAAGAGCAACCTTTGCAACCTTCAAAGCAGATTCAACCTCCGACGAACCAAACGAAGTCGCCGACAATTCCCATGGCTACTCCGGGAGGTCACACAAAATCATCCCGGAGAAAGAAGTCAGTTTTAGAGCGCCTCGACCCACTCCCCAATGGACGATGCAAAACTCCAATTCAAGAACGTTTGGGCCCGATGAAGAAGCCCCGAACGACTCAACATGCTGGGGGTCGCTGTCATTTTCAGCATGACAAGGAGTTCAAGGCTATTGCGCGCGCCAATTTGCGCATCGAAGTCCAGGAGCCCGCTAAGAACTCACGCTCACAAAGGCATATTTCGAGGCGCGTAACTTTTGAAAGCCCAAAGAAGGCGATTCGCCCCCAGAAGGAAACGTTGTCGTCCGATGACGATGACGTTATACCTGGGAAATCGTGCCAACACGCGATAGGTTGCTCCGACTTTCATACGGACGAGCTGTACTATCGTGCTGGGGGTACGAGCAGAGCCAGAAAGAGAAGTCCTCGTAGGCTCGAAACTCAATGCCCCTGTTCCAAACTCATTCGGGCGGTATTGTCTGAGTGTAATTGCATCAAGACGGTCCCCGAAAGAGTTTCAGTTTTTGAGAGGCTCAGTACTGAAACGCCAAAGCCAAGGCCTAGGCATTTCCGGTGAAGAAGAACGGTGGTTAAAGACGGAGAATTTCCGAGGGTCACCGCTAACATGACCAGCAAAGGGACATTGGCACGGGATGATCTCGAGTCGATTCTGAAAGCATCCCGGCGTCTAACCCGTTTGCAGTCTGGAGCCATCGCACGAAGGACGTATGGTAGGGTTCGGACAAGATTACCTTCAGAAGATGAAGAGTCAGATGCCTGCTCTGCGGTCGCATCAGATAATACAGTATCCAGTGAAGGGGAACCCCGCGAGTCGCTAATAATAAGCGCAGAACAAGTGGCCAAGATGCTCGAAGAGGCCATGGCTAGACAGCAAGAGAGCTTCAGACTCGAGATGTAGATGGCCATGCAGACCATGAGAGAGATGCATGACCAACAAATCCAGGCATTGAGGAATCAACAAGGTGAACCAAGTCGTCGTAACCAGAACAATCTGGAAGATGAGGACACAGGTGTAAATGAAACTCATAACGCTAATAACCCTCCCATCAATGCAGGGGGTGGTAACGAGGATGCCAACGAAGATACAAGTGAAAACTTGAAGATCAAAAACCTCGAGAGCAAAATCAATACATTGATTTCCGCTCAAGAGATAAAGAAGACAGGCATTCCTTGTCCATACCCAAGAGAGTGGGAATTAATCCCCTATCCGGCGAAGTTTAGTCTAATCAACTTCACACCGTTCGATGGGAAGGGTTCCCCCACTCAGCATTTGATTTATTTTAAATCGCACCTGGGTGTCATCTCTGGTAATGAGCCTCTGATGGTGCGGTCATTCGTTGGCACTCTTCGCGGAGCCGCCTTCGATTGGTATCGTCGCCTCAAGCCAAAAAGCGTAAATAGTTGGGACGACATGGAGACCAAATTCCTCGCCAATTTCTTCGATGATGACACGGAGATATCCATCGGGACGTTGCTCGACGAGAAACAAAAGGATGGGGAATTGGTCGATACCTTCGTTACAAGGTTCCGGAACAAAGCGTTGAATTGCCGGGATCCGATCACTGAGGAGTTTATTCTCCAGACCTGCCACAACAATCTTTCGTTGGACGTGTTAGAAGCAATGGGGACAGCACCGTCCAACACTTGGAAAGACTTGAAGGTCCGAGGGGAACAAGCCGATCGCTTCCTCCGAAGGAAGAAGGCCGAGAGGAGTCAATCGACGACTAATCCTCCAAACTCGAACTTTGCCTCCCGTGGTAAGGGTAAGACACCTGTAACGGCTGTGGATGCTAATCAAACGTCACAACAGCAGCCCCGGAGACAACAAAAGAACTGGGGTCCGAAACTCCAAAGAGAGTATTCTTTCAAGGACGAAGACGTTACAGCCATCTTCGAATCCCTCCTTGCAAATAACAAGATCAAGCTGCCACCGATCATGAATGAGGAGGAAGCCGAAAATACTACGGATCCAAAGTACTGTGCGTATCACAGGAGGATCCTTCATCCCACTAAGGATTGCTTTACTCTCAAGAATAGCATCCAGACCTTGGTGGAAGCCGGCGTTATATCGCTCAATTAAGTCGAATCAAAACTCCGACCGGTATAAGAGTATAAACTGCTTCCTACACTCCGAAGAGTATATGAGTATAAACTGCTTCTCAATCCTCCGATTGGTATAAGAGGTTAAACTGCTCCCTGATACTCCAATAGGTGTATGAGTCTAAACTGTTTCTTTTCTTCCACGGGAAGTTCCTGGAGAGTGCCATGCGTGGTATTCTTAAGGATAACCCGATCGTGTAGCTGATACAATGATACACCCAGTTTTGCAAAGAAAGCTGGGGGTGGATAGTTCATGTAACGGGAAGTTCTCAGAAGAATGTTAAATGTAATATTCTTAGGGATAACCCGGTCATGATGAATAAAGTGATAAACACTAAACTCCTAATTTCCGAACACTCTTTTGCTGAGATGAAATCCGATCACTTCATTGGATCAATTTTCCCTCACAAAACTCTCATTGGTGTTTGACGACTCATAGTCTCCACCACAGAATGCCCCACCGATCAAACTAATTGACGGCGGGACCACCAAAATTCTTTCCTGTTTAATCCATTCAAACTTCCGCTATGTTCGTGCACTCAACACTTTCATTGTTAGAGTCCGGATATAATGCTTAGAATTCTAATCTATCAATCGTTGACGAATTGTCAAAGCCCCTTTTTGTTAAGCCTTTATCACTTAACATCAGGAACCCCCTTTGAGTGATTTGTACGAATCAACATTCCTACAGTGATTTGTACTCTCACTCTCACTTTCCACTTGGTCAAACCTTCCTACAGTTAGGACCAAAACCAAAATCCCCTCTCGATTCCTTCAATGAACGAGAGGCCCACAAATCGAGCGATCAAACCTTCTTACAGTTAGGATCGTTTTAAACCCCCCACTTGGTCAAACCTTCCTACAGTTAGGACCACAACCAAAATCCCCTCTCGATTCCTCCAATGAACGAGAGGTCCGCTTTCAAATCGAGTGATCAAACCTTCCTACAGTTAGGGTCATCTCAAACTCCCGCTTGGTCAAACCTTCCTACAGTTAGGACCAGAACCACGATTCACTCTCGATTCGGTAATCAAACCTTCTGACAGTTAGGGTTATCCGAATCTTTTCGATTCTCGGAGTGGAGATCCCACTCTTAGTTTCACCTTTCCGGATTCTGGGGGTGGAGATCCCACCTCAAGTCTCCTTTCCTTGTTCGGGGAATAGAATATAAAATTCTTCCTTCCCACACCAATTCTTTTCCAAGAATTTAGGATTCATCCTAGGAAGTTTATCCCGAATCCTAAGCAAGGATAAGTTTGCGCCTAACACGCGCTGTCGGTTTAGTCTTTCACCGATTGAAGAAGACACCAGAGTTTGATTCTGGGGTATTTTGTCCTAAAACCTAAGCAAGGATAAGCCTGCGCCTAACACGCGCTGCCGGTTAGTTCTTAACCGTTGAAAAGAACACTCGTCCACATATTCAACATTGTGGCAGGCTGTTATTAATAACACCGAAATCCATGCCTCACACGCATGGGGAATTTTATCCTGAATCCTAAGAAAGGATATGCCGACGCCTAACACGCGTCGCCGGTTTGGTCTTTCTCCGCAGAAAAAGATACCAGAATTCAATTCTGGGGTATTTTATCCCGAAGCCTAAGTAGGGATAAGTCAATGTCTAATACACGTTGCTTGGTAGCCTATTCCCATGACAATGGCGAAGTCTACATATTCGAAGTTGTAGCACAAAGTCTAAGGGAGTTCATTCCTTTAGCATAACGTCACATGCGGAACGGACTAAAACAATCCGCATGTAAGCCCGACTCAAACGGTAGTCGGTAAGAGCATCTCAAATCCGTTGAAGGCTGGGGGTTAGCCAAAAACCCTAAAGTCAACGCCTGACACGCGTCGCCGGGTAGCCTATTCCCGTAACAAATGGTAAAGTCTATGTATTCAACATCATAGCACAAAGTCTAAAGGAGTTCATTCCTTTAGCACAACGTCACATGCAGAACGGATTTAAACAATCCGCATGTAAGCCCGATTCAAACGGTAATCGGTAAGAGCACGTCAAATCCGTTGAAGGCTGAGGATTTGCCAAAAATCCTAAGTCAACGTCTCATACACGTTGCTGTTTAGTCTTTTCACAGGAGAAAGACGAAGTCTACGTATTCAATATCGTAGCACTAAAAGGGTTAACTCTTTTAGCTTAACGTCACATACGGAACGGACTTAAACAATCCGCATGCTAGCCCGACTCAAACGGTAGTCGGTAAAGGCTCATCAAATCCGTTGATGGCTGAGAATTTGCCAAAAATTCTATAAGCACGAGTCATTGACGTATCAATTCTATGGATTGGTCTCGTGACTCGGGTATCCGCCACGCTCCAATCCTTAAGAGCTTAAACTGTGTATACTCCAGCAGACGTACGAGTATAAACTGTGTCAAACGCCGAACAGCGCATCACAATGAAGCCTGGACGCCGGACAAAGCGTCGCAATGAAGCCTGGACGCCAAACAACGCGTCACAAGGAAGCTCAAACGCCGGACAACGCGTTGTAAATAAAGATTCAACGCCGACGACCGATGGTTAGTTCTGTGTTGAGAAACAGCAAGCTCGAGCTAAAAAGTCAAGAAATCAAAAATCAACTTCAAAGTTCAAAATTCCGACAGACGGTCAGACAATAAATGCAGCACCGGAACTCTTACAGACATTCGACAAAGCACCGAATAGCCTGGAGGACTGAAGGAATCAAGAACAGAAGCCACTCCAAATATCCCGTCGTTACCGATTGAATGATGGGACAATCACATCCAAAGTATTCCAGACTTTTCTATAAAAGAACGAGGCTGAAATACTTTGGAGGGGGTATCTGTAGGCGTATAAAACTGCCTATAGGTCCCTTAACACAGCTCGACGACGCCGATTCAACAAACGGACCATCGGGCGACGTATCCAAACAAAACTGTTAGCCCACAACGCCGAAGCTGAGCGATATGCGACGAAGCGGACTAACGAGGCTAACGAACCGCACGCAAACAACGGAATGGATCCGTTCGCATGCGGAATCAAGCCAACGGTTCAAGGAGTCAACGAGTCATCCAAACAAGAGCGAACTCGGATGAATCACGATCGAATCAAGATCGGTTTCAGACTCGAACTCAGAAGCGGATTAACTGCCATATCAGGAATCAAGTCAACGAATCGATTCCAGACAAGTCAACCACAAACCCGAATCACGGACAAAGCAACAACCGAACGACGGAACCCAAAACACCCGGGGGGACTCGGCCGAAACCGAGCCACCTCAGGGTGGCTCGGCATGAGCCGAGCCACCTTGAGGTGGCCGGCTCTCTCTCCCCCCCTCTTGTGTGTTGGCCACACGTGCACGCGGGCACAGTGACGCTTGGCTATAAATAGGAGAGGGGGTTGTTCATTTTAAAAGGTTAGAATTTTTGGAGAGAGGCGAAGCCCTGCTGGATTGAAGACTCAGATCTAAAAAAGATCTCAACTTTGGGACTTCGAGGACTTACTCATTCAGATCTGGTGCTCGGCGATCGTCAACACTAAATAAGGCAAGAGTTCGAGAGGACCGGATCTCACATCTACGTAGTTTTTCTCCGGATCAAAGCTTGGTCTTTGATCCCGAGATTTGAGCGATTGTTTCCTTGGTGAAACAATCCCTCCGGCTATTATTTCCTTGGTGAAATAATACCCGTCGTACTGCGTAGATCCGACCGGATCTAGATCTCACGGTGGTCCACGGATAAACCCCGGCGCAGGCAAACAACCCACGCAAGCGAGCGACCGCACAACAGGAGCTCGTGATTTGTTCGACAAACAAGAGAAAAAGTTGTAATCTTTCTTTTCTTTTATTTTGATTTTATTGTAACCGGATCTTATAAAAAGACCGGATCTTTGTAATCGATAAACTATTACAAGAGTGTGCAATGGAATCAATGAAGAAAGACACGATTTTTCCCGCGAACATCCATAAACTAAGAATTTGAAAGCTCAGGATCGCTTGCTAGTCGGTTGACCAAACAAGAGTGGTCGGTCGACTGAAATGTAAGGGTTGGTCGACCGGAACTGGTGGGTCGGTCAATTGATATTGACTTGGAGCTCATATGCTTAAAACAAAACTTGATAAAACATCAATTTTTCTTTAATATGATATTTAATAAGTAATAATTCAATCAAAACCTTCCAAAACAACACACAATAATTTACTTACATAATATATAAAGTATATTCATATATTAAAAATAATTTAAACACAAATCATCATTTAAAAACACATGAAAAAAATCAAACAAAAATTCATGAAATAAAAAAAATTAATTTTGTTTTGGCACCCAAATATTTTTGGTGTCGAAATACTTAGGGACATGACTCCTATCATTTAAGCTCAATGTCCTTGGGTTATGATCCTATTTGGGCGTATTTTGTGCACAAACACGGTCAAAACAAAAATTATGCAAATGACATTTTGGATTGCAATATGTACAATGAAAAGGGTGAAATGATTTGTGTTGACATAGTGGTTGCGCACGATGAATATTTACAAACATAGATGGTCTTTTAAAATCGTTTTGCAAATGTGAAACTCTTTTCAAATCAAAACAAAATTTGGTCAAATGACCAAAGCAACCATAATAATCATACTTATACACATGAGCATGTTTATGATGAGCTTTGTGTGCGTGTACATGTGTATGATGTGATGAAGTTTGATAAAATACACAAGTGCCAATATTATTGGATTTTGAGGGGTTTTGTGCATTATAAAAAAATTTAGCAAGATGGTATTTACGGTCACAAATAGAGCATTTATAAATTTTGTTATATATGTGTGCATAGTGTGTTGGTTTCTTGGAAGAATTTACACGGGACTTTGGGCACAAGTCCATAAGCTTGTTATTATTTACAATGCATGTTTTAAAGGTTGAATATAAAGATGATATGCGGTCCTTAACATGATTCAATTCATTTACTTCCACAAATGCATTGTTATTAGAAGTACAACATATATAAGCGTTAGCAAAAAAAACTAACTTCATTTTTAATATTTTCTACTTCTAACATGACATTATTTTTCTCATGAAACAAACTAGCATTTTCTAATTTTAATTTTTTATTGCTCTCTTTAAGATTTATATTTTTATTAGCAATGATATCAAATTTTGATACTAGTGTCTCATGATCGGATTTCAATTTAATATGCTTTTTTTAAGAAAAATAAAGCTACGTTGCAATTTTTTATAGTCATGCATTAATAATTCATATCCATGTGCGATTCATCAATAGTAAATTCATCATCGTTATCGGACTCACATACCTCACTAGGGCTATCACCTAGTGGCCGTGTACATGAAGATGATGCTCCACATGGACTTGAAAAAGAATCCTCCAAAGCTTGTCGGATTACCTCCAAGTTCCCTTGATGTGCTTCTATAAGTTTTCATAATGTATAAGCACTATCAAAAGAATCAAGCTTGTTAGATAAAGATGAATCAAAAGCATCATGTAAAAATTCTAACAAGCGCTTGTTCATGGTAAACATTCTTTGATCAATTTTACTCCACTTGAATTTCTCCGAAGTGGGTACAATATAAGCACAATCAATTATTTCTCACAAATCAAAGTATCTAGATCTAACAAAGAGTTTAAATCTAACACACCATGGTGCATAGGAAAAATTATCAATCCTAGGAGCAATATTAATGACATAACCTAAGCTAGGTACACCGTGCATGTCCATGATATATTATAAATGCAAGCAAGATAAAAATAATCTCAAAACTAAATTAGCAAGATATGAAGGTTTGGATGTTTGACTCTAGGCAGTTAAGCTAAAAATCAAGAGCACCAATCTCTGATACTAAATAAAATTACCCTAGAGGGAGGTAAATAGGGTATATGCTAATCTAATCCGATATAAATGCTGATTTAAAACTTATTAACTTATATCCTAGCAAATATAAAATACAACAAGTTATATGAGCTAGGTAATGAAATATAAACAAAGGGCGATATAAACAAGAACAAATATGCAAATGAGATAGTGCACAAATAGACAATACAAATAAACGATGTGATCACGGAGTTCGGTCACTCTCGACCTAAGTCTCCACTCCCCACTCACGAGAAGAACTGTACTATCTCAAAAGATACTACACAATTGGTTTTCAACGCTTACCGACAAACGTTTACAACACTCACAATACAATCACACAACATACTCTCTAAGTATTGGCCTAGCCTGTGTCGCCTTCCTCAAGTGTTCGAATTTACAACCTCTCTCTAGGCTTTACTACTGACGCCACTCCTATTGGAATCGACCCCGACTCTACCACACACTCCTCTCAGTGTACTTATGTATTACAAAGTAAACTCTCAACAATTAAGTACAAATAAAATGATTTGTTCTCCAATAAAATTTGAAAACGAAATGTATGGGGGGTTATTCATTAGGGTAATTTGGGGCAAATTGGGTAAAATTGTTCCAATGAGATAATTTTACCCAATGAGATAATTTGAGTGGTATAAAGTGGGGTAAAATGGGATAATGGGACAATTTGAGTGGGACAATTGGTATGACATCTTTTTATAATATTATATTTATAGCTCAATTTAGTTCAAGCTTAACTTGATATATCATGCAACTGACATTGCATTACAAAATAAGAAATGTGTATGTGTATATAATTGAGCTTAAAAGTATTGAAACACAAAATACACATCCTACACTAATATATCATATAGATGTATATGAAGCTCGATCGTGGATCTTGACTTGACTTGTATTTTCTCCATTTACAATATAGCTCTTGAATCATTCAATTTGGGTTAATCAATCAAAACCAAACACTAGAAAACATGTTATAAATTGTTTGTTAAATTATCAAAACAAGGTTAGAGAATTATGCTTACCACATGAGTGCTAATAGTGGACTTGTGCTTGGGCCCCACATGAAATGTTTAACACATGAGCGTTTACTTTTAGACTTGGACTAAGATTGAGTATATTTTAACCATCAACAGACCCTCCCCCCAAAGAAGTTCTTGAATCCTGCTTTTAGCTTGTAAGAGGGATCAAAATACTTTGGGTAATAGCTAAAGGTGTACTATTAAACGTAGCTCGAGTCATCTTGTTTGGATTAAAACTGGTCTTTATTTGACTACTTTGGTCAGTAGAGATATACTTGTTACGCCCCCGGGTTCACACAAGGCTACAGTCCAAGGGGACAAAAGAGATGTCAAACCTGTCATGCACCCACACTGTGTAATAACATATTTTACTATTCACAATAATATCCTCTAGTAGAATCAAATAAAAGCGAAGGTGCAAAACAGGCAAAGAAATAGAATAACGATGGTAGACATGAATAAGAAGAAGATATCTCATAAATAAAGATCGTGTCTCAGCTAAAAATATTTGACAACTAAAGTAATGAAACTGTCTTAACATAAATCAAAACTGGAAATCGTACTAAGACACATTGCCTTTACAATATGGAAATAAACTCTAATGTCTGAATAAAACCTAAAATCTATTGTGGAGCCTCTAAAAACTCATGTGACAGTGACTATGCAAAAACTCCACCATCCTGCAGCTCTCCGTACCTCTGTACCGTCTGAAAGAATAGAAAATAACAAAAAAAACCACATAAAGAGCGTCAGAGCGCTACAGGAAGATCACTTCCATCCACCCCCAGGGAAAGGGCTGCTAGATAGAGTAGATGTTCTATCTATTAAGCATAGTCTACCTAAATTCTTTTTTCCTATATCTAAGTGGAATTAACATTTAGAAACCTACAACACAAGACGTAGTACATCGAGCGAAATAATCCAAACAAGGAAACCCTCATGTATATACCATTGTCTCAAGTTGTAGATGCCTAAACATTAACACCGAACTAGAGATAAACAATCTAAATGAAATCAATAATTAGAAACCCATAACACGAGACTGGTACGTCGAGCAAAATAATCCAAACAAGGAAACTCTCATGTATATACCATATGCCTCAATTGTAAATCGCTAATCATTGATCCCAACTAATGAGAAATAACAAAAACTATAAAGAAAATAAAAACATCAGTATACCGTATTTATAATATCTTCCACTATCATTGGGAAGAAAAAATAAATACCAACATGTAATCCCACATACTCTTATTAGCAAAGTATTTCGGATTTATATTTCAAAAATAACTCGCATTCATATCTGACATCCGCCCAAAGCCTTAGGCTATAATTCAACAATCTCAATGTAACGGACTACCCTGTAGGTATCCTAAAAACTATACATGGCCCATTAGTCTCAGCGCGATCTTAGCATGTAGATTGAGTGCGGAACGGCCTACCCTATAGGTATCCAAATAAATAGCTTATAAGCCTCATAAATAAACGGCTCGCAAGCCTCATCGCACCCTCGTGCGGACGGACTGCTATACTAAGCATTCAAACCTGACTCAATGGCCTACACATATGGAATATCGACTCACTACCTCATGTAGTACTAAACTAAGCTCATCAACAATATCCATTTCATGAATAATTTGTGTATAATAGTATATCGACGCACTATCCCGTATAGTGCTGAGTTGTGCTCATTAACGATATCCAACTAATATGTAACAACGTCTAATCCCGACATAAACAACTCAACTCTTGTCAAAACCCCCTTCTGGGATAAACGTGTATGTGTATTGTACTTTTATACTTGTGAATTCGTGTAAATACATGTGAGGAAGTACAACTCGAACCCCGCAAACACATCTCAAGCAAATCCCAAACAAAACTCATGAAATCAGCCTTAGTAGTCGACTACTATGCTGAGTAGTCGACTACTCTGAGTCCATCCAGACTCTGTGAAACCAAACTCAGTGTTAGTAGTCGACTATAATGAACATTAGTTGACTACACTGTTATGATAACAATTCTGTGGACTGGATCTGAGACAGAGTAGTTGACTACTAACCTTAGTAGTCGACTACTCTGCATGAACCTGAAAACTAACATGCAGAAACAGGAAATTAACCAAGGAACGTACACATATACAATATTAAACAAGATATAAACAATTTGTATCCCTTGAACATAGTCTATCTTGAATATGAAACATAAAATTAATTAAATCTAATTAGGGTTAACATCCTTGTTAATCAATCTCTTTAATTACTCATATATGATCAACATGGTTATGGAAAACATGATAGAAAGTTCACATGACTGTAGGTGTAAATTTTGATTTCTCAAAAACAGGGATTTCGTTTGTATTGATAAGAATGGCTTATTACAAACTAATGAATCGAAATTACAACAGAAGCAGAGGGAATGCCCTCCATGTTTAACGTGGGGAATTTGGTAGCGATAGGATGCCTCGCTCAGTTCTCACACTAAGTCTGCTTCCCATGGACGATTCGACCAATGTTACTGGTGAGCTTCAGTGTGCAGTAGAAGATCGTGTTCAAATGAGTTCGAGTCTCTGAGTTCAGTGGCGATCAAGGTCGAGAGCTCAAGGATTATGTTCCAGTTGACTGATGGTAGTACAACTGTCCCCGAACAATTGAACCTTGGGTTCTTTTCTTCGAATCTCTGAATCGTGAACCCCCTCCCTATAGCCAGATGAGGTTCTTAAATAGAGGAGAGGCAACGTGGCCCCTCCCTGAAGCATGTGATATGACCATGTACCGTTGGAAGATACTATGCCTCTCACTTGTACTGTGAGCGGCCGTTTAAGGGGCTCGAAGCATTGTACCTCCACTCTTTCACGTCGCGAGAGCAGGAAGGCCCATCCCTGTATGAGACATTACAGCTGCCAGATATCCTGGTGAGTTTGGAGAGCTTGCTAACTGCTGGGCTCGACTCGTGCAGGCGAGTCCGGCATGCAGGCGAGTCCTTCAAACTCAACTCGTGCAGGCGAGTTGAACGTGCAGGCGAATCAAACGACACAGTGGTCTTGACTAATCACTCGTACCGTGGACGAACACCTGATGGGCTCGTAGTACCTACGTCCATCCATTTTACATCGTGGGAAGTGGGACGGTCCATCACCGTACGTGATACTGTGGCTGCTTGGTACCCGAGCCAGTCTGACAAGTCGGTCGGCTGTTTGGCGACTTGCTTGATTGTTCAGGCGAACCTAAGCTGCTTAACTCGTGCAGGCGAGTTAAGTGTACAGGCGGTACCCGACGACTGGGAAGATTTGACTAGTCACTAGCACCATGAGCGGCTATTTGACGGGCTCGAAGCACCGTACTCTTCTCCTTCACATCGTGTAAGATGGAAATCCCATCACTGTACGTGGTACCACAGTAGCTATGTACTCTGGCGAGCTTGTCTACCGTAGGTGAATTCAGTCTTTGACTCGTGCAGGAGAGTCGAGTAAGCGGGCAAATTGCTATCGTAGGTATGCAGGTGGATTTGGTGCCCAGGCGGTGCTGGTGAGTCGAGCCCACTAGTGAGCCTAATCTTCACATGGTGCGGGTGACTTCATGTTCGTCTGCAGAGATAATTTTTACCTCCTACAAGACCCCCTTCAAAGTTTTTAGACCTAAACCGACTTGCGTGTGGTCTGGAATACTTTGAATAAGGAGGTTTCTGACGAATGTGGTGTGGATTTTATTTCCTTGGTTAGGCCGAGATTTTTTTGTTGAAACTCAAGCGGTGCGATCGTGCATGAGCGAGGTTAGCGACGTCTAAGTTTGACTCCTTCGGGCGAAATTCGGGCTCGTAAGAAAGAGCCGCGTGTTCGTGGGGGAATTCCCACGTTCGTTAATTAAGATGACGCCTCGTCTTCGTGCATTTATCTTGAGATGCGGATTCGATGTTGCCTCTTCGCCGTGTGTCTGGAACTGCCGAATTAGAACCGTTCGTTCCGTGTAGTTAGCGAATTTCGACGGTTGAGATCCTGTGATATGGTGTTGGTTCATCTCCTTTGTGGGAGAATCTCTACACACGTAAATTCTCCTGTTCTAAACCCCTTGGGGAGAACTCAGGGTCACCAGATTCGCGATGGCTCCGAAAGTGAGAACATGAGCCACGAACGCGAAGGGGAAGGCTGTGCGCCTTGATCCCATCGTCCTTTCGGATGATGAGGAGGAGGAGGCCACCTATGCTTCCCCCCTACAGTCCTCTCAGTTTTCTTCCTCTCCTGATGAGAGGGCTACCCCTCCAATCCAACCTATTGCCATGGTCCAAGTTAGTTAGGGATCCGTCTCTCTGAGCCCCGAGTCCATGCAGGGCCTTCTCAGGCGGCTGGAGAACGCTATGAGGTAGGCCATCTCCATTGTGAGCCTTAGTTAGGGGACTTATGCTGATTTCAAACCTTTCCTTATGGAATGCATAGCTGATCTCAAGCGCCTGGGCGAAGCTCGTGAGTCCTCGCGTCATTCGGTCCGGTTTCTGCGCTTCGAGCTACTCCTAACACACCTGGAGACTTTGTTGTGCGTCGACCCAGCACCGGACGTGGAACGCCTCGTGACTCAGGCTCGGCTGAGAGGGACGCAGGAGCAGGAGGCCCGAGAGAGGGGCTTATTAGAGCAAGGGGCTTTCGTAGCACATCTACTCACCCGGCAGCGGCTCTTGCAGGCGGAGATCGACGCTTCGGCCTCTACCATCGTTCGGATGAAGGCCCAACTTTAGGAGGAGGAGGAGACCCTGAAAGGCCTGCAGGTTGAGAGTACAAGCGTCCACGCTGCCGTTGAGAGGGAGATGCGGGCCCTTCAAGCGCTTCGTCAGGAAAGCTCTGTTGCTGCCGCATCCTTTGAGGCCAGGACCAGGAGGGAGGTGGAGGATCAAGTTCAAGCGGACCAGGCGAGGAAAATTGCCGCCGTTAAAGCTGAATCATCTCCCTCAGTGAACTAGTGTAGGGTTTTGTTATGTCTTTGCTCTGAATGTACCCTCATAACTTTTTGACGCTTTGTTAAGTTGGACATGGGTGGAATTATGCTTTCTTATGTCTATCTATTGTCTTCTTTATATTCCATAAGCACGTTTCCTCTTTGCTGATTGACTTTTAGGATTTTTGGCAAATCCCCAGCCTTCAACGGGTTTGGTTTGTCTTTACCGATTACCGTTTGAATCGGGCCAGTCATACTATTCCCCTCTGCATGATGAGTTGTCGAGTAGTTTCTCTTAGGCTTAACGCTAAGAATTCTTCTCTGACCTTTAGCCGTTTGAGGCGTAGGTTTGAGTTAACCACGACCATGAGGTCGTGGCTTGGTTGTATTGTAATGACTAAAACGGCCGTTACCTGCGGGCGCGTCCGGACGGTGTGTCGATGGATTATGTTACTCGGTAGGTTCGTCTGTGCAGACAGCTCGACACCTTAGGTGGGCCGAGTCAATCGAGACTTGTCTTCTCAGGCGAACTAGGCCAAACAGACGAGTCATGTATTCGCAGGCGACTTTTGTTTTCGCAAGCGAAATTTGAAATGGTGGAGGGCGAATAGCACGTTTGTAGGCGAAATTCATCCATGCTGGCGACTTTCGAATTTGTGATGGTGAGCCCCGTGTTCGCAGGCGAGACTTTGTGTCTTCCAGCTAGTGACGTAGGTTTGTCAGGTCACATTAAATGCGACTTGACAAAGCGACACCGCTTCCGTGCATTTCGCTCGATGACGAATCGTGGCCGTAGCTTTCAATCTGGCCGTTGGGTTCAATCATGAATTCTAGTTCGGGTTCTGGGTTTCAACTTACCTGACCCGTCCTTATTTTGATGGTTCCCCTGTAACCGTTGAAAGCCGAACTGCCGAGTGCGATCGTGCCGTTGATTTCGATCGTGGCCACGTCTTTCGAATGCAAGCGGTCCTCTCTTCGAGAGCAATCTGGGTCGTCGATTTCGATCGTGGTCCCGTAGGCAGCTCACCTTTAAATAGGCTTTGTCTCCTACCTTGGGAGACCATCGTGCTCAGAAATTTTTGCCCGCCCAAACCTTTTAAAGAGAAAAAGTTCAAGCTTCCTTCCCGACTCTCTGATATGGCGCCGAGGTCCAAGAGGTGTGCTTCTAAGAGAAAGGGCTTAGGCGGTTCTTCCAGTGATGCCATTGCTGGTACAACCACCGGTGTTCCTGAAGCGCATTTGGGTAAGTCTTATCGTCCTTGCACCGACGAAGGATGCTGAACTGAGAAGACGAGCACTGTTTGTTCGTCTTCTTTTTTTGTGGATTTTGCTATTTTTGGCAATTTCCCTAGTTTGGGTGAGTTCCCCCTTTTCAGGCGGATCTGGCCTTTGTTAGGCGAATCTAGCCCTTGACAGGCAATCTTGTCTTTTGTCAGGAGAATTGAATTATCCTCAGGCAGATCTAGCCCGACAGGTGGGTTCGTCTTTTGTCGGGCAGGCCCTGCCTTTGTCAGGCGAGATCGGCACCAGCCAAGCGGTCTCGATCTCGTCAGACGGGTTTAATCTTGTCATGCGGGATCCGTTTGCCGAGAGTCGCCTATCCGGAGACCTTAGAAGTTTTCTGATCCGCACTGTAGATTCAGTTCTAATCCTTTGGCTTTGTTTTGTAGCCACATTTTCTGATGAGGCCCTTCCCAAGGGTGTTGCCATTGGTCTTGTCGGAGGCTCGGGTCCTATAGTGCCCTCCAGATTTCCCCTTCTCGATCTAGTGCCCGTGTTTGCTGCCGACAAACCGGAGGAGTTAGTCAAGAGGGTGACTGATGGTCATCACCTTACATTGCGTGAGCTGATCACTGATGCAGCTCTGACGGACATGGCTAGGACGGAACTGAGAAAGCCTCAGTTCATGTTTGGTGATGCTGCGACCGATCCTTCGGCTCTACTTCTCGGGGAGAGCAAATAGCTTCGTGTCGTGGACGAAGTCCACTACTACCTCCCCAGTATGCCGAGGGGGTTCTCGATTGTCGAATTGCGGTCGCTTGCGCTCCTGAGAACGATGAACTAGGATCTGACCCCTACCCAAGACGTGGTGACTTGTGGGGTCTTCACAAGGTTGACCGCGGGGTACGGGGTCGACAGCTCTTGTAAGCGCGTGGTTGCCTTGCGTCCCGGCTCGCTGAACAATGAATGACCCGTGGGGGAAACAACTATAGTGGTAGAGACTTTTCATCACCGTTTCTTCCGTACCGATGGGGGGGGGCAGTTTCTTCCGAAGGACTTCAGGTCTCCAGGATGGATTCATTCCGCGCCCGGCAGTAGCACTTGGTGGTCTAAGATCACTGAATATGTCTTGATCGAGAATTCTGACCTTGCGGGCTCAGAGTTGTACATTGTTAGGTCTCATGTTATGAGCCTACATCTTCTAATCTTGTTTTGATGATTACAAACAATTCCTAATATTGTTTGTCTAGTGTTTATGTTTCTTATTAGGTATTCTAGACAAACAATGTGTTGGAGGATGGATGGAATTGCGCCATAATGATGATATCCAATGGAGGTTGGCGGAATGTCGGTGAAGCTTATGCTATTCAAGTTAAAGATCCAAGATATCGCTTCATCCGCAACGTGTACCAAGTCGAGCTTCGTTGAAGATCAAGTTTGCTTGGGTAAATAGTTTAGGTTTTATATTATGTGTGTTGGTACTTTAAGCTCAATATCATACACACATTTTATTGGTTTCCCTGTATATATATGTAGTCACATATATATACAACACAAGTTTTGGTTTTCATGTTTATAAATATAAAAGTACATGTTTCATATTTATTATTGTGATTTGGTTTATCTACTTAGATATGAAACAAATATATTTTCATATACATACTCATATTGTTTCATTTTCTATTGTATTTGTGAAAACATTGTTTTCTGAGTTTATGGACTTAATAACAATCACATACATATCTTATTAAGTCTACAAAATCACTTTATAAAGTTTCAAAAGTTTGTTTAAGTCAAATGTCAAAAACATGTATATTTTGTTTTCATGTTTTTGGACATAGTTGAAAAATGATATGTTTTCACTATTGGGGAATGCAATTCTAAAAATTCTTTTTAGAACATGTTCATTAACATGTTTATAAACATTTCCCAAAGTTTCATAATTTTTGGAATTTATTTGATATTTTTAAACCCAGTTTTAAGTTGACATGTACTGTTTAAAACAGGCTGTGTACATGTCATGAGTCGACTCATGAACAGTGCTGAGTCGACTCATAAACTGTTGTGTAGTTTGCATTTTGTTTCTGACGAGTCGACTCACAATATCATGAGTCGACCCGACAGGTTGAGTCGACTCATGCCTGTCATAAGTCGACTCATGAAGTGTTCTGGAATTTGGTTTTTGTTTCTGCTGAGTCGACCCGTGACCTCATGAGTCGACCCATGCATGATGAGTCGACTCATGAATTTTATGAGTCGACCCATAAGCTGTTTTTCGCCTGTAACGGTAACTTATGAGTCGACTCATGAACAGTGATAAGTCGACTCATAACACTGTAACGGCTATATTTCCAGACTGTTTTGTTTTTGGGTTTTTGGTCTTTTTGCCTTGTTTTCTCTTGGCTTTGGGATTCCTATAAATACCCCCACATATCCTCAGTCCCAAATTAATTAAGAGAATGTTTTAAGAAAGTTTAACAAGGGTTTAAAGTTTGATTAAGTTTTGTTTAAGTGTGTTTATAAGCTTTTAAGCAATTGAGTGTTTTTGGTTTTGGAAATCAATTCCACAAGAGCTTGAGGAGATCATCCTTTGGTGTTTGAGCATTCACTCTTCTCCCTCCATCTCTTGTTATCATATAGAGAAGTTTTCCTAAACTCAATCTAGCTATTTTATATGTTTGATCTTAATTTCCATATGCTAGTTTTATATTGAGTTTAGATTGTTTTTATTGAATCTCATTGTTACACACACCCACTTGAGCTTTTAGTATTTTCATACATAGTATTATTGGGGTTGTGAGAGATTGTAACATTGAGTTGTGCTACATTGTGTTCTCATCCATTGTAGAGAACAATTTATTTGTATCGAGCTTTCATTGTGAGATCACTTGTATTACACTAGTACACCAATAGGAGTGTGTGGTGAGAGACGGGGTTGTCCCAAGAGTAGTGGCGTCGGTAGCCTAGAGAGAGGTGATAATTCCGAGCACTTGAGGGAGACACGGGCTAGGGACCAACACTTGAGGTGGTAGTTAGTGTAGGTACATTGTGAGATTGTAGACGTTGATCGGTGAGCGTTGAAATCGATATTGTGTGGTGTAAGCGTTTTCGGGTGATCGTTGAAAACCCGGTGTGATAGTGGATTTCTCCCCGGGAGTGGGGAGCGGAGACGTAGGACGGAAGGTCCGAACTCCGTGATCATTTGTTTGTGTTTGAGTTGCATTGGCGTTCATTTATACTTATGTTTATTGCTTATATCGCCTATTGCATCTAGTTTATTTCATCCACTATATTGTTCACCCTTGTGTTATTTATATATCCTTGCACATATATTATTCATATCTCTTGTGCTAGGATATATTTATTAATAAGTTTTTAATTTGGCATAAATCGGATTAGATTAGCATAAACCCTATTCACCCCCCTCTAGGGTTCCTTCCTAGCGGCATTAGGGTACTTTCATACATGACTATCCGAGCCACTCAGCACGGCCTGAAGATCAATGCTCCTCAGTTCCAGTATCCTAGAATTTTATTGTCCGGATAGTGGTACATTCTTCACTCCCAATGGCGAACTTGGCATAACCCTTCACGAGATGTATGATGTGTCGGAGCTGCCTTTGGGGAGTTTCCCCTATGAGGAATACGTACCAGGTCAGGACGAGATCGACTATCTCTCGGGTCAGTTTCCCCTGATGGTAGAGACCCTATGGGAGTTACTAGGTCACTACTACATATGCCTCAATACCCTGGGCGCAGTGGATCATAAGGGCAAGAAGAAGAGGTTTCCAGGGATTAGTCACAAGAACTGGGCTGACTACTTGTTTTCGGGGAATGATGTCAAGGGAAGGCCCACTCTACCACTGGGCGAGTGTGACCAGGCTGAGGTGGAGAGACGGATAGCCGAAGGGGGAGCTGCCGTCACACTTGAGCATGATGAGGGTAGGTTCCCATTCGGGATGACTTTCCAATCATTCCACCACTAGGCCAGGTCTCCCATATCCGCGAAGGCTCTACTCGCGGGGTATCTCATGCTGTGGTTGAAGAGGTAAGTGGTTCCTACCCACTCCTTCGAGGCGCTTTCGGTGGAGGTGGTTTACCCTGTGGTACGCTTGGCCTATGGGAGGCTATACGCGTTGGTGTCGACAATGGTGGCCTACATCCAAATGGGGCTTCGCACGCTGACAAATTAGTTTTGCCACGTGTCGTATGTTGACGAGGGAGAAGGCGAAGTTGCTAAGACCCCTAACCCGAGAGTGGGGCTGCCGTATACCTACTTGATGGCGTGGTTTGTATACCACTATGAGTGTTTGATGAGCGCTCCAGCGGCTCATCGGAGGGGGAATTTGTCCCGTTCGGCCAGTGCCTGAAGAGGTGCTCTTGGAAGTGTTAAGACGTCCCTGACATGAGGAAGACGTTATCTTACTTCGGTCATTACAACTTTCGACGCTTCTTTCCTTACTTTACTGGGGGTGGCTATGGCGAGTCGCTCCAGGACGTGTCGACGGTGGACCATAGCACTGTTCTCACTTGTGGCGCCTTCCGATGGTTGGTTAACATTCGGCCAGGGTACCATATCATGCGAACGGGCTTGGTGTGTTACCTCGAGCCCTATTTTCCTTGTAGGTTTGCCCGTCAATTCGGGTACGACCAGCTCTACGTCGGGAACGTCAACCCTCAGTTACATTATGAAGGAGGGTTTGTTGATGGCACGCGAGGGTGGTTCTGGACCCACGCCGGCTGCACCAACGCACGCTTCGACTTGCCGGCTAAGGATCGCGACCTTCGCCATTCGCTCACTTATTGCCGGTGGTACCGAGGTGCCAGTGCAAACCTTGAGGGCTTTCAACTTCAGAGCTCTTGTCTGACAGAGTGCGGGCACCGCTCGAGGGCAACTCTTCATCCCTCAAGGCGAAGGGGTCGCCAAACTGCTGAGGAATGGTTTGAAGAGATCCCTACCGAGGAGGCCGAAGATCCTTACGTCGGCTTAGGAGACTTTGGGGAATTTGCGGCTCGCGCTCCGTCTCCTTATACTCAGTTGGATACTAGCGATGGGCAAGAGGATCTGATGCATTGGTCTGAGCTAGTGAACGTTTAGAGTAGGCCCAGGAGTAATCGCTGGACAGTTAGGGAAGCCGATCTTGGCTCCCAGTAGTTCGCTTCTTTCTAAGCGCTAACACAAGGTCGCGACCGATAGTTCGAGGGCAGAGGTGGCCAAGAAAGTTTGTCACGAGGAGGCGGCTGAGGCTACCGGAGTGGCGGGAGGTCAAGGTGACACAACTCCTGTGTTGATTCCCGGGGTGACTACCTCTGCGGCTGGTGGCGTTGCGTCCATTTTGCCTTCTGCCTCGGGGCTGGTCCTAGCGACTTCGGAAGTTGTTCCTTCGTCACCCGCAATGGAGCAGCGCGTGGGGGCTTTAGCACCTCGAACTATCGTACCGAAAGGTAATCCTCTAGTACTCTATCCTCAAGTGCCGGGTCGAATCAGTATTACCTAATGTTTATGTGGACTGGATGCTGGTACTGTTAAGGAAGCGATCCCCATTCCTTCCGATGAAGAGGGGGGACAGGAGATGAGACGGAGCTCGACGACTCGGGTAAGAGTAGGTTCGAACATCACTGATTCGTCTCTACTGAACCGCTTATGGGGTTCTTTTCAGGAAGTATTATTAACCTCTTTCATATGTCCGCAGCTGCTCCGGCCTTGGATGCTGCTGGAGAAGAGTATTCTCCTTCTCGTGCTGGCCAGTGGGCTGAGGAGTGTAGCGAAACAAATAGCGCAGATGACGACTCGATCCATGTGACAATGTCGAGCGAAGAGGGGATGTCTGACTCTGAAGGGGAAACTCACGTCCCCGAAGAAGCGTTAGTTGAGAGGGGAGCCTCAGCTCAGGGGTTTTCCATCCAAGGGGAAGCATCTACGCACGTGATAGTTGATCCCCCATTCCCTACCTTGACAGTCGTTGAGGTCGCGGTCAGATCCGTGGCGGAGGCCTCGGCGGTGTCAGTTTGTGCTCCGGTTTCGGCGGTGCTTACTACCACTTCCGCTTTATTAGCCACCCGTGCTCTGACCCCGGCTTTTGGCGGTTGATGAGGCCGCCATCTCCCCTTTGGCTCGTGCGCGCAAGAGGTTGGTGGATCGAACTATTGCCATCCTCCAAGACACTCTTGCAGACATCATCAGACTCACGTTGGAAGAGAGTTGTTCCTTTGAGGAGTTCAAAGAGGCTCTTGACTACCACATGGGCTTCTTTATCAAGACGATGGGTGCCTCCGCCGCCAATCCGTACATCAAGCGTTTGGAGGAGGCAGATCGTGCCATCCGGCGGCTGCTCACCCTTCACAACATGAGTTCTGAAATCCTTCATCTTACATCCGATGAGGTCCAGATAGCACTGGTAGAGCGCAATCATAGACTGGACGAGACAACATCGCTTGAGGCGAGGCTGTCGGTGGAGCTGGAGCGTGTTACTGCCGAGGACGAGGAAGTAAGCCGAGAGAAACACAAGGCTGACTCCCGCCTTTCCTGCCTGTCTTCGGATATAGAGAAGACTAAGCAAGCCATCGCCGATGCGTAAGCCTATCAGGATGCCCAGGAGAAGACTCGTGAGCAGCTGATGAAGGAATTAGAGGAGCTTGGGTCTAGGCGCCAGTTAGTTGTGAATGCCATTGAGGAGAAAAGCCGAGCCCTCAAGGAGGCAAGGTTCAATGTCGAAGATCTGTTGTCGCACTCTAAAGAGGACATCTGCCAAGAGATTCTACGGAGGCTTGAGCTTAAACGCGCCGAAGAGATTCGTGAGGCGGAGTTCCGACTGATGGCTTTGTAATTTTTAACTGTTGCCCTTGTACCCCGAACCCTTTTTTATGAATGAAATCGTAGTTTTGTCTTAAGCTATTGTTCACTTTACTTTGCGTACACATTTTTCTTTTTTTCACCGTCCATGCTGGGCGATACACAAGTAAAATGTCGGTGAATTTCGCACTGGGTGACTTCTGGCCACAGGAAAGCCCCTGCTGCAGGCGAACTTAAGCTTCGGGCAGAACTGAGAATAGTTCGAGCCTTGTCTGAATCCTAACCGGGTTCGGTCTTCAGGTGAGCTCAGAAGTGGTTTGAATCCCAACTACAATTAAGCCTTAGGCAGATCGCAATAGTGTACGAGTCTGAACCCTCGGGCGAGCTCCCTGCGTGTGGGCTCGCATGACGAATTTGATTCGTAGGTGAGTTCTGCTTTTGGTGGGCCACGTGCCTACTAATTAAGATGACGTGGGCACGTCTTTTCCCATTAAAGGCGGCGGAGTGGGGGGTCCCCGTTCTTCATGCCTGATCTGAGCCGTTGGCCAGAGATCGTGTTGGAAACTGACATATCTATGATTGTTTGATTCGAACGGTCCAATCGAATGGTGGGCAATCGTCCCCGCTGCATGTATTTAATGCCCCTCCCTCTGCATTGAGGGGGGCCATGGCTTCCATTGTCTTCTCTGAAGAAAGACACAGGTTTCCTTCTGCTATGCTCATGATGGCGCCGAAGGTGAAGAGGACTACTTCAAAGAGAGGCAAGGGGGGTTCCTCTTCCTCCGCTAGCGAAGCCGCCGTTGCCGAAGGTACCTTTGCATTTCGGTCCTTGCTTAGTTCGTTTAGGGGCTCACGGGTAGGGTGATATTCCCTGCTTTTAACCCTCTCTCTTTTCTTTTGTTTGAGCATTGTGCAGTTTGGGAGGGGGTGCCCATTACTGGAGAGCGTGGGACCGAGCCTATATTCATTTCTAATGATGAATCCGAGGGTGTTGCGGCCCCTTCCATTTCACCACCGGCTTCTTCTCCTGGGGTGGAATTTTGTCTTAAGGTTCCACCTATTGCAGCGCTCGCTCCGGGTCAAGGGCCCATTCCCTCAGGCACTTTGCCTATATAGGCCCGCATCGAAGAATTTGAAAATGCTACGAAGCAGGCTATTTCCCTCGTCAGCCTCGGCCTAGGGACCTACGCCGACTTCAAACAGTCCCTCCTGGATCATATGATCGGCCTCAGGCGGTTAGGGGAGTCTCGTCTCACCGCCTGTTGCTTGTCGAGGCTTCTCTATCTGGAATCACGTTTGACGTGCTTGGAGACCCTACTGCAAGGGGGTCCCGCAGCTGAAGTGGAGCACTCTTCGTCTCAAGTCCGTCGTCGAGAAGCCTAGGAGCAGGAGGTCCGCTCGAAAGGAATAGCGGATTTGGAGTCCCATGTCGCCTTTCTGGTGAACCAACAGCGCTCACTGGAGGATCGGGTAGGCATCTATACTTCTACCATATCCCATCTGAGGGCTGAACTGGAGCTGGCGGAGGCGACTTTAGGGGGGCTGTGTTCTGAGAGCTAGAAAGTTGACAAGGCCGTCGATGGGGCAACCCACAACCTTCGAATGCTGCGCCAGGAGGACTCCGTTGCCACCTCAACCTCTAAGGAACGGATCTGGAAGGAAGCTGAGGACAAAGCCCATGAGGACCACACGAGAAGGGTGGCTGCAGTTAAGGTAGAGCTCGCGTCCTTCAGCCTCTTGGACTAGGTTCTCCACATTGACCGTGTTAAGACATTTGATGTTAATGACTTATTTAATTATGAAATCATAACTTTGTTCAAATGTATTATCTTAAAACTGGGTTAGTGATGCGCTCCTTCGGTTTCCTATGCGTGTTTGCACATATTCCCCTTCTTGTGTTGATGCCTTTCTCTTCTTAGCTATACAGGAACTCGAGTCATGTGCGAATTCCAGCTATAGGCAATTTCAGGCGAATCTGGGTTGTGTGCGAATTCCGACCACTAGCGGAAGCGAATTCTGGCCGTAGGAAAGTCTTGACTGAAGGCGAATTCAAAATCGTAGATGGATTCTGGGCATGAGCCGAGTTCCAAGCCGTAGGCGGATCAGACAAGCCACGCGTCTGGTCGCGGCATCATGTGCTTGATAGCTAGACTGACATTCATATATCGCTTCGCATTAAAGGCATCATAATGGTGGCTCTCCATCCCCTGCACCCGACTTTGACCGCTGAACGATGGGCGTGCGCTTGGGTCGCTCGTTATATACGTTGCCCTCTCTTCTAGCTGAGGAGGTGCTCTTTTTCTCTCCCTAGCTCTCGATGGCGCCACGATCTAAGGCATCTGATCCGAAGAAGACGGTGAGCGGCGCCCCCTCCTTGAATGCTGCATCTGGCCATGGTCCGGAGCTAAGCCCTTGGATTCAGCCGATTTACAGATCTATATAGAGGAGTTGGAAGGTGCCGTGAAGCAGGCGATCTCGGTTGTTGATCAGGGCCGTGGCGCTTTCACGGACCTGAAATAGGCACTCTCTGATCGTGTCGCTCGCATTCGGCGTTTGGGTGACTATAGGCTCGCCATGCGCTATTCGGTGAGGCTTGTCGATCTGGAGTGGCTCATAAACAAGCTAGAGAATTTGCGACAGGCGGACTTAAAGTCCAAAGTGGAGCCGCTCCTAGCTTCGGCTCGTCGTCGTGAAGCGTGGCAGTGAGAGTGCAGAAGACGAGACATAGAGGACAAAGTGTCTCTCCTCACTCGTTTGGATCTTCATTGCCAACGTCAATTGGAGATTGAGATGGAGGGTGCCGCTGGCTTGATCTTTTCGGGCAGGACCACGCACGCTGAAGGGGGATCGATCTTGACAGGTTTGTGCATTCAGATCGAGACCGTGTATGGTGTCCTTGCGAGGGAGAGACGTGACCTTCTGTTGCTGCGTTAGGAGGATGCCGCCGCTAACACTTCCTTCGAAGTGAGGATCCGGCGAGCGGTTGAGGACGAGGTTCTCTCCTCACATGCAGAAAAGATAGCCACGGTTAGGGCCGAGCTCGCATCCTTTAAACTCTTGGAATAAGTCTGTAGGATAGGAGTAGATTCCATGTGTTCTGTTCCACTTCTTTTGAATGTAATGTCACTGTTAGCTTGTTTGTAAGCTCACGACTATGTTCAAATGTGTTGTCTTGAAACAGTCAATGAATGAGCTCCGCATTTCCTCAGCCTCTTGACAGATTGTGTAGACCTTCCTCCTTTTCCTTTATGTTCTTACCCATGCAACAGATAAGCTCGAATGCGTGTGATCTCATACCATAGGCAAAACTCAGGCTCATGCGCTGGAGAGTTTACACTACAGGAGAGACTCATGCGCAGGTGGGCTTAGGTCACAGACAGGCGAGTTTACGCTACAGGCGAACTCATGCGCTGGCGAGTTTATACCATAGGCGATACTCATGCTCGGATGAGCTTAAGTCACAGGCAGACTCAAGCGTAGGTGAGTTTGCATTATAGGCGAGCTCGTGCGCTGGCGAGTTTACACCACAGGTGAAACTCATGTGCAGGCGAGATTAAGTCGTAGACAGACTCGAGCGTAGGCGAGTTTGCATCACAAGCGAAGCTCATGTGCAGGCGAGTTTGTGCTGCAGTCGAAATTCAAATACAGGCAGGTCTGTCCCACGTGTCCGCCGATAGACCTAAGTGCTTCCCCGCTAGGGCGATGCGGGCATCCCAATCTTTATTAATTGCGAAGTAACAGGACGCTTCGCCTTTCACGCGTCATCCGAACCGTCGGTTTGGAGTCCCAAGAGCCGGGACTTTTATGGGCGCCGAACTCGAAGCGACACAGGAAATCTGAGCCGATCGATTTATTTGGGATAGAGAATCTCAGCCGTCGGGCCTTCGGCTATATAACGTACTTGCCATCCCTTCGGCAGAGTTCTCGTGTTTACAAAAATTCACCTGTCAAAGACATTTACAGAATCCTCTCTGCTCTACTCAATGGCCTCCGAATCTGACCACGGTGCTTCGGAGGGGGAGGGTGTTGGCTCCTCCTCCTCTGTTGCCGGTGTCGACATGACCCCACCTTCAGCTGCAGACTCGACCCAACGGTCTTCTGCTCTGGCTCCCATCCTTAGTCCGGTGTTTGCCATCCTCCAGAAATTGGAGGACGCCATACACAGGACAGCTACCGTCGTTAGCGAGGGTGCTGGGAGGTACTATGACCTGGTCCCCTTCGTGGAGGAGAGTCTGGAGGAGATCCGCCATGTGGGCGTGTTGGCCTTCTTGTTTTGATGATGTTTAACAAATAATTTACCTCTAATGTTGTTTGTCTAGTGTTTGTGTTTTCGTATTTATTCTAGGCAAACAACGAGTTGGAGAATGGATGGAATTGCGCATTCACGATCATATCCAATGAAGGTTGGCGGAATTATGGAGTGAAGCCTACACATTCAAGTTAAAGATTCAAGTTCAGCTTCATCCGCAGTGTACCAAGATAAAGCTTCGTTGAAGATCACAAGCTTGGGTAACTATATTATGTGTGTTAGTACCTTAAGCTCAATATAATATACACACATACTTTTATTGGTTTCCATGTATATATATAGTTATATATATACATATATGTTTTGGTTTGATAGTTTTCAAGTTTTACTATGAAACAATTGAATATAATTAGAAAACATATTTTTGTTTCATACTTACATGCATATATATGATTTCATCAATATCAATTTTATTTAGTTCAATGAAATCATGTTTTAGTGCATTATATGTGTACTTTGATAAAATACTATATTCATTGTTTATAGACTTCATAACAATAGTTTACATCTTCTTTCAAGTCTATAAAATCATTTTGTAAAGTTTCAAAACATGCTTTAGCTAAAATGTCAAAACTCATGTTTTTACATTTTCATGTTTTGGACTATTTTACAAAATGATGATATTTTTCATTCGGAAAGTCTTTTTTGGAAACCAGTCTTTGTAGCATGTTTATTATCATGTCTACAATCATTTTCCAAAGTTTTACATTTTTCTGAATTTATTTGATATTTTCAAACAGAGTTTTAAATTCAAAAAAATTAGATTTTTGCATGTCAGTTTGCGGTCGACCGCCCCTGAGTTCAGAAACTCAGTATGCTTTTTCTTGGCTCGCGGTCGATCGTGACGATCGACCGTATGCAGTCCAGAAAGTTTCGTGGTCGACCATCACGGTTGACCGTCAGCTTTTCAAAAGCCCAGTTTTGCCTTTTAGTTGCTCGCGGTCGACCGCGAGTTTCCTACGGTCGACCGCCGCACGGTCTTTTTATTTCAACGGCTAGTTTCTAGAACTGTTTAAGGGTGGGCTTTTTGGTCTTTTGTTTGGGGTTTTTGGCTGAAGTTTTGGGAGGCTATAAATTCCCCCTTATACCTCAGTTGTAGGATAATCCAAGAATGTTTTTAAAAACAAGTTTAGTTTGGTTTTAAAGTCTGTTTCAGTGTTTGTTTGGTTTGTGAAGAAGTTTTCACAAGTGGAGGAGATCATCTTCTTGTTTGGGCTTCAATCTCCATCTCTCCATCTTGTTACCTATTGAGAAGTTTTCTAAACTCTTTCTTGCTTTATATTTGCTTAGTTATTTGATTATCAATCTTTAAAGCTAGTTTTTATATCTAGTTTAGATTTGATTTTATTTTTTCTCATTGTTACACACACCCACAGGAGCTTATTGTATTTTCATACATAGTATATTTGGGTTGGTGAGAGTTGTAACAATTGAGTGTGAGCTTTTATTGTGTTCTCATCTATTGTAGAGAGCAAATTTATTGTTTGTTACATTGTGAGATTATAAAGTTTTTGGTGAGCTAGAAAACCGAGTGTGAGGAGTGAACGTTGATCGGTGAACGTTGAAAACCGACATTGTGAGTGTGAGTGTATACGTTGATCGGTGAGCGTTGAAAACCAACATAGTGTGATTGTAAAAGTTATTCGGGTGAGCGTAGAAAACCCGGTTGTGATAGTGGATTTCTCCCCGGGAGTGGGGAGCGGAGACGTAGGACGGAAGGTCCGAACTCCGTGATCATATCGTTTGTTTGAGTTTACATAGGCGCACTTATTCTTGTGTTCATATCTTATATCGCTTTTGTGTATTACTCTTCATATTCTCTATCACATTTGTATAATGTTTATTTTACCCTTGTGTTAATTTATATATCCTTACATATATCTCATTGTATATCTTATTGCTAGGATATATCTCTTAGTTCATATTGCTTATCCTAGCTCACATATATTGTTGTTTTTCATACTTGCTAGGATAACTTGTTAATTAGTTTTAATTGGCATAAAATCAGAATAGATTAGCATAAGACCCTAATCACCCCCCTCTAGGGTCTAACAATTGGTATCAGAGCTTGGTGCTCTTTGATTTAAGGTCTAATCGCCTTGAGTTAAAGATCCAAGTTATCTCTTTATACTAATCTTGTTTTGATTGCATTTGTATCTTGCTTGCATATTTTTACAAATTATGGATATGAATGATGCATCTTGTTTAGGCTATGATTCTATTATTGCTCCTAAATTCAATGTTTTCCCTTATGCTCAATGGTGTTTTAGATTCAAAATATTTGTTCAATCTAAAAATATCAATTTATGGGAAGTCATTGATTGTTCTTATATTGTGCCCACATTGGAGAAAACCAAGTGGAATAAAAATGATAAAAGATTATTTATTATGAACAAGCTCTTGTTAGAATTCTTACATAATGCATTTGATTCATCTTTGTCTAACAAGTTTGTTCGTTTTGATAGTGCTTACACCTTATGGAAACTTATTGAAGCACATCAAGGGGATTTGGAGGCGATCAGACAAACTTTGGAGGATCCCGCTTCAAGTTCATATGGAGCATCATGCACACGGCCACTAGGCGATAGCCCTAGTGAGGTTTGCGAGTTCGAAACCACTAATGATTTATCTAGTGATGAACTTGCTTGTGCTAGTAAAAAATTATTGGATGCCTATAACAAATTGCAAAATGATTTTATTGAATTGCAAAGCAAGCATGAAGATTTAATATCCTATCATGAGAAGTTAGCTTCCAAATTTGTTATCATTTCTCAAGAAAATGTTGCTCTTACAGAAAACAATGATATGCTACATTTAGAAAATAATAATTTGAAATTAGATATTGCTAACTTGACTCATGACAAAAATAATACCATGTTAGAAGTAGAGAACATACAAAATGATACTGCTTCCTTTATAAATGACTATTTATGTTCTACTTCTAATAAAAATGCATATGTGCCTAAAAATAAAGATTTGAATCTTATGAATAATCGCATTTCATCTTTAGATTCAACTTTGAAAATATGCATTGATAACCATAAGAGGCATATGGATATGTGTGCCAAGTCTAAGTCATCATCTACTAATTATGCACACATATATAGCAAAATTTACAAACGCTCTATTTGCGGCCGAAAAGGTCATTTAGCTAAATTTTGCTATGATGCACACAAACATAAGAATTCCAATGCTCCTTGTGCATCTCATGTAGCTTCTTCATCTTGTACACTTACACATTCACATGCTCATTCTCATAAAGTTCATCATAAGCATGCTAGTGTGTTCAAGTGTGATCATTGTGGTCATTTTGGCCATTTTGCAAAGTTTTGCTTTGATTTGAAAAAGAATTCTATTTTGCCAAATACATTTAGTAGACCACATTTTGCCAAATACATTTAGTAGACCACATGCTTTTAAATGTGATGTTTGTGGTAGGTTTGGACATCTTGCTAAATTTTGTTTTGATATGTAAAAAGCTTCTAAGTTGTAATATGTTCCAAATAGACCATTGTTTAAGAATGTTTCTCATTTGCAAAATAATTTTAAAAGATAATCTTTATTTACAAATGATTCCCGTGCACGAGCTAATGGTTCACAAAAACAAATGGATCTCTTTCATTGCATGTATTGCAATCGGAAGGGTCATTTGAGCGATTATTGCTTTGACCGTGTTAGTGCACCACATGTGCCCAAGAGAGTTCAAAACCCTAGGGCTTTGAGCTTAAATGATAAGGGTCATGTCCCTAAACCTTTTGGTACCAAGATTACTTGGGTACCAAAACAAATTTAATTTTTAAACCAAGAATTTTAGTATTTTTCTTTTTCTTCTTCTTGGTTTTGAAAAACGTGTTCTAAATTTTTATATATGAAAACAACTTTTAATTGATCAATTCTTTTGTTTTCATGACTATTAGTTTCGCTTTTGATGAGAGGTTTATGTTTATTTAACCCTCCGGATTTATTGGGTGTTTATTCCCAAATCTTGTTTACCGGATGCTAAAATGTTTATATGGGTTGATACTAGCTCAAGAGCTAAATATAATTACCTCTTTTGATTTTTTTTAAAAAAATCAATGATGTTTTGATTTTATGATTTAAATTTTGATTTATGATTTCATTTGATTGATTTGTTTTCATTTGAAAACATTTTGCATGATTCTCATGCTCTTTTTCTTTTGATTTCATAAATCTACCTTTACACATGGTTTTTATGTTCTTTGATATGAGACACTATTTTTCATATTGATATATTCATATGTGTTCTCATTATCTTTTTGTATGTGAGTTGTGTTTAACATTTATGCTTGCTCACATATGTATACCTTAGCCTTCATTTCATACATTCATGAGGCATTTTGATAGGGGGAGTAATCCTTATATAGATATTTTTTGTTATACTCACCCATGCTTATTGATAGGGGGAGCTTTCACTCTCTTCATTCCTTGTTTTCTCCTTTTTGATGTTGTCAAAGGGGGAGAAATATTATGAGTATACATTTCCTTGTCTATATGCATGTGAATTATAATTTATATATTCATTTCCTTTCATTCATATATTCCTTTTTGTAAATTGTTTGTCATCATCAAAAAGGGGGAGATTGTTGGCCTTCTTATTTTGATGATGTTTAACAAATAATTTACCTCTAATGTTGTTTGTCTATTGTTTGTATTTTCGTATTTATTCTAGACAAACAACGAGTTGGAGGATGGATGTAATTGCGCATTCACGATCATATCCAATGGAGGTTGGTAGAATTGTGAAGTGAGGCCTACGCATTCAAGTTAAAGATTCAAGTTCAGCTTCATCCGCAGTGTACCAAGATAAAGCTTCGTTGAAGATCACAAGCTTGGGTAACTAGTTTAGGAGTCTATATTATGTGTGTTAGTACCTTAAGCTTAATATAATATACACACACACTTTTATTGGTTTCCATGTATTTATATAGTTATATATATACATATATGTTTTGGTTTGATAGTTTTCAAGTTTTACTATGAAACAATTGAATATAATTAGAAAACATATTTTTGTTTCATACTTACATGCATATATATGATTTCATCAATATCAATTTTATTTAGTTCAATGAAATCATGTTTTAGTGCACTATATGTGTACTTTGATAAAATACTATATTCATTGTTTATAGACTTCATAACAATAGTTTACATCTTCTTTCAAGTCTATAAAATCATTTTGTAAAGTTTCAAAACATGCTTTAGCTAAAATGTCAAAACTCATGTTTTTACATTTTTATGTTTTGGACTATTTTGCAAAATGATGATATTTTTCATTCGGGAAGTCTTTTTTGAAAACCAGTCTTTGTAGCATATTTATTATCATGTCTACAATCATTTCTCAAAGTTTTATATTTTTCTGAATTTATTTGATATTTTTAAACAGAGTTTTAAATTCAGAAAATCAGATTTTTGCATGTCAGTTTGCGGTCGACCGCCACAGTTGACCGTCCCTGAGTTCAGAAACTCAGTATACTTTTTCTTGACTCGCGATCGACCGTGGCGATCGACCGTATGCAGTCCAGAAAGTTTCGCGGTCGACTGTCGCGGTTGACCGTCAGCTTTTCAAAAGCCCATTTTTGCCTTTTAGTTGCTCGCGGTCGATCGCGAGTTTTCCACGGTCGACCGCCGCACTGTCTTTTCAATTTCAGTGGCTAGTTTCTAGATCCGTTTGAGGGTGGGCTTTTTGGTCTTTTGTTTAGGGTTTTTGGCTGAGGTTTTGGGAGGCTATAAATACCCCTTATACCTCAGTTGTAGGATAATCCAAGAAAGTTTTTAAAAACAAGTTTAGTTTGGTTTTAAAGTCTGTTTCAGTGTTTGTTTGGTTTGTGAAGAAGTTTTCACAAGTGGAGGAGATCATCTTCTTGTTTGGGCTTCAATCTCCATCTCTCGATCTTGTTACCTATTGAGAAGTTTTCTAAACTCTTTCTAGCTTTACGTTTACTTAGTTATTTGATTATCATTCTTTAAAGCTAGTTTTTATATTGAGTTTAGATTTGATTTTATTTATTCTTATTGTTACACACACCCACATGAGCTTATTGTATTTTCATACATAGTATATTTGGGTTGGTGAGAGTTGTAACAATTGAGTGTGAGCTTTCATTGTGTTCTCATCTATTGTAGAGAACAAATTTATTGTTTGTTACATTGTGAGATTATAAAGTTTTCGGTGAGCTAGAAAACCGAGTGTGAGGAGTGAACGTTAATCGGTGAACGTTGAAAACTGACATTGTGAGTGTGAGTGTATACGTTGATCGGTGAGCGTTGAAAACCGACATAGTGTGGTTGTAAATGTTATTCGGGTGAGCGTAGAAAACCCGATTGTGATAGTGGATTTCTCCCCGGGAGTGGGGAACGGAGACGTAGGACGGAAGGTCCGAACTCCGTGATCATATCATTTGTTTGAGTTTGCATAGGCGCACTTATTCTTATGTTCATATCTTATATCGCCTTTGTGTATTACTCTTCATATTCCCTGTCACATTTGTATAATGTTAATTTTACCCTTGTGTTAATTTGTATATCCTTGCATATATCTCATAGTATATCTTATTGCTAAGATATATCTCTTAGTTCATATTGCTTATCCTAGCTCACATATCTTGTTAAATTTCATACTTGCTAGGATAACTTGTTAATTAGTTATAATTGGCATAAAATCGGAATAGATTAGCATAAGACCCTAATCACCCCCCCTCTAGGGTCTAACAGGGCGGTCCTCAGCTCGACTGGTGATGTGAGCGAGAGATCCATCACTTGGAGGGGCTGATGTATCGCTTAGTAGTTGGCTTGATGGGAGTGCATGTACGACCTTCAGTCTGTGGAGTTTCTTGGGTTTTGACCACCGGACCCAAGTGCTCTTTCACCAGTGCTTTGCCTCGATCTTCGTAGAGGACTAAGGCGATCGGCCATAGTAATTTTGAATTTCGAGAGGTCAGGACTTACCCAAAGCTTCACTGGTGTTATGGTGGATGTAACCATTGAGTATGAACCTAGAACGATTGCCAAAGGAGGCAAAGAAGTGGCCGTGGAAGGTTGCCTTTGGGTGAGACAGTGGGAACTATCTCGACCAAAGACTCTTTGGGAGAGACAGTTCCCACTATCTCGGCCAAAGAGAGCAGTTCCTGCTGCCTTCGGATCTTGATTCTACACAAGTCTGGATTTTAGAATCCAAACTTTGCGGGACTTTGGCAGTTCTTCGGCCAAATCTTTCTTCTTCCATTCTTTTGCCTTTTGCATAAGGGCACGGGCTAGCACGCCGCATGCACAGTGCTTTTGGAGTCATTGTGAGCAGAGCTTCCGACTTTGTTGGTTGTCGGAGGAGTGTTGCGAGGGGGAGCCTCGACAACTGTTGGGTGAGAGTCATCACCCATAGCCTTCTTTGGAGTTGAAGACCAAAAAACCTTCTTCGAAGATGAAATCTTCATGCACTTGTAGGGAGAGGAAGCCCTTGATGAGGATGAGGAGAGATACTCATCGAACTTAGCTTGGTCAAACTCATATTCGACCATTGAGTCGATCGGGATCTTAATCTACTACAACACTCCAATCTCGATGCCGAGACTGTTGGCTCCCACTATGGTCGCCAGCGTGTTTGCGTCAGGAATAATTTTAATTGCAACTTCCATTAAATTGTTTAATAGAAATAGAAAAATAAGCCTTACACATGTAAAACTTTTATTTATAATAAAAACAAAATCATGGTGCTCCTTAGAAACACATGTATAAACTCCTACTAGTAGCTTCTACTTGCGTGAAAGCTTTGTCTGTGCCGGGGATGCGTAATCCGTGGACCACCAAATCAACGTTCCAAAATGGAAACCAAGAAGGTTGAAAGTTGATGTTTCGATGTGGAAACAAGAACTGAAGTAAATATCTTAGTGAGGTAAGATAGATACTCTTCTCGAGAACAAGTCAATACTTGAATTCGAGGAAACACCAAAGGCCACTTGAGTTTACTTGAAAGCGGTGAGGGACTATCTCTTACTCTCAAAGTTCGCCAAATGCTAAGTTCTTTCTACTATCTGCTCTCCAAAAGCCACTATCTTCGTCAATGCCCCGTGCATAATGTTTTCGCTGAAAGTTGCCTTCATTAATGATTTCATTATAACTTTAGTCATTTACAAATGAATTCAAATAACGAAAATAGAAATTACAACTCTTTTGAAAATAAACACAAGATCTGTTTATCGACTCTTGCTTTCGTGGGTTCTTCGCCAGTGCCGGGGTTTATCCATGGACGATCGCAAATCAGATC
The DNA here is from genome assembly GCA_022839385.1 of Asparagus kiusianus. Classification (NCBI taxonomy): domain Eukaryota; kingdom Viridiplantae; phylum Streptophyta; class Magnoliopsida; order Asparagales; family Asparagaceae; genus Asparagus; species Asparagus kiusianus. The sequence goes on along the minus strand of BQKN01000382.1, from coordinate 402,168 downwards.
CAGTTGACGGATAATTAGGCAGAGCTTCTACCTCACCAAGGGGTATTTGCTTGAAGCGCTGAAATCAACAAAGTGAAATCAGTAGCTCTTCTCGAGATTAAGACAAAGTCTAATCTCAAGGAACGGACGTACGGGGCTTCGGATCCTTCGAATGACTCCTCTTTTGTGCTGAAGTTCGCCAGTATCTCGTTGGCCTTTGCTGAAATTTCGTGCTCCTTGACTCTTCAATCCAGCAGCACCTCGTCATCTTGATAAAATTCCAGATCTGTGAAATGGAGGCCTTGGGCTCATATTTATAGGCTTCCGGTGTAGTTATTTGGATGAGAATGAGTGATTTGGCCTTATCATCAGTTAACAACAGTCTAACCAGCTTTGTTGATGATATCAAGTTAGTTAGGAACCCCTGAAACAGATAAATCCTTAGAAAACCGCTCAAAAACCATCAAAAACGCATCAGGAGGTCGAAACAGCACGACGGGTACTACCAACTCGCGGGGGGCGCGGGTCAGCAAGGTCTGACCCGTGCTTGCGCGGGTCGGACTGATTCGACCAGTGCTTGCACGGGTCGGATCAGATCCGACCCGCGCTGGCGTGGGTCGGTCTGATCTATCCGCGCGGCGTGGGTCTACCGCCTTTTCCGAACCTCTTGGTTGATTCACCGACTTTTCCTACGCGTCGCGTTTCTTTTCGGGACTTGTACTTTTCGCCACTTTGGTTGATTCACCGACATGTACGCTTCATCACGGGACTGACCGTCGAACACGCATTGGCTGATGTGCGCGTGTTGACCGACGCGCATAAGCTGATTGACATGCGCGTGTTGACCTACTCGCACGAGCTGATTGATGAGCGCGTGTTGACCGACACACACGAGCTGATTGACGTGCGCATGTCGACCGACGTGTCCGAACTGATTAACGAGCGCGTGTTGACCGACACGTACGAACTGATTTGACGTGCGCGTGTTGACCGACGAGCACGAACTGATTTGACGTGCGCATGTTGATCGACGTGCCCGAACTAATTGATGTGCGCGTGTCGACCGACGTGCCCGACCGATTGACGAGCGCGTGTTGACCGACGCGCATGAACTTATTGACGAGCGCGTGTTGACCGACGCGCACAAACTGATTGACACGCGCGTGCTGATTGAGTGAGCCTTCTTGACTTGTCCACTCTTTGCCTTGAGATGCATGCGGGAACTTATAGGCAATTTTAGACGCCAACAGATACCCCCTCCAAAGTGTTTCAGCCTCATTCTTTTATAGAGGAGTCTGAAATGCTTTGGATATGATGGACCCCCACCTTCAGTCAGTGTTAAAGGACCTACAACTGGTTTCAATTCTCGACTTCTCCATATTTCAGCCTATTCTGTATTTTGTCGAATAGCTAAAAATTTTCCCGATGCTACGTTTATCGTCCGACCGTTGTTGAAGCCTTGAACCAGAATTGGTGAGTAGATTTTGGCTCGTGACATTGAGTTGACTTTTGAACTAGTTATCTACATCGCAACGCGTCGATCGACATTGACCTAGGGCTACACATTGACCAGCGTGACCTTAGGGTTTCGTGTCGACTCTCATCGCAACACGTTGACCGGCGTTGATGTCGGGCTACGCGTTGACTGGCGTTGACCTTAGGGTTTCGTATCGATCGGCGTTGACTCTCATTATAACGCGTTGACCGGCGTTGACCTAGGGCTACGCATTGACCGGCGTTAACCTTAGGGTTTTGTATCGATCGGCGTTGAGTCTCATCACAACGCGTTGACCGGCGTTGACCTAGGGCTACGCGTTGACCGACGTTGACCTTAGGGTTTCGTATCGATCGGCGTTGACTCTCATCGCAACGCATTTACCGGCATTATCCTAGGACTACGCATTGACCGGCGTTAACCTTAGGGTTTTGTATCGATCGGTGTTGACTCTCATCGCAACACGTTGATCGGTGTTGACCTAGGGCTACGCGTTAACCGGGATTGACTTTAGGGTTTTGTATCGATCGGCGTTGACTCTCATCGCAACGCATTGACCGGTGTTGTCCTAGGGCTACGTATTGACCGACATTGACCTAGGGTTTCGTATCGATCGGCGTTGACTCATCACAACACGTTAACTGGTGTTGACCTAGGGCTACGTGTTGACCGGCGTTGACCTTAGGATTTTGCATCGATCGGCGTTGACTCTCATCACAACGCGTTAACCGGCGTTGACCTAGGGTTACGCGTTGACCGGCGTTGACCCTAAGGTTTCGCGTTAACCTGAGGAGAACCAGTTTATACTCGTATACTCCTGGGAGTTTCGGGAATAAGTTTAACCTTTGTACCCGTCAGAGGTTGTCGGGTTATCCTTAAGAGTTATTATATATAATATTCTCCAGGAACTTCCCGTCAAAAAAATGAGGAACAGTTTAGACTCGTATACCCATTGGAGTGTAGGTTTCGAATATTCTGAATATGAACGAAATGCCGCGAAGCCACCCAAAAATTTAAAATTGAGTTCCGAATATTTTAAATATGAGCGAAATACTGCGAGATTATTCGAAAGAATGGAAGTGGGCTCTAAACATCCTGAAAATGGTTGAAAACAGGTGAGAATATGATGAAACGAGCGCCGAGATAAGTCTGACCCGCGTTCACGCGGGTCAGATGGATCCGACCCACGTTCACGAGCGCCGAGATGATCCGACCCGCGTTCACGCGGGTCAGATGGATCCGACCCGCGTGCACGTGGGTCGGGCACCAATCCGACCCACAGAACGCGGGTCGGGTATGCTGTGTAAAGGGATTAAAATCCCAAAACTCCTCCTCCTTCAAAATTTCAGTTCCAGCTTTCTTGTTCTTCCCCATTTCGGTCTCTTCTTCTTCAAATTCTAACTTCTCAAGAGTTCTTCTTCCTCAAGAGTTCCAAACGAATCAAAGCTCCTCCTTCTTTAAATTCTTTATCTCCTTCTTCTTTAAACTCTCTACAGTCAATTGGGTTTGTGAGTTTTGAAGGCTAGGGTTTTGGCCGATCTTGAACTCGAACAATTGGGGGTCCTTTTAGCACTCATCCTTCATCTACTTCGGACTCCAGGTAAGTTCCACGACTCAAGTTTTTGATTTCATTTGGGTTCCTCTGTTTCAATTTGATTTTATCCCTAATTTCTTCCCCTAGACCTAGGTTTCGGGTTTGATTGCGCTCGAGGTGTTTGCTGTGGACTCGTTTCTTGCCGAAGGTCTTCTTTTTTCATCTCAGGTGAATTCGGAAACCATGAACCACTTTGGGCTATGGAAATGTTGAAGCTTTTAATTTTTTTTTCTCTTTGTTTTTGAACCTGGCAGGGACCGAAGCTCCTCCCTATACATTCTCCTTTGCCGAATCCAATTTTCTAGTTCTCAGGTGAATTTACACTCTTGTATTCCCAATTTTCTTCAAGTTTAATCCCCATGTAGAGCTTGAATCGAACTTCTGAGGTGTTTGGCTTGATTGCAAACTGTCATTTGGTTTAGGTTTGTAGTGTACACGAGGACTGAATTTGGTATGCATGTCATGTTCCCTTGCTCGGTTGTACATGTGACTTGAATTTGTGGTTTGTATGATTTGAATCCGAACTTGAATGTGGTTGAATGACTTGAGTCCGAACTTGTATGTGATCGAATGACTTGGATTTGAACTTGTGTATGGCTTGAGAACCTTAACTCGTATTTGGCCGAGCTCTTGTATATACCCATATAGACATGATTTTGAAACTCAAGCCAATATCCATGCTCTAATTTCTGATGATTCTGTGAGCTTGTGAATTCGCATGTTGACATGGTCGAGACCTTATGTTTGACTCTGTGACACTTAACTTGATTTTCCCTTGCATTTTCATGCTCAATTATACACGTGAGCTATGTAGGAGGCGCTTGATTCGCTTGACTTGTATATTTGATTTTCCTCTCACTTTAACTTGAATCGAGAATGTCGTATAGGTTTAATTGGACCCTTAACTGGAAAATTCCATTTTGTAGAATTTTAATTAAAGATTCGTAATCTTCCTTTTAGTCTTTCGATTCATGTATCTCGATTCTTGATCTGACTAAGTTGTTGATCTTTGTTACAGATTAACCATGTCGACGAGGAGATCACACCTCCTGAGGAGTCGCTCGGCTACTCAGTCACCTGAGAGGGAGCGTCCGTCTTTTACTGGTAAACCCTTGTAATTTCTTATTTATGAACATAATTTCCTGCTTATGAATTCAATCTTCATTATGTCATATTGAATATTGCATCCCCTCTCTGTCCTCCTTGGTGAGGCAGTCAGGAAGAGCTGATATCCGTCTTTGTGGGGGTGGATGCTTCTATATTACATCCCAGCCCTGTTCTTCTTGGTAAGGTAGTTGGGAAGAGTTGATATTCTCCTTTGTGGGGGTGGATACTTATCGGATATGTTTTGCTTGGTCAAAACGCATCTTAAGGCAATATGAGGCGATTTTTTATCGTATTACGTTCTGTAAGATAGGGTATGTTACCGCGCTATTCGTGCGATAATGTAGGCTATCTTGTGTATTCGTAATATAGTTAAAATCATCTCGCCAATTACAAGGTAGTGACTCTATCTCACGGATCAGTGAAAAGAATTCAACGTCCTGTGTCGTCTTGACATTTCTTCATCACTACGTTTAACAAATATGCATTATGTGTTTCAGTTGAATACCCCGCAACACTATTTTCTCAATTCGAAATAGATGGCCATAGGAGTAGATACTACATTGATGTTGATAACCCAGCGTCAATCCCGTCCACTTCTCAATTCGCTGTGGACTTTCCAGATGAATTATGTAAGTTGGTACGAGAGGGGGGTCATCGTATCACACACCAATTAATTACAAACGCGCCATTCACTAAAGATACGGATCCTGATCGTCCTTTAAGGAAGACACATTACCTGTTTGGCGATTCTGTGACGGATCCAGACGTCATAAACCTCGATGATGAGCGATGGTTACATAGTGACAGTACAGCTTGCTTATATCTTCCTCCATTCCCTCGTCATCGTTCGCTAACAGAATTGCAAGGTCAAGCGGTGACGCGACAGATGCCATGGACCTTGACAGAAGAACATACCAACATCCCTTATGGATACGTCACCAACCATTCACTCCCGGGTTCTAGTGGCAGAAAACACATTACAGGGTTACACCCCGGCATGATGGGATTAGAGGACCCGCCTAAAGGGGAATTACCTATAATCGCTCGCACAGTTAGGAATCGCCTTGCTGAGCTAGGGCAAGAGCTACCTATCGAAAATTACCGGTGCTTTGGCTGGTCTCACTCTTCAGACAAAGCATGGTGGGGTCGGATGACAGGTTATGTCCTCCATCGGTGGGGTGCTGAATTAAGGTTGATAAGATTGTATGAAACTATTCGAGCTACCCAATACGGGTTACCGGTGAACGCTCTTCACTTCATGGGGTTAATAAAGTTGTACAATCCAGATACTAACAACTTTCTTACACGGAACGGAGAATTAGGACTACCTTTTCATGAGATGCACAAAGTCTCCGGACTGCAACTGGGAGATATGCCATATCAGGAGTATTTTCCCTCCAACCGGGAGTTACATCAATTGAAGATCCACAAGCCCGCTCGATACAACACGTTATGGGAACTCATGTGTCATTATCAGATTGCTTTAGCCGGAACTAACCCGGTTGCAAGGAAGAAGTCTCCTCAAATAAGCTTGAAACAATTCTCTTGCTATTTATTTAAGAACTTGGAGAAACTTAATGAGGAAGTTTGTGAGTTGCAACCGTTGACTTCTTCGGAGATTAATAGATTGATTGAGAAGTGTGGTGCCCACTCTTACACCACCGCGAGTGCTCAAGGCAAATTCCTTGCGGGGACTAAATTCATAACCTTTTTATGGTATGCCCAGAAGTCCATTCATCCTAAAACCTTATTGGCTGGTTATATAGCACTCTGGTTGAAGAAGTGTGTAGTACCATATCAGACCTCAGATGCCTTCCTGATAGAGGTACTATTCCCAGCTGTCCAGCTTGCTTATGGAAGAAGCCTATCTCTTTTGCCAGCAATGATCACCGACATACATCACGGGCTTCGTCAGGTGGTCACAGCTTTTACTCAAACTGATGAGACCTTATCCGCAAAGATCCCTATGGCGAAGGCAGAGCTCCCTTGTACCTATCTGATAGGGTGGCTGGTTCTTCATCGCCTTGATCTGATGTCGCCTCCTACTAATACGAATCTACCTACTCCTCTGCTATAATTGTTTGAAGGGTGTAGGTGGAAAGCCCGGGACCTCTCGGAAGTCAGCAAGAGTTTGCATATGCACAAGGGTTAGGTAATCAACCCCTGTCTCCCCCGCTTTGCCAGCAAATATGGTGGGATGCTTACTGATGTAGAAGCGCCCAGAACCGATCGGACTTCTCTCGATGTTGGGTGCTTCAGGTGGCTCATGATTATAAGACCTGGCCATCTTCTTTTCCGAATAAAGGGCTGTTGTTATTTAGAGCCTAATTTGTCATGTCGGTTTGCCCGTCAATTCGGATATGACCAATTATACATCGAGAATCCGAACCGCCAGTTTCATACTCGTGGCGGGCTAGTGGACGGCAATCGCGCTTGGGTGTGGAATGTGACGGGCTGCACCGGTGCCAAATTCAGTCTTCTGAATACTGATCACCATTTAGAGCTCACATATCTATGTTGCAAGTGGATTATGGTTGCTAATGAACCCATCCCACTGAAGTTAATTGAGGAGCTGATGGCTGAAGCTGCGTCACGTATTGCTGAGAGGTTGGTTTGAGAAAATTTGCAAGAATGAAGGAAGCCCGACAGTAAGCTCGTTGGTCCCTCGGGCAAGGGTAAACTAAAAGTAGAGGAAGTAGAAGAGGGATCGTTTGCTTTCGACGAGGAGACTTCCGACGAAGATGAACATTACTGGTGGTGCTATGGAGGTCAATAGCGACTTCAAGGAACACGCAGCAGGTTTGTCTAAGTCTTTTTATAAAGATCTATGGGATCTATCGATCGCTGATCGAGTTCGCCGACTCAAAGCTCGAAAGAAGTGGAGAATTTTGCCTACTCATAATAGAATGATGGTTGAACTTTCAGATGTGGGTTCCGAGGGGGAAGAGGAGAGAGGTAGCCTCATCACCCGTGCTCGATCTCGGGCTATAGCTCAGGCAGGATTGCAAATTGAGCCGCAGGCCACATCAACACAGGGTAGACTTATGGATCTTAAAGAGACCCGGCCTACAAAACGGCTGAAGTTGACCATCAAGCGCCACGCTAAAACTCAGACTTCTTAAACGGAGGCGGCCGACGATGCACCCATTAGTGGGGAAGGTAATGTTCCAACTCTTGTTATCTTTTCAATCTTTTCTTCTACCGTGCTTTAGACTTAGCAGATTTTTTATTCTGGAGGGTCATGATGAAGATTCAATGATGTACAACCCTCCTTCTCCCGACTTAGACTTTTTTGGAGGGTCATGCTTTGTGCCACAAGCAGATGAGGCCGGAGGTCAAGATTTGGCAGGTGTTGGAACTGATTTGTCCCTGGTGGTTGCTAGCCCAAGTACTCCTATTACTAGTAGTACACCTTTTAGATGGCAATCTCGGGTATTAAACAACTCAGAGTTCGTCCCTCCTCTAATTGCTTATATGCTTCTGGCTCTTTTAGAAAAGCTACAAGAGGCGATTGTTGACGTTGGGATTGAAGAGCATGTCGTCACCACCGGAGGTGAATTTAGTTCTCTTTCATTGCTAATTTTTAACTTCTCTTTCCATGTCTTAACACTTAGAATTTTCTTTAGATGTTTCGATGGAAGGCCCAAATGATAAAGAAACCTTTCATCATGCAGCCGATGCACCTCCGTCTGATCCCATACAGGACCCTTCGGGCTCTGGCGACAGGCTACTTGACGACATGTTGTCAGAACAAACTTGTCGTGGTGCTATCGAACCGGTCATCGAAGCTACTGGACCGGTCATCGAAACTGTTGAACCAGTCATCGAGACTGTTGAACCAGTCATTGAGCCCAGTTCCTCTGCAGGTATGGATTTTTTCCTTCTGTGAAAGTTATTCTCTTATTAGTTTTACTTAACCTTAAGGGAGTTATACTTGTAGGACCAGTCGTTGAGACTGATGCAACTACTATTGTTGGGATATCTGATGATCCTGAGGGTCTTGATTTCTTGCTGTTGGCAGGAACTATTATAGAAGCTCAATCGTCAGTTGCTCCAACTCGGCTCATAAACCCTGCGACCGAAGTGACTGCTACGACTGCGGGGATTAGTCCTGATGAATAATCCATGAGACCAACTAACGAGGTTGGTACATCAACGGTTGCGACATCGGCGACGATCTTAAAAGCTCAAGAGGTCGTGTCGGCAGAGGCAAGTGCGAGCCCTCATCTTGAGGAAACATCGCTTGACTTTGGTAAATTCTTACACCGATGCTGATTTAGAACTTTGGCTAAGATTTCAAAGGTATTTATATCGAGTTTTCCTTGTAGGGCCGTCCTCTCGGCTCAATGATACGGTCAAAGCTCTGTTATCTGATGATGATCAAGATCAAGCTCTGCTTTGCATGGAAATCGGCTCTCTCTCTTCTTTTTGAATGCGATGATTGATAAGCTTCTCGTCAGGGGGCTTTCCTTCCATCAATTTAGATCAGTGCTTTCCGCCAAAATAAATGATATAGAGAAAGTGGGCTCTCTGGATCTGGTGCAAGGTATAGCTGGCGATCTAGACCGGTTGGAGCGCGCATTTCAACGGTTATAAGAGTTGAAGACTGTCGGTACTTCAACGTACATAGCCGCCCAGATGTAATCTCGTCTACAAATATGGCGCAACACTCGAGCCTCCGCTGGACTTGAGATTCAAATGCAACAAAGTCGAGTGGATCAAATGGAGGCCGTCCTTGCTGAGAAACAAACATCTCTATGTCAACTCAACTCCTCTATTATGTCGAGTGAGGCTAAGATAGAGCGACTCAAAGAGGAGCTCAAGGCAGAGGAGGAGGCCTTGGTTATCTTGGGGATGACGAAGGCTAACTTGGAGCGTTCACAGGTTGTGATATTCGGTAAGTTGGAGCTCTTGAAGCAGAAGTTAGGCAAGATCAAAGAAGAAGCTGCGAAAACATTATCCCTTACTGAGGAATCCTTCAAGGTTAAATTGCAGTGTGAGCTTGAGTGAACTTATACAGAGGAGTTGACTAGACTTGAGCAGCAAATCCGTAGTCACAAACTTCATGTAGATTAATCATGACACTTGTACCTGCAAACTCAATTTTGATTAATAGAAGATATTTCTTTTTCGTTCATTATGTCTCTTTTATTATGATGTCTTACTCTGTCTGGAATAATCAACCATAATACTCAATTTCTTTTTGGCAAACCCTCAGTCTTCAATAGGTTTGATGAGCCTTTACCGACTACCGTATGAGTCGGGCTAGCATGCGAATTGCTTTGGTCTGTTCCGCATATAACGTTGTGCTAAGAGAATTAATTTAATTAGACTTAATGCTATGAATTATACATAGACTTTACCATTTCTTATGATAATATGGCCTCCGGTAACACGTGTTAGGCGCAGACTTAGGATTTTTGGCAAACCCCTAGCCTTCAACGGATTTGATTTGCCTTTACCGATTACCGTTTGAATCGGGCTAGCATGTGAATTATTAGAACCCGTTTCACATGTAACGTTGTGCTAAGAGAGTTAATTTTTCTTAGACTTGGCGCTATGATTTTGAATACATAGACTTCTCCATTTCTTACGAGAATATAGCACCCGGTAACGCGTGTTAGGCGTTGACTTAGGATTTTTGGCAAACCTCCAGCCTTCAACGGATTTGATTTTCCTTTACCGATTACAATTTGAATCGGGCTAGCATATAAATTATTAGAACCCGTTTCACATGTAACGTTGTGCTAAGAGAGTTAATTTTTCTTAGACTTGGCGCTATGATTTTGAATACATAGACTTCTCCATTTCTTACGGGAATATAGCACCCGGCAACGCGTGTTAGGCGCTGACTCATCCTTACTTAGGATTCGGGGTGAAAGTCCCCAGACTCGTATTCTGGTGTCTTTTTTCACTCGGTGAAAGACTAAATCGGCAACGCGAGTTAGGCGTAGGCTTATCTCTATTTAGGAGTCGAGATAAAATTCCCCGTGCATAAAATGTACAGATTTGAAGTTGAGAATTGTGTCTTTTCTCAGGGTAAAGACGAATCCAATGCTGGAGAGGAAGAATTTTATATTCTGTCCCCAGGTCTTGTTTAGGGTAAAGACGAACCCAAAAATGGAAGAGGAAGAATTTTATATTCTATCTCCCAACACTAAAGAAGAAGAATTTTATATTCTATCTCCAGTTGGAAAGGAAACTCGATGTGGGATCTCCACCTCCAGAATCCGGAAAGGTGAAACTAGGAGTGGGATCTCCACTCCGAGAATCGAAAAGATTCAAGCAACCCTAACTTTTATAGGATTGGTTGCTTGATCTAAAAAGAGTTCCTCATTTATTAAGGGGAAATTCCGATTTCGATCCTAACTTTTATAGGTTTGGCTGAAAAGGAAAAGATGGAAGTCTTTTGTTTATCGAAAGGGATAACTCGATCTTAGTCCTAACTATCTACAGGTTTGACTAAGTGTGGTTGGCGACAATCCTAACTTTTATAGGTTTGATTGCTCAAATTGAAAGTGGACCTCTCGTTCATGGAAGGAATCGAGAGGGGAATCTGGCTTTGGCCCTAACTTTTATAGGTTTGACCTGAAAGCAAAGAGAGTGGAATACAGGTAGCAGTAGAAATACCGGCTTGTACTAGCCACTCGATGGAGGATTTTGATGTTAAGTGATCAGGACTTAACACGTCAAGTTTTAAAAATTGCCATGAATTGGCGGATAGAAATTTTGGTGGGCCTACCATCAATTGATTTGATCAGTGGGGGATTTTGCGAGGAAAGATTGATCTGTCAAAAAGGTCAAATCTCGCCTCAGCAAAAGAATCATGAGAATTGGTGAATTCGATATCAATAATAAAATACGCTTCACCTTAGGATACATTCAGAGTCCAAGTGTGGATTCCTTATTCATTACTTTCATAGCAACTGGGTTATCCCTAAGAATACCACATGCAGTATTCTTCTGGGAACTTCCCGATAAATTGGTTATCCTGAATATACTAAGAGTAGTATTTCTTCAGGAACTTGCCGTTTATCGGCATCATAAGCCGATCGTCTTCCTTGGTAATAAGGCGATATGCGCTATTCGAATAGACTGTTTCTACTACGAACGGCATTTCCCATTTGGGCTCAAATTTGCCTTTCTTTTTGGAATTAAGGATCATGGGCCGTCGTTCAGTTAAGACTAAATCTCCTTCTTTAAAACTCCATTGTCGAACCTTTTTGTCGAAAGCTCGAGAAATTCTGGCTTGGTAGAATTCAATGTGTTGTTGAGCTTCTAAGCGTTTCTCATCGAGCATTTTGAGTTCTTCGAGACGTTTCTGATGTTATTCTTCGATCGTCATCTGGGTTGCGAGAGCGATTCGAAGAGATGGAATTTGTATTTTCAACGGAAGGACGACTTCACACCCGTACACCAAAGAATACGGGGTTGCGCCAATAGGCGTGCGAACTGTGGTGCGGTAAGCCTACAGGGCTTTGCCGAGTTTATCATCCCAATCTCGTTTGTTAGTCTTCATGGGTTTTGATAGAAGCTTGATGATAGTCTTGTTAAAGGCTTCAGCTAATCCGTTTGCTGTGGGGTTATAAGCTGTTAACGAGACGTCTTGAATTTTAAACTTCTCGCAAAATATGATGAATGCATTGCTAACAAACTGAGGACCGTTGTCATGTATGATTCGCCTTGGGACACCATACAGGTAGATAATGTGGTGTATAATGAACACAACGACGTTGTTCGTCTTCACTTCTTTGAGCGGAATCGCTTTAGCCCATTTGGAGAAATAATCAGTAATTACTAGAATGAATCGATCACCTTTGACTGACGGGGGATTTATAGGACTAACAATATTCATTCCTCAAGTCTCAAAAGGACATGATGTAGCCGAAGGATGCAGTTACTCCAGGGGTAGGTGCATATAATTCGCGTGTACCTGACACGCGTGAAACTTTCAGGCATATGCGACCGCATCTTTGATCATGGTGGGCCAAAAATATCCCATTCTTCTGATGTGGACATAAAGTTTGTGGCCAGGTTGGTGTGTACCACAAACCCTTCGTGCATCTCCTTAAGGACCTCTTCTGCCTCTTTAGTGGATAGACAATGTAGTAGTAAACCATCATACCACGGACGATATAGCGTTCGACTCTCCGTGTTATAGTAGAATCTCGATGCTCTTCGTCGGATTGAGTCTCTTTCTTTCACGTCTTCCGGTAAGATTCCATGCAAGATGTAATCGATGATAGGGAAACGCCAATCTCGGGGTTCGAATTCGACTTGAGTTGAATGCACTTCTTTAATATCCTCTTTTTTGTAATCTACATCATAGATTGGTACGAAGAGTTGGTGAGTCCTCACCGTAATAAACTGTTCCATTTCAGGAGGCTGCGCTAGGGATACGGCTAGCGCTGCTAACGCATTAGCATAGGCGTTCTGTAAGCGCGGAATGTATTCGATAAAGAATCCTTCAAATGATTCTGCCATCTCAACGACCACTTTATGATATGGTATCAAGTCTTGATTTCTAACCTCATACTCTCCCTGAACTTGTTTAACTATCAGTTGAGAGTCACCGAAAGCTTCGAGGAATTTGAACCCTAGCTCTTTAGCAAAGCTAAGTCCAATAAGTAACGCGTTATACTCGGCTACGTTATTCGATCACGGCTCGGTCAGCGAGTAAGCTCGAGGCATCACATGTTTTCCTGGGAAAACTAAGATAACTCCAACTCCGGAGATGATCTTAGAACATCCAGGAGCACTCACTACATTAGTTGCTCGAGAGGCACCATCGAAGTACAAACGCCACACTTATTGATGGGAAGTTACGTTAGCTTCGTGGGTTTCATCTGGCAGATCGTCGTATACCTCAACGGTATCCGTAGTTGGGTTAGTTGCCAGGAGATCACAAATAGCTTGTCCCTTGACCGACTTTTGCTGTTTAAAATGTAGGTCGTATTGGGACAGAAGTAAAGCCCATTTTGCTAGCCGCAAATTCATGAAAGCAGACTGTGTCATGAATATCCTGACTGGGTTAACATTGGAGATGACATAGATAGTATGTCCGACCAAGTAGTGTCGCATCTTTTGGATAGCGAATACTAAGGCGAGACACTCCCTTTCAATCATTGGATATCGAGATTCGGTGCCCACAAGGGTCTGACTCAAGTAATATACTGCATGTTCGTGACTGTTATCATCGTCTTGTGTAAGTAATGCACTTAATGAATGGCTCGTCGCCTTGACATAAATCAAGAATAGTTTGCCCGACTTCGGTGCAACGAGCACTGGAGGTTTTGAGAGATATTCTTTAATATCTTCGAATGCTTTTTGGTAAGCATCATCCTATATAAATGATACACCTTTCTTAGTAAGCCTGGAGAATGGTTGACATTTTCCTGAAAGATTCGAAATAAACCGACGGATATAAGCCAACCGTCCTTGTAGTCCTCTGAGCTCCTTAAGGTTTCTCGGAGGTTGCAATTCGTTAATCGCCTTCACTTTATCAGGGTCAATGTGAATACCCTTAGTAGTGACGACGAATCCAAGGAATTTAGCGCTGGACATTCCGAGGAAAGATTTGGTAGGATTCATCTTTAATTGGTGAGTCCGCATTAGGTCGAACATCGTCTTCAAGTCTTTGATGTGATCATTTTTGTCACGGCTTTTTACGACTAGATCATCCACATAGCATTCGACAGTCTTCCGGAGATGCTCTTGGAAAATCTTTGACATGGCTCTCTGATACGTAGCACCTGGGTTCTTTCAGCCAAAGGGCATAACCGTGTAGCAGAAAACACCAAGAGGTGTTCTAAACGCCGTGTACTTTTCGTCATCTGGATGCATCTTTATCTGATTATAGCCAAAAAATCTATCCATAAAAGACATTCTCTCGAATCCACACGTATTGTCGATGATAACATCTGTGATGGGAAGAGGAAATTCGTCTTTTGGGCAGGCAGTGTTGTGGTCTCTAAAGTCGATACAAATCCTGATTTTCCCGTTCTTCTTAAAGATCGGGATGATATTGGCAAGCCATTCGGATGTTGTTCCTCCCTGACGAAACCTGAGTCGATGAGCTTTTTGACTTCGGACTCGATTGCCTCCATAATTTGCGGACGAAACCGTCTTTGTTGTTGCTTGACAGGTTTGACATACGGCTTAATATTGAGACGATGCATTGCTATATTTAGATCGAGCCCCGGCATATCCTTATAATTCCAGGTGAAAACATCGATGTATTCTCTAATGAGAGCGATCAACTCTTCTTTCTCATCCGGCGGGAGGCTGTCGCTAATGAATATTGGTTTTGGGTTATCTTCATTACCCATATTCACTTGGATTACTTGATCTTTGGTAGGAGGTTCCCTTTGCTCAAATCTATCACCGTACTGCATATTCAGGTGATGAACCCAAGGGTCTTCCCAAGTTAGCATTTGGTCATCTTCCTCTATTATGGTAGGGTCGACTGTAGCCATATTTGATATTAGCCTTTTGAACATTTCCCCAAGACTAGTGTCGGAGTCCCAGGATGAAGAATCGGAAGAATATTCGTCTTTACTCTTATTAGCAATTTGATCGATGACTTGCCAGCAACACTCGTCGTCGGACGAGGAAACATAGCCCAAACCTCTTCGGTGGCTATAATAGTCATCGAGTTTTTCTTTTGGTACGTAGGCCATACGAGGTGGAGCTCGTGAACCTCGACCAAAATAAAGACCTTCCCCGAGTGCGAAGTCATATCCGTATTTTTCCATGAGATTACGCGCTTTTGTGTCATACCTGAATAGATGAGGGGCAGGTTTATCATCATTGTTACTTCTTCCAAAAAATGGTCTGATATCAAAGATTCTCTTCCTTTACCATAGATAACTTCCTTTTTATCCCCTGCCTTTGTAGGAATGATAAGTGTCGTTCCGAACGAATCATGTACCTTTTTTTTCATCATACAAAATGATTGAAGTGGCATATACAAGTCGGGGTTATCATACAGCCCCTTCATGATATTATCAAGACATAACAAACTCTAAATCATCATTTATTGCTATTTCTTCGGCAAGTTGCCAGTTACAACTACTTTCCGATGATTCTTCATCGTCAAGATTGATTACAATGGGTACAATGTCGTTAAGTACAAAACCATCATTATAATCAAACCCAGCTTTAGTATCAGCCTCTTTCCCGCTGTTCGCTCCTTGGGCCGATGGTTCAGTATTGGATTCGGTACCGTAGAGAAGGGAGTCGGTAAAATAATTTTCCAACCCTTTAAACGGTTGCTTATCCGCGACCACCGTCTTGACCTCATTATTGATGTCCACATATTTTAGACATTGATGGAGAGTAGAGGGGACTATAACAATACCGTGGATCTAGGGTCGACCTAACAATAGGTTATAGGAAGTCTCTGCGTCAATAACATAACACGTGACTTTCGACTTCAAATCTCCAATCTGACACTTCACTTGGATTTTACCCAACGGTCTGGATCCACTGGTATTGAATCCGTAGATCATAGTGCCTGTGGAGGCTAGCTTACTAGCCGGTATTCCGAGATTATACATCAATCGGAATGGCATGATGCTGACAGCGGAACCCGGCTCGACTTGGATCCGGTTGACAACGCTGGGGCCAATGTGCCCGGTGAAATACAGGGGCCGGTCATGCTTGGAATTCTTCGTCTGCATGTCTTCTTTAGTGAAAGAAATGCAGGGAAAACGGTGCGTCGCGAGGCTACAATGTTGGACCAGCGACTCTGGTTCTTTAGGAAATGGCTTGATCTGAGTCAGGAAAACTTCAGAATTGGCCAAGGCTTTTTGTAAAACTTCCCTCGTGTCTTTCGATAGACGTAATAGCTCATATAGAGTTATTCTAACCAGTATATTGGCTAATTGCATCATAATATCGAAATGGGGTGGAGCGCTCGAGCCTCCTGGTTTGTCTCTCCCAATCGGTAGATTGAATCGAGACTGCTTCGGGTTCTGACCCTCTTGGTATAAGGGTTCTTTCCCTTTTTGCTTTTGTTGAGTCTTCTCTGCAACTACGGGCGCTAGGGGAGTTGTGACAGCTCCCATTTCCGCTAATGTCTTGGAGGGAATAGTTTTGGTTACCCCCTGCTTATCTAATTGCTCGGAAGCATCGGGATACTTGAAGTGATATTCATTTCCACTCCGGGTTACAAAAGCTTCTTGTTCATTTTCAGAAAGCGGTAAAGCAGGAATTCTTTCGTCATCTTCTCCTGGAATGGCAGAGGCTCCATAACAGGACTTCCCTTTTCCTTTTGATTTCCTTTTGGATGACGATCCGGCCCATTGTTCTTCAATCAGGTCGGGGTGAACCCAGAGAATCTCGCCATTTGGGGCCGTGTGTGGCACAAGTCCCTTCTGGCATTGTTTGTAAGGATCGTCATTGATAGTCTTCATCGCCACTTTCATCACGAGCTCGGGCTGAAACCAGTTCAAAGGGACAGATCTGAAGCTGATTGACACCGCATTCGCACCCATCTTATTCTATTTAGGTTGCTTTATGGTAATAACCCCTACATAGATCAAAGCTTGGATTTTGTCTTTGAGGGCGTAGCATGACTTGGTAGGGTGGTGAACCGCTCTATGAAATGCGTAATACTTTGGGTCATTAACCCTCTTAGCGTCTTCTTGATCTTGGATCGGAAGCAACTTGATCTTGCTATTCTCTACAAGGTATTTAAAAATACCGGGGACTTCGTCTTCTTTAAAAGAGTACACCTTTGGAAATTTCGGTTCTGAAATCTTCTGTTTTTTAGGCTGTTGTTTCCACCGTGACTTCTGAGGCGCCTTTTGCTGCTACTGTTGCGGTTGCGATTGCACTTTGAATGTTGGATTTGTGTCCACTGCATTCGCTTGCACTTTTCCTTTACCCTTAGGGACAAAATTCTGTTGTGGAGCATTTGTCATCGTTGACCTCTTTCGGCCTTTTTTCTCTTGAGGAAACGTTCGGCTCGTTCTCCTCGGACCTTCAAATCCTTCCAGGTCTTGGATGGTGCTATTCCCATAGCTTCAAGGATATCCAACGAAAGATTGTTGTGGTAGGTTTCCAAGATGAAGTCCTCACTGATCGGATCCCTACAATTCATAGCTTTGTTCCGGAATCGTTTGATGAAATTTTCAACCAACTCTCCGTCCTTTTGCTTCTCATCAAATAACATTCCGATTGAGACCTCGGTGTCGTCGTCGAAGAAATTCGTGAAAAACATGTCCTCCATGTCATCCAAACTACTAATACTCCCCGGCTTGAGGTGGCGATACCAATCGAAGGCTGCTCCGCGAAGAGTGCCGACGAATGACCGTACCATCAGAGGTTCATTTCCGGAGATTATCCCCGTGTAAGACTTGAAGTATATTAAATGCTGAGTGGGGGAACCCTTTCCATCAAACGGCATGAAGTTGATTAAATTGAACTTTGTCGGATACGGGATTGACTACCACTCTCTTGGGTATGGGCACGGTATTTCGGACCTTTTTACTTCCTGAGCACTCAACGCATTGATTTTGCTCTCCAAATCCCTCATCTTCTTATCCTCGCTCGTATCTTTCTTCAGGCGATTTCGGGAAGAGGCAACGTGGTATTCCTTTGTATTGTTATCATCCTAGGGACCACCCCAGTATTGTTGTCGACGGGAGAGGTGTTCATGTTGGCATTCTCCTCCACTTCTCGATCATTATCAGCTTGGTTGGGATTATTTCGATGGCTAGACTCACCCTGCTGATTTGTCAGTACTGCGATTTGCTGGTCATGCATCTCCCTCATTTGCTGTATAGCCATTTCCATTTTAAATTTAAAATTCTCCCTCTGCTTAGTTAAAGCGTCCTCAAGAATTTTATTCATCTGCTCTGTGTTAATCATGAACGACTCATAGCATTGTCCTGTGCTTGATGCCGTATCGTTGGAAGCCATTGCTGAGCAAGCATCTGACGTTTCGTCATCTGAGGGTAGTCCCCTTTGTATCCTCTGATAATTTTTTCGTCTACTGGTTCCTGATTGTAATCGAGTTATCCGTTGGGATACTTCTGAAAACTGGTCAGGTCTAAAGAGTCGTGCTAACTTCCCTCTACCAGTCATATTGACAGATACTTTTGGAAGCTCATCATCTTGAAGAGCAGCTCTCTTCTTGTGAAAACGCCTTGGTTTGGATTCAGGCGTTCTGGTGGAGATTCTTTCAAACACTAAAACTCTCTCCGGTGCGGCCTTGGAACAGCAATATTCTGACAACACCGCCTTAATAATTTTGGAACACGGACAATGGGAGTCCGGTTCTTGATTATTCCTTCTCCGAGACTTGTTCGTACCTCGGGCCCGATAGTACAACTCATCGGTCGGATGATCGGAGCAACCCATCGCGTGTTGGCACGAGTCCCTAGGTGTAACGTCCTCATCTGACGAGTACGTTCTCTTTTGGAAATTCAACGCTTTGTTAGCGTCTTCAGGAGTCGCATGTCTGATGCTATGTTTTCGTGAACGTAGGCTTTCAACAGGCTCCTGGACTTCGACACGCAGTCCAATGCGGTCAGTTATAGAATTTTTTTCGTTCTGCGTTCTCCTCTACTGCTTAGGAGGATGACCACGACCTCCAGCTTGAAAAACTACTCGAGATCCGTTCAACGGGCTTGACCGCTCTTTAACTGGAGCTTTGCCTCGATCATCGTGTGATGGGCCAAGGCGATCTTTGATGGTTATCTTAAAATGAGATAAATCCACACTGTCACGGATCTCCACCGGAGGTGTAGAACTTGATGGAATCGAAGAAACAAGTGCAGAACATCTTCTGTCTTGACTCTGGCACGGGTCAGACTTGGGTGACCAGCGGGTTGGAGGGTCGGATCTAAGTGACCCGTGTTTTTCGATCTTTTTGGCCGCCGTCTTAGACTTTGGCCTCCATACTTGGTGCAGTCTTTGTGGCTTCTTTTTCACTTATTCATTCTCCAATTTCTTGGTCTCTTGCACAAGAATTCTTGCCTGTGCAAGCAATGCGCGACGTTTCTAAATCCACTCTTGAAGAGTCGATCGGGTCCTTTTGACACGGACTCATTCGTTCTTCGCTGTTTTGAAGGAGGAGGGGTTGTCCACTCTCTGTTGTGGTGGTTGGCGCCTCCTGGACTTCAGATCAGCCTCATAGTGGATCCCATCAACTGGTTCCAAGGCTTTGGCCAGTTGGTGTGTGAGGCGTTGGCGTCGCCTCTGACGTGCTCTCTTTGATAGAGTGAACATATCATCAACAGTCGACCCCTTGTTCAAGGGGTTCAGATCTGTGGTTTTAGCCTCATCGGATATCAATGGGGCATTGTGAGCCACAAGTGCAGCGGTGGAGGGAAGATCTTCTTGGGCTTCTGAAGCTGAAGTCCAACGGGTCTTCTTGGAGTAGGCCTTCCTACATCTGTGAGGAGAGGCCGGTCTGGAGGAGAAGGATAAGTATTCCTCGTACTTCTGCTGGTCGAACTCATATTCGACCTCCGTTTCAACCGGGATAAGGATCCAAGGTTGCGACACGTCAGCCTTCGCAGAAAGGTTGTCGGCTCTCACTGTGGTCGCCAGTTTGTTTTTGCTAAAAGTTGCCTTCATTACTGATTTCATTATAACTTTAGTCGTTTACAAATGAATTCAAATAACAAAAATATAAATTACAGCTCTTTCAAAAATAAACACAAGATCCGTTTATCGACTCTTGCTTGCGTGGGTTCTTCGCCGGTACCGGGGTTTATCCATGGACGACCGCGAATCAGATCCAGTTGACGGATAATTAGGCAGATCTTCTACCTCACCAAGGGGGTATTTGCTTGAAGCGCTAAAACCGACCAAGCGAAATTAGTAGCTCTTCTCGAGATTAAGACAAAGCCTAATCTCAAGGAACGGACGTACGAGGCTTCGGATCCTTCGAATGACTCCTCTTTTGTGCTGAAGTTCGCCGGGATCTCGTTGGCCTTTGCTGAAATTTCGTGCTCCTTGACTCTTCAATCTAGCAGCACCTTGTCCTCTTGATAAAATTCTAGATCTGTGAAATGGAGGCCTTAGGCTCATATTTATAGGCTTCCGGTGTAGTTATTTGGATGAGAATGAGTGATTTGGCCTTATCTTCAGTTAACAACAGTCTAACCATGTTTGTTGATGATATCAAGTTGGTTAGGAACCCCTGGAACAGATAAATCCTGAGAAAACCGCTCAAAAACCATCAAAAATGTGTCAGAAGGTCGAAACAGCACGACGGGCACTGCCGACTCGCGGGGGGCGCAGGTCAGCAGGGTTTAACCCGCGCTTGCGCAGGTTGA
Source organism: Asparagus kiusianus (assembly GCA_022839385.1). NCBI lineage: Eukaryota > Viridiplantae > Streptophyta > Magnoliopsida > Asparagales > Asparagaceae > Asparagus > Asparagus kiusianus. The sequence goes on along the minus strand of BQKN01000382.1, from coordinate 381,701 downwards.
ACAGATCCGACTCGCGCTTGTGTGGGTCGAACTGATCCGACCCGCGCATGCGTGGGTCGGATCAGATCCGACCCGCGCTGGCGTGGGTCGGTCTAATCTATCAGCGCGGCATGGGTCTGCCGCCTTTGCCGAACCTCTTGGTTGATTTGCCGACTTTTCGTACGCGACGCGTTTCTTTCCGGGACTTGTACTTTTCGCCACTTTGGTCGATTCACCGACTTGTACGTTTCATCACGGGATTGACCGTAGAACGCGTGTTGGTTGACGTGCACGTGTTGACCGACGCGCACGAGCTGATTGATGTGCGCGTGTTGACTGACACGCATGAGCTGATTGACGAGCACATGTTGACCGACACGCACGAGCTGATTGACGTGCGCGTGTCGACCGACGCACCCGAACTGATTGACGAGCGCGTGTTGACCGACACACACGAACTGATTTGACGTGCGCGGGTTGACCGACGTGCACGAACTGATTGACGTGTGCGTGTCGACCGACGTGCCCGAACCGATTGACGAGTGCATGTTGACCGACGCGCACGAACTGATTGACATGCACGAGTCGACCGACACGCACGAACCTATTGACGAGCGCATGTTGACCGACACGCACGAACTGATTGACATGCGCGTGTCGAACGATGCGCACGAACCTATTGACGAGCGCATGTTGACCTACGCGCACAAACTGATTGACGCGCGCGTGCTGATTGAGTGAGCCTTCTTGACTCATCCACTCTTTGCCTTAAGTTGCATGCGGGAACTTATAGGCAATTTTAGACGCCTTTACATAAGTGTGCCAAGGGGTATTTATAGCCATTGGAAGTCATAACCGTCGAAAAGAAGTTGAAACAATTGACGATCACTTCCTCCTTTAGGCGAGATAGTGTTTACTGTCTCGGCTAAAAGAGACAGTTGCAACCAGTTTGTAACCGTCGTCCCATAACTTAAATTATGTTAAATGATACAATTTTTGTGGGTAGTGGGTGTATTTTACAGCTATAACCATCTGTTAACATTAATGAACGTTTCCCAGTAGTTATGGAGCCACATGGACCCCGTAAAAAGTCACAAAACCATCAAAAAACACAAGAGGTTGTCTCGTAGTTTGCGAGACAACTCTTACTGTCTAGTGTATCCGAGACAGTGAACACTGTCTCGGATGCACGAGAAAGTGGATGCTGTCTTACCAATTGTGAGACGGCTCCAAGTCCTTCTGTCGTGTTGTTTTGTGTTCTTCTTTGCTTCCTTTTTGCTTTGGCTATTCTTCTTTGACTTAGATGATGATGTTCTTCATCTTCTCTCATTCTTAAGCTGTGTTTAGGACCTATAGGTAATTTTTGATGCCTACATTGCTATTGGTTTAATAGACGATGATTGCGATTGGGACACACATATAGAAAATTGTCAAATAAGTTTTGATTGCACGGTGGAGAAGAGGAAGGCGCCACATATATTGAAAGTAGATGATATTGTGAAATTTCTTGAGAAGTTTGAAGATGTTAGGTTTGGAAAGAATCGGTATTCAAAGATCAGTCTACTGGGAGTAAAGAATAGAAAGATTTTGAAGCATAAGAGATCAGTTCAGAGGGTTGAAGATAAAACCAAAAAATTACCCACAGGTTGGAAGAATTTAGTATCTTTGTCCAGCTACATTATCGTCAAAAACTTAAAATCCAACCCAACTTAGATGTCATGCATATTGAGAAAAATATTTTTGACAATCTAGTGTCAACACTCCTACAAGATGCTAACAAATCGAAGGATGACCTTCGGGCTCGTGATGACCTGGTTGCATTGAATATCCGAGAAGATTTGCAACCACGTGAAGTTGGACCTAACAAATATGAGTTATCGTCTTCTCGTATTACAACATCAAAAGAGCAGATGCATAGATTTTATGGAGTGCTCAAATCAATGAAGTCGCCTGATGGATATTCTACTAATATATCAGATAATGTTCAGGTACAAGAGAGGAAACTCTTATGTCTGAAAACTCATGATTATCACATCCTTCTTCATTAGTTGCTCCCAGTCGCACTTTGTAACAATATGGATAAAGAAGCCTCCAAAATTATAATTGAGCATCGTGGATTCTTCATAAATTTATGCTCAAAAGTTATAGATGTGGTTCAAATTTAAACATCTTAAAGTAGAAGTGGCTAAAACTATGTGCAATATGGAAGTGATATTTCTTCCTTCATTTTCTATGGTTATGGTCCATCTTACATAACATCTAGCAAGTGAGGCTATAATTGCAGGACCGATAATGTACCACTGAATGTATCCAATAGAGAGGTCACATATTTCATTAACTTTATTAAATATATATGCAGTTTTTAAATTTGAACACCATTATTGACAGTATCATTTTCATTTTATAGTTATTTAGGTTTCATGAAAAGCCTTGTGCATAATCGAGCTCATCAGAGGGTTCGATTGTTGAAAATTATATAGCCAATGAATGCCTTCAGTTTTCATCTTGCTACATGCGCGGTGGAAAAACAACATGTCAAGCCTCGGCGAAGGTAAAATAAAATTGTTGCTTATCCCACATCTGAGTTGGATCAGACTCATGTGTTTATACTAGAAAATCTTGAAATGTTCGAAGTCTATCGAACGTAACATAAATTTTATAATATGAATTTTTTTTAAATTATTTAATTTTAGTTTGCCAATCTAATCTTTATTCTAATCTTTGTTTTTGTTAATATTAGATGACATCTATAGAAGCTTAAGAATGAAATACTAGTAGAAAAGCAGCACATGATATTAAAAAAAGCATAGGAAGAATTTCTCGGATTGGGTTAGGAATGAAGTAAGTGTTTTTAAAATTTAATTTTCTAAATATTTTATAGTCTAAGTTAAACTATTAAATGTGATTGATGCATGTTTGGTTTAGGTCAAAAAAGAGCTTCTCGATAGTGCCTCGGTATTATTAAAAATTCAGATTCACACACAACATCCTCACTATAAAGTAAGACAATATAAAGAAAACCACATTAATGGGTATAAATTTAGAATGCTAGAAAATGACAAGAATGGGGTAACCAAAAACTACAGCCTCATGCAACGCTTCGCTCAAGATTGTTTTTCAAACACAAGAGATCAAAATCCCATTAAAGCTAACATTCTATATTAGGGGCAATTGGAAGATATTCTGGAGCTATTTTATGGATATGGTGAAGAAAATCAGTGTAGTTACATGATGTTTAAGGTCCGGTGATCTCCTTCAAAGCCATGCCTAGATCATTATAGGTTTACACTTGTTAATCTTAATAAATAAGTTTATGTAGATGAGAAGTTCATCTTTGCAGAATAAGCGGATCAATGTTTCTTTGTGAAGGATCCTAAGGTTGCAACTGACTCCGTTGCTTTGTATAAAGAGCCAAGGTATGTTGTTCTTCCTAATGCTAACAAAGATATTGATGAGACCGAAGAAGACAATAGCAATGAACCTACTGAAGCATTTGATGATGTTTGGCAAAATTACTCCTATCCATATAATGTCAAGCTTGAAATATCTGATTCTAAGACTCGGACTAACATTCTAATTTTAATTAAAGGTAATAATTCTGGCTCAAAGTCTAGAAGAAAAAGAAAAACACAAAGGCACATTGCAAATTTAGACAAAAAGATATAGATGCAATCTCGTACAAGACATAAAGAGCAAGACGTAGTAGGTATATAATATTATAATTTTTAAAGTTAGAATATAAGAAGTGAAATAAAATTAGTAACAAATATTTATTATAAGCATTTACACATTTCTTGTTATGCACTTTAACAACTTAGTTAGAATTGCATATGAGAGGTAAGAGGCTTTTTTGGGAGGGGTGTGGTCGATCACGATCCACGACCTCATGCGATAGAGTTGAGGAGACATTGCCACCATAGTCTCCATACATAGCTATTTTACTTTTCTAATTTTTATATTTTGTTAATCATGATATTTGCTTGCTTTAATATCTTCAATTATTCAGGTGATCAATCACAGTCGGTGACTCCAGGGTCTGGTCATTCTGTACCTGATTCCTCTACAGAACCATCAACACCATCTCCTCACATTGTTACCTACTAGTTAATATTGCATAGTTTTTTGTAATGTAATGTTTTTGTATTGATTATTATTTTTAAGTTTGTAGGCGGTTCCTTGACACCCTCTTTTACTTGTGATGAGCCACCAGCCATTTTCTAGCCACTTACACCTAATATTCACCGTCTCCAATTACCGCTAGAGACATTTCAATATAAGTCTAGATCTGACGAGTCAATCCACTTGCAGTAAGAAAATTATTGGAGTGTGGTTATTTGATAAAGAGTACAAAGATAATGCAATTGCAATGAAAGACAGAGAGATTGAGAAGGAAAATTTTAATAATTCTATTATTTTACATTTTAAATTTTAAAGTTATTAATAATTTTTCTCATTATCTTAGCAAGTAGTGAGTTTCCACCCAAGAAGAAGGGACGCGGTGCGAATAAACCTAAAACAAAGGAAACGCTGAAGGGACAAAGAGTCATTCTTGACAAAAGTAAAGCATGGGTGTCAAATGGTACTTGGGCCACTAAACTCAATAGCTATATTGGAGTTTTAGTATGACGAGCAAATATTTGCAACCCATTCTTCATCTACCTCGAGCTTTCATGGTTAGCCTTCACTAAAATATGGGAGAAGCTCATGGTATATTATTATTAATTTACTCTTTCATTTATATTTATGTTGTGTATTTTAGTTATATGTATGTAAATTTGTAAAAATGCTATTGCCTTTAGCACCATCCCAATGGATGGCACTATGTTTTTGGACCCGATGGGAAGGCTGAACTACATTTAAACAGTGGAGACATGAACTAAAGCATAATGTATACAAGAAATATGCACATGATTGGCAAAGGTTTTATGTTTTCAATCCTAGGGTGGATCAATATAATTTCACAGTGTTTCTCATCTATTGGGATACAAAGGTAACAGAAGTAAGATTTTAGTTTTGTTAATTTTAACATTGTACTTTTATTATATGTATTTCTAAATTTTTTATGCAAACAGCAACTTTCAGTGGACATGCTAATCGGATATGCCACAATTATGACCACCACATGGGTTCACGATCGTATGCTACTATTGAGGGTCAATATTGCCGATCTATGATATAGAATACTTAAATTTTAGTATTCTTTAAATACTTACTACAACCACTTCTAATAGCTTCGTAATTTCGTAGGGTAAAGCCTTCATGCTAGTCAATAAATTGGTGAAGGTCGCTTACGGTACCTTCAAGAGTACATATGATAAGGAAGACAAGAAGAAGGACAACCTCGGGTTTGTGGTAATGATTCTATTCCACTTATGAAATTGCTATTTAGTGTAATCTTATTACTTCTTTTAATCAGTCCTCTTCCGTTAGTTATTCTGGCTAATTGCTAACTAACTATGGTTGGGCTAGTTAACAAAGTTGAATATGAATAGCTTGTAATTGATGCTAAACTGTTGTGAAGTCAAATTAGGGCTTATGAGTTATGAAGCAGTTATATATTCAGATTTTGTACAGTCAAATTAGTCTCAGCTTAGCCCTTAACTATTGAGTCTTAAATAATAACAACTAGAAACTTGAATTAATTGGAGGGTGAATTCAAATTTTAGCTTGAATTATCATTGGTTGGTGATTAACATTGTCGATTGGGTCCTTGTTCAGGTAATTAATCTATATATGATATAGCCACTTGAAACTTTGTTTAGGGAACTATGTATATATGTAATCATCCAACCTGTCTCCTTCATATCATTTTCAGTCTTCAAACAATTATCTGCATGCATGGAGTACTTGATTCTTAATAAATAATAATAATCTCCATTTGTTGACATTAGTTGTTGAGAGCTGCATGCTACTTAATGCGAACAATGATGCTTAGCCCTTTTTTCCAAGAAAATAATAGCCTGTCTATGTATTCAAGATGATTATCTGCATGCTAACTGCTGGGTATGGGCTTCCTCATTCTCTTGAGAATTTAAGATCCATATCTAATTATGGTAAACTTAGCTAGTTAAATGTGCAGTTCTCCCCAGGTTTTAAGACCTCGTCCTATTGAAGTTGACTGATGGTCGTACCTCATGTTAATTTGGACTACACATATATCAAGTTTGTGCAATGTTATAATTTAATTAGTATTTAATAAATTGAATCATGTATTTCTCTATTATTTACAAAATCTTTGTATTGATATTGTATTTTTTTATTATTGGTTGTGATTTTAGGAGAGCTTTAACATGAAGACAACCTGGACAATACTACAAGTGACGCAAGGTGAAGTGGAAGTGATTTGGACACACACATTCTATCTATGGAGGGCAATGACAAGATCGTCACGACTATTATAGGAAATAAGCATAAGAGCAGATATCCATTACGGAGGGTTGGGGCTCGACGGTGCCATTACACGTCATCCTCCACAGCATCTATGGCAGCATCATCGACTTCGATGAGACCCATGACATCGACATCAGTGCCACCTTCATTCGTGCAACCACCTGTCGTGTCTCCAGGCTCAGATCTCACTAATCGTGTCACACGCTATTTGGTTGGTAAGATTGATCTAACACTCTAACGCCAGGTGACGACAAAGCTATTCTCCATTTTGCCTCAGTCATAGTTGAAGGTTGTTCTACCTCACATCATATCTTCCTTGTCCGGTATTATTCTTGATGATTTATTTATGGAGACTATATCTCAGTTGTGCTTGGAATCCAGATTTATGCAGATTGTTGCATACGTATGTTTACATAAGCTTTCGTCATGGTGCATGTGGCAAAATACAAATCTTACATCTCTACGGACCTTTCACTTTCCTTAGCTTATTATTTTATGCAGTTACTTGGACCTTTCACTTTCCATTCTTTCTTTTCTAGATTCTTCAGGCATACATGGCAATGTTTATCTAGCTTTTGGTGTAACTATGTTAATGCGGTATGGTAGCTTGAAATAAAAAAGTCCAATTAGACTTAACTGCATATTTAATAGCTAATTGATCTGATCAGTCAAATCTCTAAAGTTACTTAGTGTACGTACTTAGATTACAAGTATATAGCATATATGAATTGCAGTAATAGCTGGTAAAGGTATGCTATTGTACAAGTTCAATAGCAAAACGACAAATTAAACTTTTGTGTTTGTTAGGAAAACATTAAAAAAAGGACAAATTTTCAAAATCAACCTTTTTATCATTTTTATTAGCAAAACCGACCTCTTACAAATTTATTCAGCAAAACCGATCCTTTTCTTCTGAAAATGGTCGGTTTTGCTGGCGGAGAGATTTTACGAAAGACACGGAACTTCTAGTCCCGTGTATTTCGACCCAACTTCGATATTTACGAGACTAGCAGTCCCGTGTTTTTAGCAGAGGCAATGGATTCCTTGCCTCTACTGAAAACACGGGACTGCTAGTCCCGTGTTTTAAGCAGAGAGCTCCGGCTCAACAAAAAACAAGTGCACGGGAATGCTAGTCCCGTGCACTTCCTGACCACAATGAAACGCACGGGACTAGCAGTCCCATGCGTTTCCTGTGTCATGTGCATGTTTTTCTGCTGCATTGTTGCTATTTCCTGTACAAACTCATATTTCATGTCAATTCCAACAAACTCATACAATACACCACAAACTCATACAATACACCACCAACAATCATATATCAAATCTAAAAATCATAAAATACACCACAAACTCATACAAATCCAACAAATCACACCACAAACTCATACAAATCCAACAAATCACGCCACAAACCCACTTACGAATCCAATAAGTCACACCACAATTTCGGCTAAAAATCCAAAAACCATCTATTGTCCCGAAATACGTTTGTAATGTACATATCAAAATAGGATTGTAATTTATATAACAATAACGATTAGCTTACATACATCCAAGAACTCTTCTCCTTCTCCTTTGTCTTCGGCCTCCTCTATCCCGACCTTCGATGAGTTTATGATCTGGTTGCGTTTGTGGTTGTGACGGTCCAGCTTCGTCGTCAACACGTTGGGAAGGCCCAGCTTCATTGTCATTTCTGTGTCGTCCTCGTCTTTGTCATGGTTGACGTGTGTATACTAATTGCGCTACCTCTCGTCCATCATGAAGGTCTTCATGAGTTCGATGTAAGGGTTGGTGAAGCCTTTGCATTATCGACTGATATATTGATGCATGTTTCTGTGCTTCGGGATATGTACCTGCGAGAGATAATTCAAAAAAATCTGAAATGCAAAAATTACTTTAAAATTCAAATTACAATATGTAAATTTCATATTTAATTCTACATTACCTGCTCGAGCCAATTCCAAGCCCCGATTTGTAATGGTTTGAACATCATCTATTGCTGATACCTGCATTTTTTAAAAAAAACACAATTTAGCAATATTAAAAAATACTAATAAAAATGAACTTAAAATAAATTTGAAAATACTTACTAATTCTCTCTTATCTATACCCCGAGGCACATATCCTCTTTGCAACTCAACCGGGGATGTGGTCGCATGGAGTATCCATCTTCTGGTTATCCTCCATACTAAGTGTAGTAATCTGATTCCTGGGGAGTTGGCTCAATTTGCTCAACAATACAAAAATGTCTATCATTTCACCTGTGTATATAATTTTGATGCTCAGCTGCCCAGTCCTTTTGTTGGCCTCCTTTCTTCGCCTTCCTCTCTATTTTTTCAACAAATTGCGGAACATGTTGTGCAAGACCAAATTGTCGAAGCATGCGGTCCGGTACATACATTTCTACTATCTCGAAACATATTAAAGGAACTCTGGCTCTCCATATAACTGGGTATTCTGTGCATATCGGGGTAGATGATCGAGAAATGGGGTGTAGGGCTCCTATTCCATCTATAGTGCATTACATATAATTGTTGCATATCATTAAAACGAAAGTTGATATATAGAAGAAAAAACTCATTTTTATAGAAATGATACCTGAAAAAAGTTGATATATAGCAGTCTCATGTCTTTCGTAAAATCTCTCCACCAGCAAAATCGACCCTTTTCAGAAGAAAATGGTCGGTTTTGCTGAATAAATTCATAAGATGTCGATTTTGCTGATAAAAATTATAAAAAGGTTGATTTTGAAAATTTGTCGCAAAAAAATTCATTCCATAAATACCCAAACATTTATTCTTTGAACCATTCATGAATATTCTCTGGATCTACTAATACGTAATTGTTTTATGGTAAGGTTGTAGATACTGTAGGAAGCAATAGTGGCTTGAATGAGAGGCACGCAACTAGTGAAGATGATCAGGAATAAGAGATTGAGCTCAGTACCTGACTGTTTATTTTTTATATTATCTATCTTGTGTGTGTGAGACATTACCTTCTCCGTAGGAGCCTTAAAACTTTGTTTGTATCATGTTTGTTATGACTACGATGGATTTATCATGTCATGACTTATTATCTATGTGTATATGATGGATTTATTGGTTTTTGATACTATGTTTGAGATAATTGTTTAAGTGATGATACATCATGCGATAGTTATTTCAATTTTTTGTTAGTTAGTGGATTGTGTTGTGAATATGTGGGATGTGAAGTTTGAAATTATTCGATATTGTCTTAGATGTGGATATTGTTGGACGGAAATGTGATTGTGGTGGATATTGAAAATATTTGATAGTGGTGATGGATATTGAAAATATTTGATATTGTGTTGGATTGTGTTGATACAGGTCAAAAGCAGGGCAAAGAAAATGCAGCATGTTTGCGGGAAATGTATGTATTTTATCCTAGATGTCAACACCATCTAGGATACTATCCTATGGATGTTATCAACACCCTCGATGGCATATCCGTGTTAGATGGTATCCTAGACGGTTGTGCCGTCGTTGATGTTTGACAACATCAAAGACGGCCTAGCCGTCTATGATACTTCCTCAATGGTTTAGACATCGAGGATGTTAGAAAATATCCACAATGGCAATGTCATCGAGGATGTGTAACCGTCTATGAAGACTATTATAGACAGCATAGCCGTCTGTGATGTAGCATCCTAGATGGATTTGTCCTTGATAGAACAACCTAGAAAGACAATCATCTAGTATAGGTATCATAGATGGTTTGTTGCTTTATACTAGCTATGTGACGCCTCTGTTTTCACACATGGTTGCAGTTCAAGGTGAACCCAGAGATGTCAAACCTACCATGCACCTACACTGTGCAATAACGCGTTTCTCCAATCACAATAATATCATCTAGTGGAATCAAATAGAAGTGTAGGTACAAAACAGGCAAAATAAGGGAAATAGATACAATAGACATGATGCTGAAATATATATCTCATAGATGAAATCATGTCTCCAATAATCTAAATTGAAATACAACTGATCTCTTAAGCAAATGTCGAATATCCTAAAACGAATCAACTAAAAATCATACTAAGGCAAATTGCCTTAACAATACGAATACAAACTCACATGACTGAATGGAAACATAAAACTACCATGGAGTTCCTACTAACAAACCCTACGATAACGACTATGCAAGGACTTCATCATCTTGCGACTCTCTGATGCTCTGAGCCTCCTGAAAGGAGAAATAGAATAAAAAGAATAACTACAAGAGCGTCAGAGCGCTAGAAAGATTATCATCATCCACCCCCAGGGAAATGGCTACTAGATATAGTGGAGGCTCTATCTAATAAGCATAATCTACCTAGACCGTTTTCCCAGTATCTAATGGTATTAATAACTTAGAAATCTATAACACGACGAGACATAGTACATCAAGCAAAATAATCCAAACAAGGAAACCCTCATGTATATACCGTATGTCTCAAATAGTAGATAACTAAATATTAACACCGAACTAAAGATAAATAATCTAAAGAAAATCAATAATTAGAAACCCACAACACGAGACTGGTACATCGAGTGAAATAATCCAAACAAGGAAACACTCATGTATATATCGTATGTCTCAAATTGTAGATAACTAAATATTAATCTCGAGCTATATATAAAAGGAAATATAACTGGAAAGTAAAGCATCATAAACAACATCAGTATATGTATATACATCGTGTACTCACAATCACGAGTAACTCGGTCAAAAGACAACTCAACAACGAGTTGTATCACACTTAGCGTCCACCAAGGACTCAAAACAGATGGCTTACAATATTATCATTCTCCGTAAATTCTCAACAGATCATACCCTCATGTAAAAGATAAGATAAGTATATTAACCTCTGTTCTAAATCATGTGGAAACTAAGACATAGGTTCACTGACCTCTGCGCATGATCGTGCGGATAAAATCAACATAGGTTCACCGACCTCAGCGCACACTCGTGCGGAAACCACAACATAGGTTCATCGACCTCGGCGCACACTTGTGCGAAAACAATAACATAGGTTCATCGACCTCAGCGCACACTCGTGCGTAAACAATAATATGTAGTGGAGAGTAATTAGGACAATACTTGTCATAGTTCCATTTGGACAATTCATATTTGTGCTAGAACACTTTTCATACGTGTTAATGACTGTACATGTGTCAAAGTGTGGCTCGAACTCCGCAATCGTAACTCGAAACAACGCAAACAAACCTAGGAAGACAAAACTGGCCCAGTCCGGTTGACGGCCTCTAAGGCTTCGGTCGACCGGTCAATGGACGCGCACGAGATGCCCAAATAGGCATCCACCGGTCGACCGCCCCTAGGGCGTCGGTTGGCCAGCCAGAGGGAAATCTGTTCCCTCAGGCTTTTAAATTACAAAACTTGTAACACCTTAAACAACTTGATTTTTATCCTCATTATTCATACAAAAAGGTCACAACTTGATTACCACTTAGCAGGATTATATTTTAGAAAAAGATAAACTCTTAGATTAATCTAATTAGAATTAACATCATAATAAATTAATTTTCTAAATTTACACATAAGTTATCCACATGATTAATTATACATGATGTGATCTACCCAAATATTAGAGATAAAATTTCATTTGAACAAGTTACATTTATCTAGGTAATCACAAGCCTAGGAATTAAACATCGTTGATTAACATAAAAATTTCCATTTATTATTCCTCTAGGATTCTAACATGATTTAACATGATTAATAAACAAAAAAAATCCCAAATTTCTAAACATCATGATCATGAAACTAAAAGCAATAGTTAAGGGAACAAAATTACAGTTCTAGCATAGGATTTAACATTTATCATCATAAACTAATTTTTAACATAACAGTTAAACTTAAGCATGAAGAATCTTCTTAAAATTTCTACTAATTACAAGGAGAGGTTTGGATAAGGGTAATCTTGCCTCAAAGGTGCTGAAATTCCCAAACAACGGTTGTGAGAGATCCCCTTCACTGCAAACGCTAGCCTCTGTTTCCTCTCCACAAACGTCACAGGAACACTTAGAAACTACTGTAGGGTTTGAGAGGGGAAAAGGTTCTGTAAAAGATGAGTTGGATTTTTCTTGACAAGGATCCCTCTAAAAAAATGAGTCTCTGTTAAATAGGAACAAAGTTAAAACATCAAACTTATGTCATGACAGCGCCAGCGGCGTTCGCAGGCAAAAATACGAAAGCTCAGTCACACTTCCCAGCTTTTAAGGAAAATGATTCTCTTCTATGTAGTGTCCATACACACATTCCACACATATTCCAACACAATGACATGTGTACAAAGCTTACACGATGTTGGAAAAAAGGTTTGAAAACGACATCAAAAAGGATCTGGAACGAAACATGCACATGAGTCGACATATCGGCTGACTGGATGAGTCGGCACAGTAGTGTCATCTCGAAGGGATCTAAACCGACTAACTCGAGATGACACACTCTTGTGTCGACTCTAAAGTAAATGACCCAACCGACTAGACGAGACGACACAGTGGTGTCGACTCGAAAGGTGGTGCGAGTCGGCTCGAAGTCCAACCGAAAGAGACAAAACGAGATCGGTTGAGATGAGCACAGACGAGATGAAACCAGACGAGGTCAGACGAGACGAGTGTCGACTCGAAGGGCAGTGCGAGTCGACACGAAGTACGACCGAATGAGACGACAACGTGGTGTTGACTCGAAAGGTGGGTGTCGACTCGAAGGGCGGTGCGAGTCGACACGAAGCTTGACCCAATGAGACGACAACGTGGTGTCGACTCGAAAGGCAGGTGTCGACTCAAAGGGCGGGGTGAGTCGACATGAAGCTCGACCGAATGAGACGACGACGTGGTGTCGACTCAAAATGCGGGTGTCGACTCGAAGGGCGGTGCGAGTCGACACGAAGCTCGACCGAACGAGACGACAACGTGATGTCGACTCGAAAGGCAGGTGTCGACTCGAAGGGCAGGTCTAGCCAACTCGAGTCTGCCAGCCTCTCTATTGTGAGTCTGATTCTGATATATATAT
>BQKN01000382.1:353567-367900 GCA_022839385.1 Asparagus kiusianus | reverse complement strand
CATCGAATTGATCTCAAATCAATTCCTAACATACTCAAACATCAAAATATGTTATTTATAACCACATAACATATTTATTATCATATATCATAATATTTTAAATTTACGGGGTTTTACAAGATGGTTGTAGCTATCTAGGATGGTCAGATCTCTACTAGTGTGTATTCTCTTCAGGTGTGAAGAGGAAGTTTTTCCAACTCACTTGGACGTCAAGTGGAGTACAGAGGAAAATCCAACTTTCTGTTTGAGAAGTTGTTCTTTGTTTTCTTTAAGAACTTCTAGAGAATGTTCTATCATATTGTATTTAAAAATTATTAGTTGAGCTGCAAACAGGTGGACATAGCTCAATTGAGATGTGAACCACCTTATATATATTGTCTTTATGGTTGTTGATCTATCTACTCTGAATATTGTGCGCAAATTATTTATTTTTATGATACCTAGGTCTTCCAGCTTATTTCCATACCATGATTCTTTGATTATTGCAAAAAGAACAACAATGGACTTGTTCGGTCTAACAAGTGTGCAAGTATGAGCAGAAAATCTTATGCTTTTGCTTTAACTGATGAGCTCTCGAGATTTACTTGCGTTTCTTTTTTCTGGACACAAAAATGAAACTTTTCTCATTTTTGTAAAAAGGTTGAGACAGAAACTAGAAGTGTGAACATCTTAATGATCACGATCATGGTGATGCGTTTGAAAATGAGAAATTTGACAAGTACTTTTGAGATCATGCTATTAGCCATGCATTTGACGTTGTAGATAGGAAGAACAAAACTATTCAATAAATAGCTAGGGCAATGTTAAATGCTCAATCTCTACCGAAATATGTTTTGAGGCACAGGTTGTGAATACTAAATGTTGGGGGCCGACACGCCTCCTCGCCGCGGAAGCAAATGACCTCGCGATAAAGACCTGTCTTTTGTTTTCACAAAACTCAAGCCAATCTCGATGTTCCAGTTTTGATATGAAACAAGAACAAAAGTGAATATCTCAGCGAGATGAGATATACACTCTTCCCGATATCAAATCAAGGTCTGAATATCAAGGAACAACGAAGCCCTTTGAGGACCAACACAAGCAATAGCTAATACACAGAAAACAATAAAGAAGACACGAGATTTACATGGTTCAGCAAACATGCCTACGTCCACGGGAGGGGGTGAAGGAAGATTCCACTATGATGGAGAACACCGACGACTTGCACAACCTGCAAGCTCGTCCCAAAGATGAGGCTTTGATTTTTTCCCAAGAGAAGATGACCTCTTTCTTGTACAATCTCTCCAAACACTTAATCTTTTCTCTCCTCAAGATCTCACCTTTTTAGATCTGAAAAAGCTCTGTCTTTTTTGTTGATGGCAGCCGCTTTTTTCTCTGCTAAAACACCCTAGGAACGAAGTTCCTATTTATACCAAAAAATAGGTCAAGAAACCGCCCGAACTCGCCCACTACTCGGATGCGCTCGCTTGAGACACCCTGAGGTGTCTCGGGTGCCGAGACACCTAAGGGTGTCTCGACGCGTGCCGAGACACCTCGGGGTGTCTCGCGCTCATAATTCTCCACCTCATACATCATTTGATAAACCTCAAATTTTGGACGAACACCAGAAGAACAACGTGAACATCACAAGAGAGATCTAAAACACCAAACCAGGCCAAAACTTGCTGCATCATTATATCATGGCTGCCTACGTACCCTCTGATAGGGATCAAGCTAATCGTAGTTCTACACATTGTTCTCCATATAGTTTCCACCTCACCCCATCACCGCCCCCAAAGGGCCATGCCCTCTTGGGCAGATCAATACGAACTTATATGAAGCAAGTCCAAGCAATACTGAAACTTGCTACCTGTCACCACCTTGGTCAACATGTCTTTGGGATTCTTATTTGTGTGCACCTTCATGAGAGAAATATCACCTTCCTCTATGGCATCCCATACAAAATGATACCTTACATCGATATGCTTGGTAAGAGCATGATGAACTAGATTCTTAGCTAAATGAATCGTATTCTGGCTATCGCACCACAAGTTCACACACTCCTGCTCAATCCCTAAATCATCTAGAAGACTCCACAACCACAATGCTTCATTCACTCCCTCTGCCATGGCTATATACTCTGCCTCTGTTGTAGAAAGTGCCACTGTAGCTTGTAACATCGATCGCCAACTAACTGGAGCACCATGTATTCAGAACACATAACCAGTAGTAGATCATCGTCTGTCTAGATCACCCGCATAATTAGAGTCTACAAACCCATCAATCTGAGACGTATCTTCACCAAAACACAAACTCGTATCAGTGGTACCCTTCAAGTACCTCAGGACCCATTTCACTGCTTCCTAATGTGTCTTTTTCGGATTCACCATGAACCTACTGACAACACTGACCGCCTGTGAAATGTCTGGACGTGTACACATCATTACATACATCAAACTACTAACTGCACTAGCATAAGGTACACGCTCCATGTGTGCCTTCTCTTCCATTATAGTAGGAGATTGTTTACCTGAGATCCTGAAATGTGGAGCCAATAGAGTCATTACCGACTTAGCACTTTGCATCCCAAACCTTACGATAACCCGCTCAATGTAGCCTTTCTAACTCAAGAACAATCGCCGATTCGCCTGCTCTCTTCTAATCTCCATACCCAGTATTTCTTAGCAGTGCCCATGTCCATCATCTCAAACTCTTTATCAAGTTTAGATTTTAACCTATCTATCTCTACCTTGCTTCTCGAAGCAATAAGCATGTCATCCACATACAAAAGAAGATAGATATAATCATCTCCACGAAGCTTCCGAATATAGACACAACAGTCATAATCGCTTCTGAAAAACTCATGCTTTAACATAAAGGAGTCAAATCGCTTGTACCACTGCCGAGGAGATTGTTTCAATCCATAGAGTGATTTCCTCAAGCGACATGCATGATGCTCCTTATCCTCAACCTTGTAACCCTCAGGCTGATGCATATAGATTTCCTCCTCTAAGTCTTCGTAAAAGAAGACTATTTTGACATCGAGTTGTTCCAGCTCAAGTTCACCATGAGCAACAATACCCAATAGCACCCGAATAGAAGTGTGTTTCACCACCGGAGAAAAAATCTCATTGTAATCCACACCCTCTCTTTGTGCAAACCCCTTAGCCACTAGTCTTGCCTTGTACCTTGTACCCCCGAGCTCGGAAGGATCCTCCTTTCTCTTGTACACCCACTTACAACCAATAGTTTTCCTCCCTACAAGCAATGGAACTACCTCCCATGTTTGGTTCTTCCAGAGAGATTCCATCTCTTCCTCCATCGCAGCCAACCAACTCTCACTATCCCTGTCCCGAATAACTTTTTTAAAGTTGATCGGCTCATCATCCTCCACCAAGAGTACGTACTCAACCAAATTTACCTGTCCATAGTGCTTCAGAGGCTAATCTGACCCCAGCTTCTGAATCTGCTTGTATGCTCGCCTTGGCCTAGTAGAACCCAAACTATTTTCGAGCTGCTGTTGTTGTTGTGCCTGTACATTTTCTTGTTGAACCTCCTCCTGTTCAAGCTCATCATCACTCCTTTCCCGAGTGTCTCCATGATCCTCCTCTTGAACACGACTAAAACCTGGTTGATCCTTAGGTTCTATGTTAATCACCTAGGACTTTGAAGTCCTAACAGTCTCAACACCATCATTCTTGGGTGCCCTAGCTTTTGATAAAATCATCATGGATTTCCCGAGTGTCTCAACACGAACTTGGAAGTTTCTTTACACCAAAAGTGATAGCCTTTTACGCCTACTGCACACGCCAAGAATATTGCCTTCTTGGCTCTCACGTCAAGGTTTCCCTCGTTGACATGGTATAGGCTATACATCTGAAAATCCTGAGCATATCATAATCTGCATGCTCCCCTAACCATACCCGATAGGGTACATCACCATCTAATATCGAATGTGGAGAATAATTCACTATATAACAAGATGTAGCAACTGCTTCTGCCCACCATTCTTTGCCTAAACCAGCATATGATCACATACTCACTGCTTTCTCCTACAGTGTACGGTTCAATCTCTTTGCGACTCTATTCTGCTATGGTGTAGACCTGACTGTCTAGTGTCGAACAATACCCTCCTGATTAGAGAACTTCTTAAAAGTACCCTCTGTATACTTTGTACCATTATCAGATCTCAGTGTCTTTAATTTCCTGCATGTTCTGTTCAAAACCATTACTTTCCACTTCTTGAATGTCTCGAATACCTCATTCTTATGCTCAAGAAAATAAACCCAAGCATACCTAGAATAATTATCTATAAACGAGACAAAATACCAGGAACCGTCCTTGGAAGTTGTCGGAACTAGACGCCAAACATCTGTATGCACATAGTCTAATATACCTCTACTCTTGTGCTTGCATTTTAGGAATTGAACCATGTGCGCCTTTCCGTACGCACAATCCTAGTTAAACAAATAAAAGGTTGTGTGACTCTAGGAGATAATGGTAAGTGTAATGTGATCGGAAAAGGTATTATAGGTAATGACACATTTCAACTTTATGATGTCCTCCTAGTAGAAAACCTCAAGCATAATCTCATCTCCATTAGCCAGCTATGCGACAAAGGTATGAAAGTTGTTTTCAATGTTAATTGGTGTACTATTATTGATAACGCTTCAGGTAACATTATTCTTATGGCTAATAGGAAAAACAATGTTTATATACTTTCCTTTGAAGACTAACTTTGGTAAAATGTCTGGTTGGCAGGGAAGAGGAAGCAATCCTGTGGCATAGGAGATTGGTGCATGCAGGAATGGGGTTGCTACAAAAATTGAAGAATAAACAGCTAGTTCGAGGACTCCTGCAACAAACATACGTAAACGGTAAGTTATACGAGGCATGCATGAAAGGTAAGCAAACTAGAGCCTCCTTTTCTGGTCTACAAGTTGTTACTACTAAAAGAGTCTTAGAATTAATTCATATGGACCTCTTTGGACCTACCGAGGTTGCAAGCATAGGAGGAAAGAAATTTTGTTTAGTATTGGTCGATGATTACTCTCATTTTACTTGGGTATACTTCCTAGCCAAAAAATCTGAGTCTTTTGATTACTTTAATATCTTCTATAAACAAGTTCAAAATGAAAAGGGACTTTCTATTATAAGTATTAGGAGTGATCATGGTGGTGAGTTTGAAAACCTTGGATTTGAAAATTTTTGCATTGAAAATGGGATTTCACACGAATTCTCTTCTCCTAGAATACCTCAACAAAATAGGGTAGTCGAGAGAAAGAATCGAATATTAAAAGAGATGGATAGGAGTATGCTAAGTGAGTATGAATTATCTTTGCCCTTATGGGCTGAGGCAGTGAATACCGCTTGCTATGTGTGCAATTGAGTTCATTTGAGATCAATTCTAGGCAAAACACCTTATGATTATGGTATGGTAGGACTCCTGACATCTCCTATTTTAGAGTCTTTGGGTGCAAATGTCTTATATTGACCGCAGGCGATAAACCCAAGACTTTTGAGCCAAAAAGCGAAGGAGTGTTCGTAGGATATTCAACAAGAAGCAAAGCTTACAGGATTTTTCATAAACAATCTCTTACGCTTATTGAATCTATTCATGTTAAATTCGATGAATCTAATAATCCATCATTGCCTTGCAGGACCAATGGAGATGTCGAAGGTGAAAAAGAATAAGCCAACGCTAAAAGTTTATAGGTGCATACAGATTCAACGACTAATGATGAAGCCCCACAAAATGCTCCAAAAGAGAATTTAAGACCTAAGGACTTGAGCTACAACCCGAATCATCCACCAGAACTAGTTATCGGCGACTCAATGGCAGATATTCGTACAAGTTCATCCTTTAATAATAACTTGTGTGCACTCTGCATTTATGGTGGATTTATTTCTGAAATAGAGCCAAAAGATGTAGAAACTGCACTTGATGATAGTTATTGGGTCATTGCCATGCAAGAAGAACTAAACCATTTTGATAGAAATGAGGTTTGGACACTCGTTCCTTGACCAAAGGAGTATCCTATAGTCGGTACGAAGTGGGTGTTCAAAAATAAGCTGGATGATAACGGTAATGTGATTAGGAACAAAGCTAGGTTGGTAGACAAGGGCTATAACCAAATTGAGGGAATTGATTTTGATGAAACTTTTTCTCTAGTTGCTAGATTAGAAGCCATTAGGATACTGCTTGCTTTTGCATCTTTTTAGGGTTTTAAACTTAAGCAAATGGATGTAAAAAGTGCTTTCTTAAATGGATTTCTAAAAGAAAAGGTTTTTGTTGAGCAACCTCCAGGTTTTGATGTCTTAAATTTCCAAATCATGTTTTTGAACTAAAAAGGGCTTGTATGGTCTTAAGTAAGCTCCTAGGGCTCGGTATGACCGTCTATATTCATATCTTTTAGAAAATAATTTTAAAAATGGGTGTGCTGATATTACCTTGTTCTTTCTGCATGATCATGATGACTTCTTGGTAGTACAAATCTATGTGAATGATATTATTTATGGTGATACTAATGATCTTCTTTGCCAAAAGTTTGAAAAGGTTATGCAGGATGAGTTCGAAATGAGCTTGGTGGGTGAGCTAAAATTTTACTTAGGGTTTCAAGTTCGCCAAAGTGATGATGGAATCTTCATATCCTAATCAAAGTACGTGAAAGAGATGCTCAAGAGATTTGGGATAGAGAACTTGAAGCCTAGTGACACACTTATGAGTCCAAGCATGAAGCTCACTGTAGGTGTATAAAAATGCTGATGGGTATCCAAACACAACTCAAAATAAAGAGAAGATCATCCGAAGAACATAGGAAATAGCCTTACGCTGTCTCTAAAGGATTGAGACAGTGTAGACTGTCTCGCACACGAGACAGTGTCGAGTGTCTCGCATGTGAGACAGTGTCGACTGTCTCACACGCGAGATAGTGTCGACTATCTCACAATGCGAGACAATATTAACTGTCTCACATGCGAGACAGTATTGATTGTCTCACATGCGAGACAGCTCTGAAATGTCAAAAAATACTGCTAACACGTGGCCACTAACTATTCAGGAACGTGGGAAACATCATGGGCGAGAATCACGTTGATAACTGTCAAAATAACGGAGTTTTAGAACATGGGAAGGCAGTTACAGAAGAAACTTTCAGGCAGTTTAAGCTTTCCGAGACAGTTTTGACTGTCTCGAAAGCCGAGACAGTCATAACTGTCTCGGTCATCGAGACAGACAACACTGTCTCGCAAGCATAATTTCTTTTTCAATTAAGTGTCCTAGGGGCTATAAATACCCCCCTATAGCTATTTTTTGGAGGGGATCTGAGTATAGAGAGCAGATAAAGCAGAATACTTAAGCCTTTTGATAATTCCTTAAGATTTAAGCTTCGACTTAATCTTGAGAAGAGTGTTCATCTTACTTTGATAAGATATTCACTGATTTCATTCTTGCTTCTAAACGAAGGAAGAATATCCAAAGTCTTCACAATTCAATTAGAATCTGTGAATCGGTGGTCCACGAGCTAACGCACTCCCGGCATAGGCAAAGTCCCCACAAAAGCAGAAATTGATAAACAATTTCTGTGTTATTTTCTAAAAAAGTTGTAATTTTCCTTTTGTTGTGTAAAAGAAGTCTTATAAAAAGGCTATTTCTTTTGAATTTGTTGTAATCGACCGAAGATATAATGAATTCCACAATAAAATCAACTTTTGATGAAAACAAATTGGTGACCACAGTGGGAGACAACGGTCTCGCTGCCGAGACCGTCGTGTCGCAGTCGATCATCAAGATACCGATTGAATCCGCGATCGAGTACGAATTTGACCAAGCAAAGTTTGAGGAGTATTTGTCATCCTCATTAGCAAAATCTTCCTCACATCGTAAATGCAGGAAGATTTCACCTTCTAAGAAGGTTTTCAAGTTTTCGACGCTGTCGAATGCTACGGGTGAAGACTCTCGCCTAATTGTTGCTGAGGATTCTACTCGCAACATCTCTGCTCACAATGACTCTGCAGTTAAGGAGTCATTGAATCAAAGCCCACCGACACTGACGAAGAGGGCTCGTCAGAGACAACATCAGCGCCGCGCTCGCCAAATGGCTAAGGCCTTGGAACAAACTGACGAGGTTCGTTATCATGCGAACCTAGAGTCAAGGAGGCATCGAATGGTTCAGTTGTCTCAATGACCAATCACTCATATCTCTGCTAAACTAACAACGGAGGAATGGACTCTCGTCAAAAGGGCTAGTTTGACCCACAAAAAACGTATACAAAAACGTCGTACAAATATCGCCCGTGCTCGCACCCTTCGTCAACAAACGCAAGAAGGAAAGAAAGAAATGGTGTCTAAAGGATCACCAAAGAATCACAAAGTTTGGATTCCCAAATCCGAACTTATGCAAAAATCAGATCTGGGGGTGTTATCCTTCAACCACAGTAATTTCCACGATCGCGGCCAAAGGAAAGTCTCCAAGCGATCTCTTTCAACTCCGTTGACATCTGTACAGGGTCCGTCTTCCACATCCACATCTGCTGCGTTACCAGTGAAGCCGTGGGTCAATCCTGACTTGTCAAAATCCAAAATTATAATAGAGGATCACCTCGGTCCTTTACCTGAAGATCGAGGCAAAGCTCCAGTTAAAGAATGCTTGGGTTCGATAAATGAACCCCGAGTAGATTCTTACACTCGGGGTCGTAAGTATCCTCCTATCAGGACCAAGCAATCCTAAGAATGGAAAATTCCAATTTCTTCTTGTTTGGTGCCTGTAAAGACTCCATGCTCGCAAAGGGTTGGATCTAAACATATAACCTTAGATCACTCAGAGGCGACGACAAGTCGTCCTATGTATGTCAACAAGGTTCAAACACAAAAACAGAGGATAGGTTGCTTTGGTTACAATACTGACAAGTTGTACTATCAAACTAAGGGTGGAAACAAATCACGGAAGATGACTGTTAGAGAAACAAGTCCTCGTTGTGTATGTGAGAGGCTTATTAAAGCAATGTTATCTGAATGTAGTTGCTCTAAAGCCATTCAGCCAAGAGTTTCTGTATTCTAAAGATTTTTCACCGAAATGTCAAAGCCCAAGCAGAGACATTTCCGCAAGAAGCTTGCTGTTCAAGAGGATGAATTCCCTAAAGTCACCATCAACATGGCTGATAAAAGAAAAAACTAAATGGCATTCAAGTGAATCAAATCCCAACTTTTCCACCGGAGGAAAAGTCAATTCAAGAATTGCTCAACGGATACATGAAGGAATTTCCTCGGAGGATGAACTCTCAGACACTTGTTCTGTTATCGCTTCGAATGATACAATATCTAACACAGGGTAAGCTAAAGAAGTGTTCACAATCACTACTGATCAGTTTGCTCAAATGCTTCAAGAAACCCTAACTAAACAACGTGAAGAAATTAGAGCTGAGATGAAGACGGAAATGGAGTTGGCTATTCAACAAATGAGAGAATTATAAGCTCAACAGCTTCAACCTCCTGAGTCTAGTCAGCGAGCTGAATCCAGCCGCCACACTCAAAATATTGTAGATGACAGTGATCCAGAGGTGGACGAAGTCATTATGGCTGATACACCTCCCAATGATAATAACACCGGGGGTGGTTCAACGGATCCTCCTAATAATAATATTAGGGGTGGTTCAATTGCACCTCTTAATAACACTGGGATGGCCCAATTATTTCTGCTCAACATCACTCAAAGAGAGATAAAGATGAGGACAAGAAAATGCAAGACCTTGAAAACAAAGTCAATGCTTTGATGTCCGCTCAGGAAGTAAAGAAGACGGGTATTCCGTGTCCCTATTAAAGAGAATGGGATTCAATACCGTACCCGACAAAATTTAATCTGATTAACTTCACACCGTTTGACGGGAAGGGCTCACCTACTCAGCACTTGATTTACTTTAAGTCTCACTTAGGTGTAATATCTAGAAATGAGGCTTTGATGGTCCGGTCATTCGTTTGCACCCTTTGTGGGCCCGCCTTCGATTGGTACCAACGTCTCAAACCTAGTAGTGTTAACTGCTGGGATGATATGGAAAGTTTGTTCCTCAGCAATTTCTTCGATGATGACACCGAAGTGTCAATCGGAACTCTTCTGGATGAGAAACAAAAAGATGGAGAGTCAGTTAATAATTTTGTCAAGCGCTTCCGTAACAAGGCAATGAATTACAGAGATCTTGTCACAGAGGAGTTCATCCTGTAGACATGCCACAACAATCTCTCCATTGATGTCCTGGAAGCTATGGGGATCGTACCATCCAAAACTTCGAAAGATTTAAAAATGCACGGTGAACAAGCTGAACGCTTTCTTAAAAAAAAAGATAGTTGAGAGAAGCCGACTGACGACATCTTAAACCACTGTGAACGTCAATCAAACGTCACAAGAGCAACCCTGGAGGCAACAAAAGACTTCTGATCCGAAGTTCCAGAAGGAGTACTCTTTCGAAGATGATGAAGTTCCAGCCATCTTGAAATACCTCCTTGCCAATGACAAAATTGAGCTACCACCTATTAAAGATCAGGAGGGAGCTAAGAGGACTACGGATCCAAATTACTGTGCATACCACAGAAGGATTCTTCATCCCACCGAGGTCTGCTTTAGTCTCAAAAATAAAATCCAAGCCTTAATTGACTCCGGCGTCATAACGGAGAAACAAGCTAAATAAGGATGACCAATTACTCCATTGGGTACACGAGTATCCCAAACCTCTGACTGATATAAGAGGTTAAAAAAACTGCTTCCTTAAATTGTGCATTCCAATAATGTAACAAAATGTGATTAGACTCAGGTTCACCTAAAAGCTGGGGGTGGATACGAGGTTATAATGGCTGAATACGAAGGTAGGAACCAAGATCTGATTCTGTATCAAGAATAGCAACATTGCTCACAAACTAGAAGTTTCTGAAAAAATACTATCCCTAGTACATTAAGGGTAACCTATTTAATGGGAAGTTCCTAGAGAATGTTATATATGGTATTCTTAAGGATAACCCGAAACTAATTAATTATTCAAGGTGAAAACCAATCATCTGAATAATCCACTCTTAATCATGATAAAAATAATTAAGAACCTCCCACAGTGGCTATTTAATCATTTACAATATGATTAAAACCCTCCTACTATGACTTTCGGAGCATTCTTTCGTTGAGATGAGATTCAATGACTTCATCGGGTCAATCTTCCCTTACGAAACTCCCACAGAGTAATTATGGAGTGCTTAATCCTCAACCATAAAATCCCCTCTCGATTCCTTCTATGAATGAGAGGTCTACAAATTGAACGATCAAACCTTTAAACAGTTAGGATCGTCTCAAACCCCCATTTGGTCAAACTTTTAAACAGTTAGGACCAAAGCTAAAATCCCCTCTCGATTTCTTTTATGAATGAGAGGTTCACAAATTGAACGATCAAACCTTTAAATAGTTAGGATCGTATCAAACCCCATTTGGTTAAACCTTTAAATAGTTAGGGCCAACGCCAAAATCCCCTCTCAATTCCTTCTATGAACAAGAGGTCCACAAATTGAATGATCAAACCTTTAAATAGTTAGGATCATCTCAAACCCCCATTTGGTCAAACCTTTAAACAGTTAGGGCCAAAGCCAAAATCCCCTCTCAATTCCTTCTACGAACGCGAGGTCCACAAATTGAACGATCAAACCTTTAAACAGTTAGGATCGTCTCAAACCCCTATTTGGTCAAACCTTTAAACAGTTAGGGCCAAAGCCAAAATCCCCTCTCGATTCCTTCTATGAACGAGAGGTCCACAAATTGAACGATCAAACATTTAAATAGTTAGGATCATCTCAAACTCCTATTCGGTCAAACCTTTAAACAGTTAGGACCAAAATCAAAATGCCCTTTCGATAAACGAAAGGCCTCCACTCATTTCAAGCGATCAAACCTTCTTACAGTTAGGGTCGTTTCAAAATTCCCCTTCGGTCAAACCTTTAAACAGTTAAGACCAAAGTTGAAATTTCATCTCGATAAACGAGAAGTCCTCTTTTAGATTGGGTAATCAAACCTTTAAACAGTTAGGATTATCTAAATCTTCTCGATTCTCGAAGTGGAGATCCCACTCTTAGTTTCACCCTTCAAATTCTTGAAGTGGAGATCCCACTTTGAGTTTATTTTGTAGCAGGAGATAGAATATAAAATTCTTTCTCTCCAGTATCGGGTTCATCTCTACCAACAAAAAGAGAGTAGAAGATAGAATATAAAATTCTTCCTCTCTAGGATCGGGTTTATCTCTACCAACAAAAAAAGGGAGACTAGAATACTCCAATGGGTACACGAGGCTAAACTGTTTTCCTACCCTCGACAGGATGTTTCTAGAGAATACTATTCAGAATATTCTTAAGTATAACCTAACTACTCCTAACGGGTACACGAGGTTAAACTGATTCCCGAACACTCCGATGAGTATATTAGTATAAATTGCATCTCCTTGAACCTCCTAACGGATATACGAGGATAAACTGATTCCCGAAAACTCCAAAGAGTACATGAGTATAAACTATGTTCTTATGAAGACTGATGCATTGATAATCAGCCCAATATCGATTTGGCAACAAAAAAACTAAATTTACAAGTTAAGATTCCAGTTTCAGTTCAAGATCTCGACAACGGTCAAGCGATAAACGTAGTACCGGAAGAATCTTAGCTATTCTACAAAGCACTGAATAGGCCAAAGGATAAAGAGGTCAAGAGTTGAAGCCATTGGCGGGTCCTTCTATATGATCTACTAAACCAAGTATTGAAGGGATTGCAAGTAAGACCTGTCTTATACAAAGTATCGCAGACTCCTCTATAAAAGAATTAAGTCTGAGATACTTTGGAGGGGGTATCTATAGGCGTATAAAAATACTGATGGGTATCTAAACACAGCTAAAAATAAAGAGAATATCATCCAAAGATCACAGGAAATAGCCTTACGCTGTCTCGAAAGGATTGAGACAGTGTAGACAGACAATGTCAACTGTCTTGTAATGCGAGACAGTGTAGTTTGTCTCACAATGTGAGACAGTGTCGACTGTCTCGCATGTGAGACAGCTCTGAAATGTCAAAAAAACTGCTAACACGTGGACACCAACTGTTCAGGAACGTGGGGAACATCATGGGCGAGAATCATATTGATAACTGTTAAAATAACAGAGTTTTAGAACATGGGAAAGCTGTTACAGAAGAAACTATCAGGCAGTTTAAGCTTTTCGAGACAGTCTTGACTGTCTCAGAAGCCGAGACAGTCATAACTGTCTCGGCCGCCGAGACAGACAACACTGTCTCGCAGGCACAATTTCTTCAGAATGTTGTATTTTCAGTTAAGTGTCCCAGGGGCTATAAATACCCCCCTAGGGCCATTTTTTGGAGGGGATCTGAGCATAGAGAGCAGATAGAGCAGAATACTTAAGCCTTTTGATAATTCCTTAAGATTTAAGATTCAACTTAATCTTGAGATGAGTGTTCATCTTACTTTGATAAGATATTCACTGATTTCATTCTTGCTTCTAAACGAAGAAAGAATATCCAAAGCCTTCACAATTTGATCAGAATCTATGAATCGATGGTCCACGAGCCAACGTACTCCCGGCACAGGCAAAGTCCCCATAAAAGCAGAAATCAATAAACAATTTCTGTGTTATTTTCTAAAAAGTTGTAATTTTCCTTTTGTTGTGTAAAAGAAGTGTTATAAAAATGCTATTTCTTTTGAATTTGTTGTAATTGACCGAAGATATAATGAATTCCACAATGAAATTAACTTTGATGAAAACACTCACCATTGACGAAAAAGGAACCGACTATGATCAAAAGAAATATAGAGGTATGATCAAATCTCTTCTTTATCTTACAGCCTCTAGACCCGATATCATGTTTGTTGTATGTTTGTGTAAAATCCCAAAATCTTTTTATAATGAAATATGTGAATTTATAATAATAAATATTTTCTTTCGTGATAAATAATCATATATATATGATGTGCATGTTTACCAGTGTTTGGGAACCCATTAAGTATTTATATGTGAGAAGAATCGAGTATTATGGCCAGCGTGTGTAATGCCTAGCAGCAGGCCTTTTTGTGCTGTCCGGTCGACCGACGCGGTCGACCGTGGTGGTCGACCGCATCGGTCGACCGCACAACGGTCAGAGAACTTCCAAGTTTTGTTTTCTTTTACGATTTTAGTTTTGGTCTTTTGGGTTTCGTGTCGGGTTAGGGCATTAGTATATATACCAACTCAACCTAGGAGAGCCTCTCTTCATCTCAGACTTAACACCCTAGCCCCCTTTCTCTCCTCTCTCAAAACCCTAGCTGGATTTGGTGTTTAGGAGGAGTTCTTGAGG
>BQKN01000382.1:330598-353557 GCA_022839385.1 Asparagus kiusianus | reverse complement strand
TTTCACCTTGGACTGCAGCCTTGTGTGAACCCAGGGGCGTCACAGTTTGTGTGCACGCTTTCAAGCAAAACCTAAGGAGTCACATGTTAAGGAGATAAAAAGAATCTTTAGGTACTTGATACACACATAGAACTTTAGTTTGTGGTACCCATCTTGTGATATCTTTGCACTTTCTGCTTATTCTAATGCTGATTATGTAGGTAGTCACGTGGATAGGAAAAGCACTAGTGGCACTTGTTTTATGTTGGGACATTCCTTAGTTGCATGGTCAAGTCGTAAACAGAACAGCACTGCTCTATCCACGACCGAAGCATAATATATTGCTTTAAGCAGTTGTTGTGCTCAGGTTCTATGGATGATGCAAACACTTACTGATTATGGATTAACTTACACGAATGTTCCATTGAACTGTGATAGTAAAAGTGCCATTGATCTTTCAAAATAATCATGTCCATCGCTCTCACCAAACACATAGACGTTAGACATAACTTTTTGAGAGATCATGTAGCTAAAGGTAACGTTTGTGTTGAGTTCATTCCTACGGAATCTCAACTTGTCGATATCTTTACGAAACCTCTAGCTGCTGATCGATTTTTTCGTCTCCATCTAGATTTAGGAACTATTAACAAATAATTGGTACGAGAATATGATATTTCCCTTGTCCATACTCTTAGGACATTTTTATTTTCTTTGTGTGCTTGTTTTTCTTTATTTTCTTTGTGTGCTTGTTTAAACAAAGGGAAAAAACACAAGAAATCATGCTCCCCCCTAAGACTTTTTCAACAGGTGCTTTGCTCCCAAAATGCTCCGTAATTTTCTTCCAGCCCCCAAAACGAATCCCCAGATATAACCCCTTTTAAACCCCTCACGAAATGTCCAAAATACCATTCAATTTAAAATTCCTCGTTATGAGTTACCTCCACGTTCATACCCTGTCATCCCTCTTCTGTAAGCAAACCGACTCCAGAATCCCATTTCAAAACCCTAGCCCTAAATCAACCGACTCCAACGCACACCGAATCAAAGCAAAAGGATTAAAATGGATGGCAATTCAACCCCCAAAGCAAGCCTCCATGCCGACCACAGCGAAAACGATGACGCCCAGCATTTCAAAACCCTAGCCCTAAATCAACCGACTCCAACGTACACCGAATCAAAGCAAAGGGATTAAAATGGACGGCAATTCAACCCCCAAAGCAAGCCTCCATG
Organism: Asparagus kiusianus; assembly: GCA_022839385.1. NCBI lineage: Eukaryota > Viridiplantae > Streptophyta > Magnoliopsida > Asparagales > Asparagaceae > Asparagus > Asparagus kiusianus. The sequence goes on along the minus strand of BQKN01000382.1, from coordinate 352,348 downwards.
CCGACCACAGCGACAACAGCAGTGTGTACTGAATCTGATGCTGAAGTTATGATTGCTAATGTTCTAGAGGACATCGCAACCAGCCATTCTTAACCCAGAAGTCCATCATAAAATTTAAGTCTAGCCCCCCACCCAGATCTAGAGGGCAGCACAAGCACCATCGGCGCGTCCAACGATGCCACTAGAGCACTCCTTGGTCTACAGAGAGGAGGAAAAGAGAAGCTCGTGGCAGCACCCAAAAGGTAATTTTTACCGTAAATTTTATGTTGTTAAGGTTATGGTTTTATTGATAATGCTCCTAGTCTGGTGGGAAGGTCCAAAATTACGGGTGTCTGTTAGCTGTTGAGGTTACTATTAACATGCAAGGTTCATACTTTTATTGTTGACGTTGTTGTTTGGTTGTTGAGGTTAGGCTTTGGTTGTTAAACTTATAGGGTTGTTGTTAAGGTTGTTGGTTTCTCTGTAAAGTTTACAGCATAGTTGTTATGTTTACTGATTATTTTCAAAAATACTTATGTCTTGTGTTTTTGTTATGTAGAAAAAGGGCAAAGCCAACTATTACGTTACGGCCCACCGCCAGCTTCAGTGCCTATCATGAGTTCATGCGGAATTTGGTGTAACATATGGAGCTAAGGCACTTTGTAGCCTATGAAGATAGTGTATTCAGACACTACGTCCATTTTAGCCCACCTGGTGTCGATCTTCCCACCTTTGAGCATATTTTGAGTCAGTGGGATGAGAAAAGGAAGAAATTCGTCTTCACCAATAGGAATGCTAGAGAAGAGATCGCCTGCACATTCAACCTTGTGTGGGTAATGGAGCATACATGGTTCTCCAATAAGGGGCTTCTTGTTGACCACAACCGGGATAGAAAAAATAAGATTTGGTCCAGGTTTTTTAACAAACCCGAGGCTGAGGGTGCCTGCAGTATAGCTCTCTCCAAAGGAGGCCCCACCAGACACAATGTGGAGCAACTACTCCTGAACCTGGTACAATCGCCTGATCGTCGAGATGTGAAGGACTTTGTCCTACTGCAGATCCTCTACCAGCTTAGCATGATTTAGTGCCAAGCAGTGTTCTTGACATTCCTAGGCATTTATCAAAGTACGTCGACAACATCGAATAGGTCAATAACACTGCTTGGGGGACCTATATATTCAGTAAGACATCTGACGCGATAGAGAGGGCACTGAAGGGTCCTAAGCCAGGGAAGACAACGTCATATTTGTAAGGGTGTACCCCGCTAGTTTGTGTAAGTAATCATGTCTTTTATTACTGATTGTGAAGGTTAGGGTTTAGTTGTTAATGTTACAGTTTGGTTGTCAAGGTTACGGTTCGGTTGTTAATGTTACGGTTTAGTTGTTAAGGTTACGTTTTTATTGTTAGGGTTACTTATTAATTGTTAAGGATAAAGATGTTTGTTAAGTTTTTATTTCTCTAATGTGCAGTTGTAGTACTATGAACTTACTGGTATCAAGAAGCCAGCAGTTGGATGTACGGTGAGGCCTCCCCTCACAAATTAGGTGAGACTTGGAGAGGTTACTGGTTCTTTGAGATTGGCCACTGTTGTAGCTAAAGCACGCAAAGCTACAATAAAGCTTCCACAGCAACATGGCCAATTTCAAAGAATCGATGGAGGTTTGTGGGGAGGGAGGAGCAGGGAAAAGAGAAAGAGAAGATGAGAGAGAGAGAGAGAGAGAGAGAGAGAGAGAAGAGGAGGATTAAGGGACCGGCTGAAGTAGAAGCCGGCAGGGCGCGTGGCCCAAGACACCTTCTTCTCAAGAAGAAGAGGGGAGAAGAAGATGACATCCTAATTGATGCAGTTGTAAGAATTTAGCAGTTATGAATTTCATTTGTTTTTTAATTAATTAATCTTTTTAATAATACTCTATCTGTCCATTGCATAGATGATGCCACAGGATATTGATGAAGACGTCGAGCAGCTTAATAAGGCAGTTGAAAAAATGGAATGGCCTCAGCAAGTGATCTACTAGAAGAGCATCGTGTCAATGAACCAAGCATTACGTCACGATAACGAGAATAAATTCAAGGATATGATTATTGCCGAACGTGTAAAGATGAATGCTCTTTCTGTGAAAGTGGCTAAGTTGTCTGCTCAAAATAGAAGGCTAAGAGAGAAACTAAGCAAAGCACGATCTAGAACCTTCTCTGTATATAAGGATAAGAGGCCTACAGGATTGGTGTCCGGTTCATTGATGGAGCCGTAAACTTGTACAGGTTAGATGTGGCTTGCAATTACGTTTGCGTGTTATGTTTAAAGATTGATTGTTAAGTGTATGGATTTTTTGTTAAGGTTAAGAATTTATTGTTAACTTTACGAATCTAATGTTAAGGTTACGGATTTATTACCAAGGTTAGAGATTGATTGTTAAGTATTTGGGTTAGTTGGTAAGCTTATGTAACTGATGCTATGTTTTTTTGACAATGAAGTACCTAAGCTCATTTGTTTATTTTTTGAATCAGAAACTCCATGCACCATGGGTGGCATTGATATACAGTATGAGGGGGATGTTAATCAATCATTATTTGATGAATCTAACAAGGAGAGAGAGCACCCTCCAACAGGGAGAGCCCCTCCACCACCAATTTTTTTTTGATATCAATAAGGAGAGTGAAGATGCTCCGCCAGGGGAAGTACCTCCACCAGAGGACTATCGCATTGATACGGCTTTTGAAGTAGAAATATATAAGGGAGAGAATGTGTCCAAGCTAGCGAAGGAGCTGCTAACTTGTACAGGTCAGCTCGCTTTTGCACTATACGTTAGAGATTGGTTGTTATGTTTACGTATTAGTTGTTAAGTTTTTGATTATTTATATGTTGGCCTTCTTGTTTTGATGATGTTTAACAAACAATTTATCACTAATATTGTTTGTCTAGTATTTGTGTTTTCTTATTTATTCTAGGCAAACAACGAGTTGGAGGATGGATGGAATCGAGCCTTAACGATCATATCAAATGGAGGTTGGCGGAATTGTGGAGTGAAGCAACGTCAATTATAGTTAAAGATCCAATTACAAGCTTTTTCTGCAAAGTTTACCAAGTCATGCTCATTGAAGACCTTCATCAAGCTTGGGTATATTTAGTATAGGTTTATATTATGTGTGTTTAATACTCTAAGCTCAATATCATATACACACACAATATTGGATTTTCTCACAAAATGAGCTATTTTGAGAAAACTTTGTGATATTGTTTTGTTGACCATGTTTACTTTATATTCATGTGTTATAAAGTTTATGAAGACATTTCATAAAGTTTCAAAATGCGTTTAAACTCTTTTTGTCAAAAACATGTTCTTAACAAATTCATATTCATGCATGTTTTTACAAAATAATAAGTTTTCACAATTGAGAAATGAAAATTAAAAATTTATGTTTGTAACATGTTTGTTTTCATGTTTATAAACATTATGCAAAGTTTCATCAAGTTTGGAATTGATTTGTTATGTTTAATGGAATTTACAAAATCATGTTCTTGTTCGTGCACATGTTCGTGCATGTTTTATAAAATAGATAAGTTTTCATAAATGGGAAGTGATATTCAAGAAATTCTTTGTTTGGCATGTTTATCTACATATTTAGAAACTTCTCTCAAAATTTTACTATTTTTGGAGTTGATTTACTATACCCAATTGATTTTACAAAATCGTGTATGTCTGCAGTTTTTCAGAAACTGTAAATCTGTATTCAAACATTTATTTCTCTCAACTGGGAAATTCGTTTTCAGAAATTCTTTCTCTGACATGTTACTCTACATGTTTAGAACATTCCTACAAAATTTCATAATTTTTGAATATGTTTTACTATTTTTAATTGATTTTACAAAACTAGTATGCACTGCTACAGTACCCGCGGTCGACCGCCACGGTCGACCGCCAAACTCTCTGGACGTTACTCAGCTTTGCATATGGCTCGCGGTCGACCGCACCGGTCGACCGAATTTACTGTAGCAGCTTACCGTTACACAGTAACGGCTAGTTGCTGATTTTTGTTTTTAATGGTTTTTTGGGGTTTTTGGGGTTGGTTTCTTCAAGCCTATATATACCCCTTTGCCATAACTATTTTCCATCATCCAAGAGAGTTTTTAACCAAGTTTAAAAGAGTTTTAATAAGGGTTTTAGCTTTGGTTTAAGTGTGTTTAAGAAGCTTTTAAGCATTTGGAAGTTTGAGTTTGAGAAATCAATTTCACAAGAGCTTGAGGAGATCATCTATTGGTGTTTGGGCATCCAACTATTCTCCTTCTACCTTTTGATCTATTGAGAAGTTTTCTAACTCTTTTCTCTAGCAATTTTATTATTGATTTTTATATTCTTATTATTGCTAGTTTGCTATTTGAGTTAGATTTGATTTTATCTCATTGTTACACACACCCAATTGAGCTTATTGTATTTACATTCATAATATTTTTGGGTTGGTGAGAGTTTTGACAATTGAGTGTGAGCTTGCATTGTGTTTTCATCCATAGTAGAGAACAAACATTTATTGTATTGAGCCTAATTGTGAGGATACACTTTGTAATACACTTGTACACTGAGAGAAGTGTGTGGCGAGAGTCGGGGATCATCCCAAGAGGAGTGGCGTCGGTTGACGAACCTAGGGAGAGGTTGTATCCGAGCACTTGAGGGAGACACGTCTAGTTCAACACTTAAGAGGGTGTAGAGTGGGATTGCAAGAGTGTTGATTGTAGAGTTTCCGGTAAACTAGAAAACCATATTGTATGGTGGAAACGTTATTCGGGTGAACGTAGAAAACCCGGTTGTGATAGTGAAGATCTCCTCGAGGTGAGGAGTAGAGACGTAGGTCAAGTGGTTAGACCGAACTCCGTGATCATATCATTTGTTTGTGATTGCATTGGCGTACTTTTACATTCGTGCTTATTATTCATATTACCTTTGTCAATTGCTCATTGTTGTTTTGCTCACTATCTAGTTTATGTTTAATTCACCCTTGTGCTAGTTTATATATCCTTGCATATATTTCACTATATACCTCTTTGCTAGGATATATCATATTGTATATTGCTTATCCTAGCTCATATATATTATTGTATTTCATACTTGCTAGTATAACTTGTTAATTAATTTTAATTGGCATATAATCGGATTAGATTAGCATAAGACCCTAATCACCCCCCTCTAGGGTCTAACAATTGGTATCAGAGCTTGGTGCTCTTTGATTTAAGGTCTAACCACCTTGAGTTAAAGATCCAAGTTATTTTATTTGTGCTAATCTAGTTATGATTACTTTTGTCTTGCTTGCATATTTTCACATATATATCATGAATATGAATATATTTCGTTTAGGCTATGAATCAAATGTTGCTCCTAAATTCATTAATTTTTCCTATGCTCAATGGGCTTCTAGATTTAAACTATTTGTTGAATCTAGAAATATCGACTTATGGGAAGTTATTGATTGTGCTTATATTGTGCCCATATTGGAGAAATCCAAGTAGAGCGATCATGATACTAAAATGTTTACAATGAACAAGTTTTTGTTAGAATTTTTGCTAAATGCTTTTAACTCATCATTTTCTAAAAAATTTGTTCATTTTGATAGTGCTTACAAACTTTGGAAATTTATTAAAGCACATCAAGGGGACTTGGAGGCAATCCGACAAGCTTTGGAGGATTCTTCTTTAAGTTCATGTGGAGCATCATACACACGGTCACAAGAGGATAACTCTTGTGTAGTAAGTGATTCTGATTCTGAAAGTGAATTAACTATTGATGAACTCGCTTGTGCATATGATAGATTAATGCATGCCTATAAAAAATTGCAAAATAATTTTATAGATCTAAAAAGCAAGCATGTAGATTTAAAATCCGATCATGAGTCGCTAGCTTCCAAACTTGATACTGTTGTTAAAGAGAATACTATTTTGAAAGAAAACAATGAGTTATTAAGTTTGGAAAATAATAACATGTCTTCATCTATTACTAGCTTAACTCATGCTAAAAATGATGCCATGATAGAAGTAGAAACTATTAGAAATGAGTTTAATTCTTTTAGAAATTATCATGTTTTATCTACTTCTATTTCCAATGCTTGTATGCATAATGATGAGTTGAATCGTGTGAAAAACCGCATATCTTGTTTTCATTCAACATTAAACACATGCATTAATAATCATAAGAAACTTATGGACAAGTGTGCTAAATCTAGTGCTATAACTTATAAATCACCTACACACTATGCACACTTGTATAGCAAAGTTTACAAATGCTCTATTTGCGGTCGTAAAGGCCACCTTGCTAAATTTTGCTATGATGCACAAAAACATAAAAATATTAATCCTTCTTGTGCATCTCATCATGTTTCTTCATCACATGTACACACACATGCACCTATTTTTCATCATAAGCATGCTCATGTGTATCATTGTGATTTTTGTGGTAGAGTTAGTCACTTAGCTAAGTTTTGTTTTGATTTGCGAAAAATTTCTAAATCGCAAAATATTTTAAGTAGACCAACATTGTTTCAAAATGTTTCTCATTTGCAAAATAATCTTAAAAGACCATCTTTATTTGCAAATGTTCCACATGCACCTTTTAATGGTCAACATAAGCAAATGCTTCCTTTCCATTGTACATATTACAATCGGAAGGATCATTTGAGTGATTATTGCTATGACCGATCCCGTGCACCACATATGTCCAAGAGGGTTCATAACCCTAGGACTTTGAGCTTGAATGATAGGGGTCATGTCCCAAACCATACCGGCACCAAGAATTCTTAGGTGCCAAAATAATTTTTTAAACCGAGAATTTTAATGTTCTTATTTTTCCTTTTCTTGGTTTTGAAAATTATGCTTTGAAACTTTTTATGAAAACAAATTTTCTTTGATCAAATTCTTTTGTTTTCATGATTATTATTTTTGTTTTGATGAGAGGACTACGTTTATATAACCCTCCGGAGTTATTGGGTGTTTATTCCTAAACATTGTTTACCGGATGCTAAAAATGTTTATATGGGTTGTTACTAGCTCAATAGCTAGATATAATTGCCTCTCTTGAGTTTTGAAAATAAATGATGATGTGGTTTTATGTTCTTATATGATTTACTTGCGATTTATGATTTCATTGGTTGATTTGTTTTCATTCGAAAACGTTTTACATGATTCTCATGTCTTCTTTCTTGTGATTTCATAAATCTATTTTATACATGTTTTTATGTTCTTTGACATGAGACACTATTTTTCATATTGATATATTCATATGTGTTCTCATTATCTTTTTATATGTGAGTTGTGTTTAGCATGTTTTTATGCTTGCTCACTTATTTGCCATGATTTTTATTGCATATATTCTATATGGCATTTTGATAGGGGAGCTATTCCATATTCTATTTTTGTTTTTATACTCACCTATGCATATTGATAGGGGGAGCTTTCGCTCTCTTAATTCTTTTGTCCTCTTTTTGATGTTGTCAAATGGGGAGAAATATTGTGAGTATACATTTCCTTGTCTATATGCATGTGAATTATAATTTATATATTCATTTCCTTTCATGCATATATCCTTTTTGAAAATTGTTTGTCATCATCAAAAAGGGGGAGATTGTTGGCCTTCTTGTTTTGATAATGTTTAACAAACAATTTATCACTAATATTGTTTGTCTAGTATTTGTGTTTTCTTATTTATTCTAGGCAAACAACGAGTTGGAGGATGGATGGAATCGAGCCTTAACGATCATATCAAATGGAGGTTGGCGGAATTGTGGAGTGAAGCAACGTCAATTCAAGTTAAAGATCCAATTACAAGCTTCTTCCGCAAAGTTTACCAAGTCATGCTCATTGAAGACCTTCATCAAGCTTGGGTATATTTAGTATAGGTTTATATTATGTGTGTTTAATACTCTAAGCTCAATTTCATATACACACACAATATTGGATTTTCTCACAAAATGAGCTATTTTGAGAAAACTTTGTGATATTATTTTATTGACCATGTTTACTTTATATTCATGTGTTATAAAGTTTATGAAGACATTTCATAAAGTTTCAATATGCGTTTAAACTCTTTTTGTCAAAAACATGTTCTTAACAAATTCATATTCATGCATGTTTTTACAAAATAATGAGTTTTCACAATTGAGAAATGAAAATTAAAAATTTATGTTTGTAACATGTTTGTTTTCATGTTTATAAACATTTTGCAAAGTTTCATCAAGTTTAGAATTAATTTGTTATGTTTAATGGAATTTACAAAATCATGTTCTTGTTCGTGCACATGTTCGTGCATGTTTTACAAAACAGATAAGTTTTCATAAATGGGAAGTGATATTCAAAAAATTCTTTGTTTGGTATGTTTATCTACATGTTTAAAAACTTCTCTCAAAATTTTATTATTTTTGGAGTTGATTTACTGTACCCAATTGATTTTACAAAATCGTGTATGTCTGCAGTTTTTTAGAAATTGTAAATCTGTATTCAAACATTTATTTCTCTCAACTGGGAAATTCGTTTTCAGAAATTCTTTCTCTGACATATTAATCTACATGTCTAGAACCTTCCCACAAAATTTCATATTTTGGATGTGTTTTACTATTTTTAATTGATTTTACAAAACTGGTATGCACTGCTACAGTATCCGCGGTCGACCGCCACGGTCTCTGGACGTTACTCAGCGTTGCATATGGCTCGCGGTCGACCGCACCGGTCGACCGAATTTACTGTAGCAGCTGACCGTTACACAGTAACGGCTAGTTGCTGATTTTTATTTTTTAATGGTTTTTTGGGGTTTTTGGGGTTGGTTTCTTCAAGCCTATATATACCACTTTGCCATAACTATTTTCCATCATCCAAGAGAGTTTTTAACCAAGTTTAAAAGAGTTTTAATAAGGGTTTTAGTTTTGGTTTAAGTGTGTTTAAGAAGCTTTTAAGCATTTGGAAGTTTGAGTTTGAGAAATCAATTTCACAAGAGCTTGAGGAGATCATCTATTGGTGTTTGGGCATCCAACTATTCTCCTTCTACCTTTTGATCTATTGAGAAGTTTTCTAACTCTTTCTCTAACAATTTTATTATTGATTTTCATATTCTTATTATTGCTAGTTTGCTATTTGAGTTAGATTTGATTTTATCTCATTGTTACACACACCCAATTGAGCTTATTGTATTTGCATTCATAATATTTTTGGATTGGTAAGAGTTGTGACAATTGAGTGTGAGCTTTCATTGTGTTCTCATCCATAGTAGAGAACAAACATTTATTGTATTGAGCCTAATTGTGAGGATACATTTTGTAATACACTTGTACACCGAGATAAGTGTGTGGCGAGAGTCGGGAATCGTCCCAAGAGGAGTGGCGTCGGTTGACGAACCTAGGGAGAGGTTGTATCCGAGCACTTGAGGGAGACACGTCTAGTTTAACACTTGAGAGGGTGTAGAGTAGGATTGCAAGAGTGTTGATTGTAGAGTTTTCGGTAAACTAAAAAACTATATTGTATAGTATAAATGTTATTCGGGTGAACGTAGAAAACCCGGTTGTGATAGTGGAGATCTCCTCGAGGTGAGGAGCGGAGACGTAGGTCAAGTGGTTAGACCAAACTCCGTGATCATATCGTTTGTTTGTGATTGCATTGGCGTACTTTTACATTCGTGCTTATTATTCATATTACCTTTGTCAATTGCTCATTGTTGTTTTTCCCACTATCTAGTTTATGTTTAATTCACCCTTGTGCTAGTTTATATATCCTTGCATATATTTCACTATATACCTCTTTGCTAGGATATATCATATTGTATATTGCTTATCCTAGCTCATATATATTGTTGCATTTCATACTTGCTAGTATAACTTGTTAATTAATTTTAATTGGCATATAATCGGATTAGATTAGCATAAGACCCTAATCACCCCCCCTCTAGGGTCTAACATTATACTCCGAAAATTTTTAGAAACAGATACTCAACGCGAGGATACTGGAAGAGAAATAATGCTGGTGGATGATGTCCCTTCTGCAGGACATGATACGGAGACACAAACTTGTATAGGTTAGCAACTTTTTCACTATATGTTTAGGCATCAGTTGCTAGGATTACAGATTGATTGTTAAGTTTAGATAGATGGGGCTTAGTTTTCTCAATATTTATACTTCAAATTGATTGTTTGGAAACAGACGCTCTAAGAGAGGACACTGGGAGAGAAATAAAGTAATCAGAGGATGCCCCTCCACCAGCTCCTAACACATCAAATGAGGACGAAGATGCTCCTATTAGGTTTTCAATGGCTTTGAATAAGAGAAAGAGGGGTGCAAAGGGAGCACCTGCGAAGGTGTCCGCTGTTGCACCTCTTAAAGAGAAGAGATGCAGAAGCCTTCCAAGTGGGTAGTCACCCCCTACACTAAAGGAAATAAGAAGAAAGAAAAAGACAACATAGAGCACAAGGCTATAGTAGAAGTGGCTGTGGAGGAGGAAGAGCAGGTGCAGGAAAATGTAGCAGAGTTGATGCCTGCTCGGCTACAAAGTGACCCCCACTCTATCTGGGAAAAACACATGAGTTCCCCTATTAATTCAGAAGAAGAAATGTACAAGAATAAGCTGAACAAGGGGATTCCCTTTCTAGAAGGCTTCATCATCAAGTTTTTGGATGGTCAGGACATATTTGTACATAATTATAAGGTGTCAGCAGATGTTGCAGCGTTGCTGACGGAAGAGGAGAAAAAAATCTCAACCATTTGCACTTGTAGATGTAACAAGTAAGTATTTACCTTATATCACAAGTTTTTATTGATTCGTTTTTAAGGTTATCAATTAGTTGTTAGGGTTCCTCCTATGTTAATAAGGTTACGGGTCTGATGTTAAGGTTACGTGTTTGTTGTTAAGGTTACGGGTTTTTTGTTATGGTTATTGATTTGTTGTTAAGTTTACGAGTCTGTGGTTAAGTTTAAGGGTTTGATGTTAAGGTTACGGGTTTGTTGTTAAGGTTACGGGTTTTTTGTTATGGTTATTGATTTGTTGTTAAGGTTACGGGTCTGTGGTTAAGTTTACTGGTTTGTTCTTGCTATTAATTGTTTGTTGCTAACTATAGTTTTTGTTTTGTCCCTGTTTGAAGTGTTATTAAAGCATAGGACCAGGGGGTCTATTACCTGGCTTGAGATTCTCAATATATTACGCGGTGGTCGACTAGATGATGTAGTAAGATTTTCGATTGGTAATTATTAATTAGCATATTTAATAATACTATTATTAATTACTTGTTGTCAACTTATTATAGCTTGTTGATACGCTACTGGATTTAGTGCGTGAAAGTCAGAGAGTGTCGTCCAGTAAAAAATTTAGAGTGATCCCTGTTTGGTTTAGTATAAGTTTATGTCTGGCGTGGCGTACTTCTACCTATCTGTTGGACTCTGTGTTAAAAGGAACCTGATCGGGTTAATTTTTTATTGCAGCACCAGATACATGTGGCGAAACTAGAATACCAAGAATTGTACCAGATCTACATCAAACACTTGGTCGATGCAGGGTGTACTAACCTCTTAGTTCCCATTGTCCAGGAGAGATCTGGACATCGGGAACCTATGCTCAATATTGTCAAAGCCTTCAACTACATTAAAGCTGGCTTCGATGAGAACAAATTACGCAGCGTATTCGACCCAATCAAAGTTCCATGCGAGGAGAAAAAGGGATCGTAAGTTTTCTAAAATCCTTGTTGGAATTCAATGTTGGAAAGTGGTTGTTAAGGTTACGAGTTTATTGTTATGTTTGTTTGAAAGCAACAGTGATCTCAATGGAGGATTGTTTTTATGTGCAGGTATGACTGTGGGATCTACGTCTACCTGTTCGTAAAAGCTATTATCGAAGGTAGAGATGTCCTACACGTCACACCCATAGAGCATAACACATGGGTGGTACGTACGAAGCTAGCAGCTTATTTACTGATTGAAGGCAGGAAGAGGAAAAAAATGCGGGAAAACTTGATGATGATGAAGTTGAGATGTAGATTTTTTGTAAATGATATATTACAATTCTTTGTAAATAACAATATACATGTAAATATTATAAATACAAAGGTTAACATCGCAAAGATTTAAGCTGATCAGCAAATCAAGAAACTTTCTATGCAATCCCATAACATTGATCCCCAATCCATAAAACTTGACAGCAAACCCATAACATTGAAAGAAAAGTCATAACATTACAACAAACCCACGAGGTCATCAACAAATGAGTAACCCTAACAACAAACCCCTAAGCATAACAACAAGCTCATCTGCAAGCCACTTACATGGGGCTAACCAGTAATTCAGGACAGCAACCCGTAACCCTAAAAAAACCCGGAGCTCAACAACACAACGTGAAATAAGCCCAAAGCTTAACATCATACCCCCAATCGGTAACCTTAACAGCAAACATACGAGTTTAACAACAAACCCGTAACCTTAACAACAAACCCCTAAGCATAACAACAAACTCAACTACAAGCCATGAACGTGAATGTTAAGTTTACTATTTTGAACTTAAAATTAGTTGTCACAGTCACTGAAATATATTTGTTGTTAAGTTTACAGGGTTGTTGCTAAGCTTATTTGTTTATTGTTAAAGGTCGTGGCTTTAGTAAAGTGAACGATTGCGTGAAACGTGGTTGTTAATGTCTACGTTTATTTCAAAAAGATTATCGCGTGGCTGTGTGATCAAAGTTGTGTACTAGTTGCCAAGTTTATTGATTTATTGTTAAGTTTATGATTTATTGTCAAGCTTATGGAATTGGTGTCAAGTTTATAGTCTGGTTGTTAATCTTATCGATTTATTGTTATGTTTGGCGTTATATTGTTAAGTTTGTGGATTGTTTGTTAAGTTTAGCTTGTGGTTGTCAAAGACTAAAATAAAAACACAATCCGTAACCTTAACAACAAACCCAAGAATTTAACAACAACAAACCAAAGAATTCTAAGTTCAACAACACAACGCAAAATAAGCCCAACCTTAACAACACACACCCAAGAGGTAACATTAACAGCAAACCCATGAGTTCAACAACAACGCCGTAACCTTATCAACAAATGCCAAAGCTTAACAACATACTAATCTACAAGCCACAAACGTCAAGCCAAAATGCTAAAATGGAACAGCAACCCCGTAACCCTAACAACCAAAGAACTATAAGTTCAACAACACAACGCAAAATAAGCCCAAATCTTAACATCACACACCCAAGGGGTAACCTTAACAGCAAACCCATGAGGTTAACAACAAACAATTAACCTTAGAAACCAAACCCTAAGCTTAACATCAAACTCATGGCTATTTACAGTTAACAAAGGTATAATCATTCCGAAAAGTGTATCATAAATTAATATGTTGTTAACAATACATATCATGATCAAGTTAAGCAAAACATAAGGGAATTTACAATTGATGATAACCTAGGGGCCGACTGCTCCTCCCCTGCTCCCCTTGCTCAAAGCGCAATCGTGGGAAATGTAGGATCTGAAATAGATACACTTGAACACTAGAGGGGGTGAATAGTGTTCTTTTAAAATTTATGCAAAGTATATTATAAACTGCAAAGAAAAATAGCAATCTCAGAAAATCACAATCACAAACACAAGGATTTATACTGATTCCACCAATCCGGTGTATATCTAGTCCCCAAGCAAATCCCGCTTGAGAGTTTTCACTATGATTTTGAATAAACTTACAAAATCAAACGCAAACTGACCAATTTGCAAGTCCCTGCAAATTGCAACACCAATTGACAAACACCTTGTCAATTTGAACACCAATCTCTACACCAAGAGATCAACCCTCTCAAACCCGAGAGAAATCCTTTTGAAGCAAGAACACAATTGATCCTATAAGCCTTGAATGTGTAGTGAAGTGTGTTCGCGGTGAAAATCGTGTCTTTCTTCATTAACATCATTGCTATCTTAAATAACAGCTTTTTGAGTTACAAAGATCCGGTCTTTTTATAAGATCCGGTTACAATGAAAATGAAAGAAAATAAAAAAAGATTACAACTTTCTCCTTTCTTGTTGAACAAATCACGAGCTCCTGTTTTGCGGTCGCTCGCTTGCGTGGGTTCTTCGCCTGCGCCGGGGTTTATCCGTTGACCACCATGAGATCTAGATCCGGTCGGATCTACGTAGTACGACGGGTATTATTTCACCAAGGAAATAATAGCCGGGGGGGATTAATTCACCAAGGAACTAATCGCCCAAATCTCGGGATCAAAGGCCAAGCTTTGATCCGGAGTACACCTGCGTAGATCTGAGATCCGGTCCTCTCGAACTCCTGCCTTATTTGGCGTTGACGATCGCCGAGCACCAGATCTGGATGAGCAAGTCCTCAAAGTCCCAAAGCTTGAATCTTTTTAAGTTCCGAGCCTCGAATCCAGCAGAGCTTCGCCTCTCCACCAGATCTGGATGAGCAAGTCCTCGAAGTCCCAAAGCTTGAATCTTTTTTAAGTTCCGAGCTTCGAATCCGGCAGAGCTTCGCCTGGAAAAAATCCAACCTCTGAAAATGAACATAGGCCCTCCTATTTATAGGCTCTCAGATCTGTGCTTTGGCACAGATCTGGTCGGCCACCCATAGGTGGCCGACACGCCTAGCCACCTATAGGTGGCCGACACACCTAGCCACCTTGAGGTGGCCGACACGCCTAGCCACCTATAGGTGGCCGACACACCTAGCCACCTTGAGGTGGCCGACACGCCTAGCCACCTATAGGTGGCCGACACGCCTAGCCACCTTGAGGTGGCCGACACGCCTAGCCACCTATAGGTGACCGACACGCCTAGCCACCTTGAGGTGGCCGACACGCCTAGCCACCTTGAGGTGGCTAGGCTGCCTAGCCACCTCAGGGTAGCTCGGCCACCGAGCCACCTCAAGGTGGCTCGGCTTGGGCCGAGCCACCTTGTGGTGGCTCGGTTTAGGCCGAGCCCCCCTTAAGGCGTTGTTCGTTCCGGTCTTTTCCGTGATTCGGTTGTGTGGTTGATTCGTTCGGACTCGATTCGTTAACCCAATTTGGCAGTAAATCTGGTTCCTGATTTGGCAGTAAATCCATTTCTGAGTTTGAGTCCGAAACTGATCTTGATTCGATTATGATTCGTCTGAGTCCGCTCTTGGTTGGATAACTCGTTGATTCCTTAACCTGTTGGCTTGATTCCGCACACGAGTGAATTCATTCCGTTGTTAGCCTCGTAGCCTCGTAGCTCCGTTTCGTCGCGTACCACTTGGCTTCGGTGTTGCAGACTAACGATCGTGTTTGGATATGTTGCCCGATGGTTCGTTTGTCGAATCGACGTCGTCGAGCTATGTTAAGGGACCTATAGGCAGTTTTATACGCCTACAGATACCCCCTCCAAAGTATTTCAGCCTCGTTCTTTTATAGAAGAGTCTGGAATACTTTGGATATGATTGTCCCATGACAGGATATCTGGAATGGCTTCTATCCTTGATTCCTTCAGTCCTCCAGGCTATTCGGTGCTTTGTCGAATGTCTGTAAGGATCCCGGTGCTGCATTTATTGTCTGACCGTCTGTTGGAATTTTGAACTTGAAGTCGATCTTTGATTTCCTGACTTTTTAGCTCGAGTTTGCTGACCTTCGATTGTCGGTGTTGAATCATCATTTACAGCACATTGTCCGTCGTTTGAGCTTCCTGGTGTCGCGTTGTCCGGCGTCCAGGCTTCATTATAACACGTTGTCCGGCGTTCGACACAGTTTATACTCGTACGTCTTCTGGAGTATACACAGTTTAAGCTCTTAAGGAATTGGAGCGTGGCAGGTACTCGAGTCACGAGACCAATCTACGGAATTGATGCGTCAATGACTCGTACTTATAGCATTTTTGGCAAATTCTCAGCCATCAACGGGTTTGATAAGCCTTTACCGACTACCGTTTGAGTCGGGCTAGCATGCGGATTGTTTAAGTCCGTTCCGCATGTGACGTTAAGCTAAAAGAGTTAACCCTTTTAGTGCTACGATATTGAATACGTAGGCTTCGTCTTTCTCCTGTGAAAAGACTAAACAGCAACGTGTATGAGACGTTGACTTTAGGATTTTTGGCAAATCCTCAGCCTTCAACGGATTTGACGTGCTCTTACCGACTACCGTTTGAGTCGGGCTTACATGCGGATTGTTTTAATCCGTTCTGCATGTGACGTTGTGCTAAAGGAATGAACTCCCTTAGACTTTATGCTATGATGTTGAATACATAGGCTTTACCATTTGTTACGGGAATAGGCTACCCGGCAACGCATGTTAGGCGTTGACTTTAGGATTTTTGGCTAACCCCCAGCCTTCAACGGATTTGATTAACCTTTACCGACTACCGTTTGAGTCGGGCTAGCATGCGGATTGTCTAAATCCGTTCCGCATGTGACGTTGAGCTAAAAGAGTTAACCCTTTTAGTGCTACGATATTGAATACGTAGACTTCGCCATTGTCATGGGAATAGGCTACCCAGCAACGCGTGTTAGACATTAACTTATCCCTATTTAGGCTTTGGGATAAAGGTCCCCAGAATCGGGTTCTGGTATCTTTTTCTTACGGATAAAGACCAAACCGGCGACACGTGTTAGGCGTCGGCATATCCTTTCTTAGGGTTCAGGATGAAATTCCCCACACGTGTAAGGCATGGATTTTGGTGTTATTAATAACAACCTGCCACAATATTGAATATGTGGACGAGTGTTCTTTTTAACGGTTAAGAACTAACCGGCGGCGCGTGTTAGGCGCGGACTTATCCTTGCTTAGGTTTCAGGATAAAATACCCTAGAATCGAACTCTGGTGTCTTCTTCAATCGGTGAAAGACTAAACCGACAGCGTGTGTTAGGCGCAGACTTATCCCTGCTTAGGATTCGGGATAAACTTCCTAAGAATCGAACTCTGGTGTCTTCTTCTATGGAGAAAGACTAAACCGGCAGCGCGTGTTAGGCGCAGACTTATCCCTGCTTAGGATTCGGGATAAACTTCCTAGGATGAATCCTAAATTCTTGGAAAAGGATTGGTGTGGGAAGGAAGAATTTTATATTCTATTTCCCGGTCTTCTTTTAGGGTGAAGGCGAACCCGAATACAAGAAAGAAAAAATTTTATATTCTATTCCTAGTTGGAAAGGAGACTCGAGGTGGGATCTCCACCCCCAGAATCCGAAAAGATGAAACTGAGAGTGGGATCTCCACTCCGAGAATCGAAAAGATTCGGATAACCCTAATTGTCAAAAGGTTTGATTACCGAACTAAAGATGAATTTCTCGTTTATCGAGAGTGAATCGTGGTTTTGGCCCTAACTGTAGGAAGGTTTGACCAAGTGGGAGCTTGAGATGACCCTAACTGTAGGAAGGTTTGATCACTCGATTTGAAAGTGGACCTCTCGTTCATTGGAGGAATCGAGAGGGGATTTTGGTTTTGGCCCTAACTGTCGGAAAGTTTGACCAAGTGGGAAGTTTAAAACGATCCTAACTGTAAGAAGGTTTGATCGCTCGATTTGTGGTCCTCTCGTTTATTGGAGGAATCGAGAGGGGATTTTGGCTGTGGTCCTAAACGGTGGGTTTAGTGTTTGTAATGATCAGGTTATCCCTAAGAAAATTATATGTAATATCCTTTCGGGAACTTCCCGTTACATGAACATCCACCCCCAGCTTCTTCGCGAAACTGGGTTTATCATTGTATCTGATTGTATGATCGGGTTATCCTTAAGAATATTACGTATAAAATTCTCCAGGAACTTCCCGTCAACGGTAGGAAACAGTTTAGACACATATACCTATTAGAGTATCAGGGAGCAGTTTAACCTCTTATACCGGTCGGAGGAATAAGAAGCAGTTTATACTCTTATACTTGTCGGAGTGTTAAGAAGCAGTTTATACTCTTATACTTATCGGAGTGTTAAGAAGCAGTTTATACTCTTATACTTATCGGAGTGTTAAGAAGCAGTTTATACTCTTATACTTATCGGAGTGTTAAGAAGCAGTTTATACTCTTATACTTATCAGAGTGTTAAGAAGCAGTTTATACTCTTATACTTATCGGAGTGTTGCCGTTCTCAACTGGCTTACTCTAGCGTTATGACGCCGGCTTCAACCAAGGTCTGGATGCTATTCTTTAAAGTAAAGCAGGCCTTGGTGGGATGAAGGATCCTCCTGTGGTACGCGCAGTACTTCGGATCCGCAGTATCGTCAGCTTCCTCCTGATTCATGATCGGTGGCAGCTTGATCTTGTTATTTTCAAGGAGGGATTTGAAGATGGCTGGAATATCTTCGTCCTTGAAGGAGTACTCTTTTTGGAGCCTCTGACCCAAAGTCTTCTGCTGTCTCCGGGGCTGCTGTTGTGACGTTTGATTAGCATCAACAGCCACTGCAGGTGCCTTGCCCTTACCACGGGAGGCGAAGTTCGAGTTCGGAGGATTAGTCGTCGATTGTCTCCTCTCGGCCTTCTTCCTTCGGAGGAAGCGTTCGGCTTGTTTACCGCGCACCTTTAAGTCTTTCCAAGAGTTAGACGGTGCTGCCCCCATTGCTTCCAACACGTCCAATGCGAGGTTATTATGGCAAGTCTGGAGAATGAATTCCTCAGTGATCGGGTCCCGGTAGTTCATCGCCTTGTTCCGGAACCTTTTGACGAAGGTATCAACCAATTCCCCATCTTTCTGTTTTTCATCGAGCAACGACCCGATGGATATCTCGGTGTCGTCATCGAAGAAGTTGGTGAGGAAGCTAGTCTCCATGTCATCCCAGCTATTCACGCTTCCTGGCTTGAGGCGGCGATACCAATCGAAGGCGGCTCCACGAAGAGTGCCAACGAAGGACCGTACCATCAGAGGTTCGTTACCGGAAATAACCCCTAGGTGTGACTTGAAGTAGATCACATGCTGAGTGGGTGAACCCTTCCCATCAAACGGCGTGAAGTTGATTAAGTTGAACTTCGTCGGATACGGGATCGATTCCCATTCTCTCGGGTATGGACAAGGAATGCCTGTCTTCTTTATCTCTTGAGCGGAAATCAACGTATTGATTTTGCTCTCGAGATTTTTGATCTTCAAACTTTCACCTGTATCTTCATTAGCATTCTCATTACCACCCCCTGTATTGACGGGAGGATTATTGGCATTGCGAGCTTCATCCGTATGGGCGTCCTCATCTTCCTGATTAACCTGGTTATGATGACTTGGTTCGCCTTGCCGGTTTGTCAGTGCTTGGATCTGTTGGTCATGCATTTCTCTCATATTTTGCATGGCCATCTGCATCTCGAACCTGAAGCTCTTCTGTTGTTTGGCCATGGCTTCTTCGAGCATCTTGGCCACTTGTTCCGTGCTTATCATGAATGACTCGCGGGGTTGTCCATCGCTGGACACCGTATTATCTGAGGCGATCGCAGAGCAGGCATCCGATTCTTCGTCTTCTGAAGGTAATCTTGTCCGAACCCTACCGAAAGTTCCTCGTATGATGGCTCCAGACTGCAGACGAGTTACACGTCAGGGCACTTCTGGAATCGTCTCGGGATTGTCTTGAGCCGATGTTCCCTTGCTGGTCATATTGGCGGTGACCCTCGAAAATTCTCCATCACCGATCACCGTTCTTCTTTGCCGGAAACGCCTATGCCTTGGTTTTGGTGTTTCGGTACTAAGCCTCTCAAAAACTGAAACTCTTTCGGGGACTGCCTTAATGCAGTTGCATTCAGACAGTACCGCCCGAATGAGCTTTGAACAAGGGCACTGAGTTTCTAGCCTTCGAGGACTTCTCTTTCTAGCTTTGCTTGTACCCCCAACACGATAGTACAACTCATTCGTTTGAAAGTCGGAGCAACCTATCGAGTGTTGGCACGATTTCCTAGGTATAACGTCCTCGTCATCAGATGAGAATGTTTCCTCTTGAGGGCAAATTGCCTTCTTCGGGCTTTCGAGAGTTACGCGCCTCGAAACACGCCTTTGTGGGCGTGAATTTTCAGCGGGCTCCTGAACTCCAATGCGCAAAGTAGTGTGCTTGGGTGCCATGATTTCTTTGTCATGTTGAGGGTTGCGGCGACCCCCAGCATGTTGAATCGTTCGGGGCTTCTTTATTGGACCCAAACATTCTTGGACTGGAGCTTTGCTTCGCTCCTCGGGAAGTGGACCGAGACGCTCCAAGACTGACCTCCTTTTCTGGGATGATTCTGCGTGATCTCCCGGAGTAGCCGTGGGAATTGTCAGCGACTTTGTTTGGTTCGCCGGAGGTTGAACCTGCTTCGAAGGCTGCAAAGGTTGCCCTTTGGCCTGAATCGCCACTTCGGACTTCGGCTTCCAGACTTTGCGGGTTGGTGGCGGCTTCTTTGTCACCTCCTTCTGAAGCTTTCTACGGGCTTCTTCAGCTTGAGCCCGTGCCTGCACTGATAGTGCGCGGCGCTTACGAATGCGTTCCTCCAGCGTTGAACGGTTCCGTTTGACACAGACCTATTCCATTGTTGGCGGCTTGGAGGAACCACCGTTCATCAGTTGTTGAGGCTTTTTGCCTCTCTTGTTCTTCATATCCGTGTTGTAGCGGATCCCGTCAACAGACTCCATGGCCTTTGCGAATTGTTTCGCAAGGCGTTGACGCTGCCTCTGGCGGGCTCTCTTCGAGAGAGTCACCACGCCCTCTGCGGCGGAAGGGTTGGCCAGAGTAGATCCGACCTGGTTGGGAATTGGAGGAATCTCACCCGATGTGACTTTGGCATCCAACGGGGCGAGATCTTCGTTGGTGTTTTCAACATCTTCATACCAACGAGTTTTTCTCCTGGAGGAGAACTTCTGGGATTTCTTGGACTTGCGGGGGGAGGTTGATCCGGACAAGGATGATAGGTACTCCTCGAACTTCTGCTGGTCGAACTCGTATTCGACCTCCTCCACGACCGGGATTGAGATCCACGGCTGCGACGCTCTAATCTCGACAGCGAGATCGGCGGCTCCCACTGTGGTGGCCAGATTGTTCGCGATGAAAATCGTGTCTTTCTTCATTGACATCATTGCTATCTTAAATAACAGCTTTTTGAGTTACAAAGATCCGGTCTTTTTATAAGATCCGGTTATAATGAAAATCAAAGAAAATAAAAAAAGATTACAACTTTCTCCTTTCTTGTCGAACAAATCACGAGCTCCTGTTTTGCGGTCGCTCGATTGCGTGGGTTCTTCGCCTGCGCCGGGGTTTATCCGTTGACCACCGCGAGATCTAGATCCGGTCGGATCTACGCAGTACGACGGGTATTATTTCACCAAGGAAATAATAGCCGAGAGGGATTAATTCACCAAGGAACTAATCGCCCAAATCTCGGGATCAAAGGCCAAGCTTTGATCCGGAGTACACTTGTGTAGATCTGAGATCCGGTCCTCTCAAACTCCTGCCTTATTTGGCGTTGACGATCGCCGAGCACCAAATCTGGATGAGCAAGTCCTCAAAGTCCCAAAGCTTGAATCTTTTTAAGTTCCGATCCTCGAATCCAGCAGAGCTTCGCCTCTCCACCAGATCTGGATGAGCAAGTCCTCAAAGTCCCAAAGCTTGAATCTTTTTTAAGTTCCGAGCTTCGAATCCGGCAGAGCTTCGCCTCCAAAAAATCCAACCTCTGAAAATGAACATAGGCCCTCCTATTTATAGGCTCTCAGATCTGTGCTTTAGCACAGATCTGGTCGGCCACCCATAGGTGGCCGACACGCCTAGCCACCTATAGATGGCCGACACGCCTAGCCACCTTGAGGTGGCCGACACGCCTAGCCACCTATAGGTGGCCGACACGCCTAGCCACCTTGAGGTGGCCGACACGCCTAGCCACCTATAGGTGAC
>BQKN01000382.1:294755-320598 GCA_022839385.1 Asparagus kiusianus | reverse complement strand
AGATTTTCTTTACCTTTATTAAATTTGCTTACATTTAGACATATATCCTAATATCTTGATTTAAAAGAAGAAATATATTTTTCTAAATTATTAATGCGAATATTTAAATCATTACATTCTGATTTTAAATATTTATTTTTATTAGATAAACATTCATTTTCTTTAAGTAAAGAAAAATTTTCTTCTTTCAATTCAATTACTTGAGAATTAGAAAAGGTAGAGGAATTTAAATAATAAATTTCTTCAAGTAATCTTTTATTTTCACCTTTAAGAAAATTATGTGATGTCTTTAATCTCACAAAAGTTTCATATAATTCATTGAAAGCATCTAAAAGTTCTTCATTTTCACTTACTTCATCTTGTGCCATGAAACACATATGAGCACTTTTCTTTTCTTCAATTTTTTCATCTGAAGATGACTCATCACTATCATCCCAAGTGACTGCCATTGCATTCCTTTTCTTGTTATTTTGAATGTTGTTGAAGTTGTTGAAATAACTTGATTTTTGCTTATTCTTCAACATTGGACAATCTTTCTTCATATGCCCTGGTTTATTACACTTAAAACAAAGAGGGTTATTTGAAATTGAATTCTTAGATTTAAAATTACCTCGTTTTATAAATTTTTAAAATTTTCGTGCAAACATGCCTATTTCTTCATCATCATCATCTGAATCTTCTTTATCGTAAGTAGTATTGAATGCAAGAACTTTCTTGTTCTTTGATTCTTCATCATTCTTTCTATCTTCAAGTTGAACTCCATATGCCATAAGATTACCAATAAGATTTTCAACCGTAAGAGTTGACAAATCATTGGCTTCTTCAATAGCGGTAACTTTCTTTTCCCATTGTGGAGTGAGTGAACGAAGTATCTTTCTTATCATCTCCACTAGTGTTTATGTTTTTCCAAGACCAATCAGAGAATTTGTGATGTCGGTGAATCTTGTGAATATTTCTCCAATAGTCTCATTTTCCTTCATCTTGAACAATTCAAATCTGTGTACAAGAACAGAAATTTTAGATTCTTTAACTTTATTTGTACCTTCATGAGTTACCTCAAGTGTATGCCAAATATCATATGCGGATGTGGTCGTTGACACCCTATTGAACTCATTCTTGTCAAGTGCACAAAATAATGCATTCATTGCTTTTAAATCCAAATTTGCATTATTTCCTTGAGAAGTAGTCCATTCTTCAAAAGGAGTTGTTAGCTTCTCATATTTTGTTTCCACGACGTTCCAAAGTTCGTAGCCAATAGATTGAAGGTAAATCTTCATTCGGTACTTTCAATAGTTATAGTTCAATCCATCGAACATTGGTGGACGATTTGTAGAATGACCTTCTCTGAATTGTGATGTATTTGTTGATGACATCTTTCACCTTGCTCTGATACCAAATGTAGGATCTGAAATAGATACACTAGAACACTAGAGGGGGGTGAATATTGTTCTTTTAAAATTTATGCAAAGTATATTATAAATTGCAAAGAAAAATGACAAACTCAGAAAATCACAATCACAAACACAAGGATTTATACTGGTTCTACCAATCCGGTGTACATCTAGTCCCTAAGCAAATCCCGCTTGAGATTTTTCACTATGATTTTGAATAAACTTATAAAATCAAACGCAAACCTGACCAATTTGTAAGTCCTTGTAAATTTCAACACCAATTGACAAACACCTTGTCAATTTGAACACCAATCTCTACACCAAGAAATCAGCCCTCTCAAACACGAGAGAAATCCTTTTGAGGCAAGAACACAATTGATCCTATAAGCCTTGAATGTGTAGTGAAGTGCAGCAGTGGCTTAGGATTCTTTTAACCTCTGTAAATTGCCTAAATGATAGGTATTTGACGAATGTTTAAAGGCAATTTCAGAAACTTCTCTTTTTCACAAAATCTAAAAATTTTTCATTTGAAAAATTGCACAAAGATCAAAGCTTATGGGTATGTATGTCTCTGCAATTTTTCTGAGCAAATAACCTATTTATACCCCTTGAAAAGATAAATTTTTGAACTTTAAAAACGTTTAAAAACGGCTATAAACAGTCATAAATTCAAACTTTGAAATTTGGAAAAACTGTATCTGTAGTCGACTATAATGAACATTAGTCGACTACACTGAGTTCAAACAGATTCTGTGTTCAGAAAATTTCTCAGTAGTCGACTACAAAGCTCATTAGTCGACTACACTGTATTTTGACAGAAACTTATAAAATGAAATTTACGTTCAGTAGTCGACTATAGTGTAGATTAGTCGACTATACTGTAAAAATGCTGAAACTTATGTTTCTGTAAAACACCTAAGTAGTCGACTACAATCACTGTTAGTCGACTATACTGTGAATTGACAGAAACACATATTTAAGATATATACATGAGTAGTCGACTACTATACTAATTAGTCGACTACTAAGAGTAAAAATTATGATATAAAATATTTTTATACTTAAGTTTTAACTATATTTCTAATGGTTAACATAGGGGATTTCTATAGTTAACCAACACACTAAGCCTGTGTTAGTGTGTTCTAATTTTGTGTGTGTGTGCGTGTGTGATCAAGGCTTGTACAAAAATTCTAAGAAAAGAAAATGTAAAATACATTATCTCATTTGTTCTTTATTTTCTTCACTTCATAATGCCTTGAAAACATCTTGCACTTGTTCATATTCTGATATTGAAATCTGCATATAAAAGTTAGTGCACACACTATATAAATTGTTATCATCAAAATACTATCATGGAGATATGATACTCAACAGGAAAAACCCCTGTCGCAAAGAAGGGTAGACCCTCCAACACCTTGGGACTGGAGAAATCACTGCCGGAGATCTTTCTCCATCATCATTTGCCTGCCGTCCCAAGTCACTCCAATCAATTTTGGGTCGGCACGGGGAGACTGCATACGCTGGCTTTGAGGTTGGTCAATAGCCATGTCGATGGGACCAGCCTCAATGTTTGCCTGATGCTCCCAGTCCTGACCTACAACCTGAGTGATGATGAAACCTTCCATCAGGCTCCGGTCCATGGGAGAGGTGTAACGAAACCTAATCCTCTTAGGGACATCCGAATATTCCCTGATCTCTAGTAGCACCCTGCAGACTTTGAAGTTTTTTTTCGTGGTGACGTCAGCGGAGCAGTACACGCATTGGCCAATGCCCTCGAACAGTGATTGGAGGAACTCCCACTCCCAAAGGTGGTAGGGGCGATTGAAGAGGTGGACCCACATATACATGGGGTTGGGCATTGTTCTTAGCATGAGGTCCTCCCTTCAAAGCCTAAATCTGCCCACGAAGGACCCAAAATTTATCGGGCTGAGCTTGATGGTTTGATCTAGTAGTTCATCAAAATGGAATTTGACCATGAAACTATTTGCAGATACCCGCTTGATCTCATAGGTCCAATCCCAGACGTTGAAGCGATACCCTAGCATCTATCTAAGCTCCTCCAAAGATGGCAACCCGTGCTCAGGAGTGAATATGGCGAAGGTAGTAATCTCCTGAATGTTGCTAGCAACGTTATCTTTCACGGTGAGAAATCGTGGAGAGGTGCTTGCTCTCAGACGTTGAGGGCAATCCCGGGAGATATGCCCCGAGCCATGGCAAAGGATACAGTTGCTATCATCGTGAGACATGATCTTCTGGTTTAGAAAACGAAGGGAGTGTAGTTGATATGAGGCTGGGATAGGGAGAGAAGGGTTTTAAGCTTGTTCGCAAACATGACGTAGAGAATGGCGATGATAGGAAGATTGATGGTTGCGTCGTATGGTCTTGTCATTGAACAAGGGAAGGGACGGGGGTAATTACCACGTAGTAGCTAGGAAGAGCGAAGAGTCAGGTGATAATACTGCCTGTCTTAGGAACATATGCTACTATGGAATGCATTTAATGCAGAGAGAAATCAAAATTTTTCTTTTGGTTACCTTAGCAACTAAAAGGCTAAACTTGACAACCATTCCATAAGCTTAACAACAAAGCGCTAAACTTAGCAACCAATCCATAAGCTTAACAAAACAACGCCAAACTTCACAATAAATTAAAAAGTTTGACAACCAGCACATAACCTCCACAAATCAAACAAACGTATTATTTAATGTCAGGCCAAAACTTTGACAACCAAGGGCGAACATTCACCCAAAAGGCTAAGCTTAACAACAAAGCGTTAAACTTAGCAACCAATCCATAAGCTTAACAAAACAACGCCAAACTTCACAATAAATCGAAAAGCTTGACAACCAGCACATAACCTTGATAGTAACAGACAAGCGATAGTCCCTTAGACCAAAACTACAAGTATACGTTTACTTCCGTAAATCAAACAAATGTATTATTTAATGTCAGGACAAAACTTTGACAACCAAGGGCGAACATTCACCCAAAAGGCTAAGCTTAACAACAAAGCACTAAACTTAGCAACCAATCCATAAGCTTAACAAAATAATACCAAACTTCATAATAAATCGAAAAGCTTGACAACCAGCACATAACCTTGATAGTAACAGACAAGCGATAGTCCCTCAGACTAAAACTACAGGTATACGTTTACTTCCGCAAATCAAACAAACGTATTATTTAATGTCAGGCTAAAACTTTGACAACCAAGGGCGAACATTCACCCAAAAGGCTAAGCTTAACAACAAAGCGTTAAACTTAGCAACTAATCCATAAGCTTAACAAAACAACGCCAAACTTCACAATAAATCGAAAAGCTTGACAACCAGCACATAACCTTGATAGTAACAGACAAGCGATAGTCCCTTAGACCAAAACTACAAGTATACGTTTACTTCCGTAAATCAAACAAATGTATTATTTAATGTCAGGACAAAACTTTGACAACCAAGGGCGAACATTCACCCAAAAGGCTAAGCTTAACAACAAAGCACTAAACTTAGCAACCAATCCATAAGCTTAACAAAATAATACCAAACTTCATAATAAATCGAAAAGCTTGACAACCAGCACATAACCTTGATAGTAACAGACAAGCGATAGTCCCTCAGACTAAAACTACAGGTATACGTTTACTTCCGCAAATCAAACAAACGTATTATTTAATGTCAGGCTAAAACTTTGACAACCAAGGGCGAACATTCACCCAAAAGGCTAAGCTTAACAACAAAGCGTTAAACTTAGCAACTAATCCATAAGCTTAACAAAACAACGCCAAACTTCACAATAAATCGAAAAGCTTGACAACCAGCACATAACCTTGATAGTAACAGACAAGCAATAGTCCCTCAGATCAAAACTACAGGTATACGTTTACTTCCGCAAATCAAACAAACATATTATTTAATGTCAGGCCAAAACTTTGACAACCAAAGGCACACATTCACCCAAAAGGCTAAGCTTAACAACAAAGCGCTAAACTTAGCAACCAATCCATAAACTTAACAAAACAACGCCAAACTTCACAATAAATCAAAAAGCTTAACACAGCACATAACCTTGATAGTAACAGACAAGCGATAGCCCCTCAGACCAAAACTACAGGTATACGTTTACTTTCGCAAATCAAACAAACGTATTATTTAATGTCTGGCCAAAACTTTGACTACCAAGGATGAATATTCACCCAAAAGGCTAAACGATTGCCTGATACAATACAACCCCAAATATTGACAACCAAGAGCTAAACTTGACAACCAATCCATAAGCTTAACATTACAACGCCAAACATTGATAACCAAGAGCTAAACTTGACAACTAATCCATAAGCTTAACAATAAAACACCAAACATAACAATAAATCCATAAGATTAACAACCAGTCAATAAACTTAACAGCCAGTCCATAATCTTAATAATAAAATGATAAACTTAACAAAACAACCTTGTATCAGGCAATGATTTTCTATACAATCATTCTACAACCTTAACAACAAATAAATAAGCTTATCAACAACCCCGTAAACTAAACAACAAAGCCCTAAGCTCAACAACACGATGACAACTTCATGTACAACCATTGTCTTTGCTCTAAGTTCCATTAGCCGTGGGTGAATATAACTGGCTCCCTTCAATGAGCTTGTATAATAACAAGACAGTTAAGATTCATAATGATACGGGTATATCTTCTCCTCGGAACTTAGCGATCCTCATGGGAGCTTGAGGATAGATGATTCTTATGATAGCATGAGAATAGAGGTGTCAATCAGTACAGGAGAACGCAGGTTAGAACAAGAAATGAGGTAGAGAATCGAAGAGTCAAAGTATCCAGATTTTAGCCTGTGAGTCGACTCATACATGTACATGAGTCGACTCATCAGGTTGAGTCGACTCATGCCTGTTATGAGTCGAATCATGAAACCCAGCCGTTTTGTCAAAAGTTTCTGCTCGGTTGACTCATCAGTTATGAGTTGACTCATCATTCATGGGTCGACTCATCAGTCATGGGTCGACTCATATACAGTTTTGAGTCGACTCATGAAATCAAGTCCTGTTAGCAAAAGTTTCTGACCAGTCGACTTATCAGTTATGAGTCGACTCATATGAGGTCATGAGTCGACTCATAACTGTTCATGAGTCAACTCATCGGAGATTTCCAGATTCGTTAAAGACTCTATTTACGCGTTTTCCTATTTGGGTTGGGCTTGGTTATTTACCACTTTGCCACCCTCATTTGTACACCTATATAAGGGGTTGTTTTAGGGTTGAAAACAATCAAGTAGAGTGTTATATCAAGAGAGATTAAATTGTAATTGAGATTTGGAGAGCTTGTTCTTCAATTCTAGAGTGAGATTGTGAGAGATTGTAAAGTGCATACTCATAATCTAGAGAAGGTATTTTCCTTCGCCCAAAACTTGAGTTATTCTTGTGTTCTTATTATTTTCTCCTCAACCCACCTTTGATAATTCCGCGATCAAAGGGGCTTGCATGGCAACTCGTATCAAGTTGGTATCAGAGCGATCAGATCCTACGAAGGGGACATCCTGTGTATGGTCCTGACTCGATCGCAATACAAGAAGCTTAGCGAGATCCTTATTTCCTTGGAAGAAGTCCAGAAGATAAGGAAGGGGAAGATGTCTGAAGCAGATAATTCAGCAAGACTTGATGCCATGGAGAAGCAGATCGAGACGATCGGTTCGACACTCAGTCAGCTCGTAGGTCTCATTAACAAAGGGGACAAAAGGGAGGAATCTTCTTCGAAGGGTAAGAAGAAACTCGTCGAGTCCGACGAAGAGAGCGAGAAATCTGATTCAGATGGGGAGATTGAGATTGTTAGGATTGCTAGACATCAAGGGGGTAAAAAGAATTACCAGAATTTGAAGATAGACTTCAAGGTAGAGATTCCTGTCTATGATGGAAGTGTCAATGTGGAGAAGCTCGATGATTGGATTGAGCGTATGGAGATGTACTTCAATCTCTACGGATATTCATCCAGGGAGAAGATCGTGTTCGTGATGTTGAAGCTTTCGGGGCACGCGTTGACATGGTGAAAGTCCTATTGCAAACAGGAGAAGAAGGCGGCGTCGTGGAACAAATTTAAGGAGCTACTTACGAAGCAGTTCTATCCGATGGGGTTCCTTGAGAAGCGTTAGTACAAGTGGTACGACTTGCACCAAAGGTTCAATCAGACCGTTCAAGAGTACACAACGGAGTTCCAGCAGCAGGCGATGGTTCTAAACATTGCAATGGACGAGTACTCCATCTTCATGAAGTACATGGCGGGGTTGAATGACTATATCCGGAAGGAGATGAAGCTGTTCACGGTCGAGATGATTGCAGAGGCGAGCGTGAAGGCAATTGCCATTGAGGGCAAACAGAAGAAGGGCAACAAAACGAAGGGGGATTCCAAACAGTTAGGAGGCAAGTATAGTGGATCTCAACATAAGGAAGAGAAGAAGAAGGGTGACTTGGGGAAGACAGGATTAACATGCAATCACTACAAGCAGACAAGGCACGTAGCTGATCGTTGCTAGGATAAGTACCTTATCTGAAGCCGAAAGAGTTGAAGAAGAAAGAGGAGAAGAAAGCATATGTGATAGCGCAGGGTCTGAAGGAGGTTCCCGGGATGACAGAGCCCAATAGCAGCCTCAACCTTATGGCGGGGAAACGGACCGTGAAAGAAGACGACGACCCAAGGGAGCAGCTCTTTGTTTTAAAGTTACAGGTCAAGACTAGCTTGGTGGATGTCATTGTAGATACAGGGAGTCAGAAGAACCTGTTATCTAAAGCATTAGTACAGAAGCTAGGATTGAAGATGGTGAAGCATCCGAAGCCCTATCCATTAAGGTGGATTCAGAAGGAAGCGGGATTGAGTGTGGTGAACCAGTGTACGTTTAGATTTGCACTCCATGAGTCATATATTGACGAGGTCACATGCGACGTGGTTCCATTGGATATTTGCCAAGTTATTTTGTGCAGTCTCTACTTGTGGGATAGACACGCGGTATGTGATCGGCGGGCCCAAAAGTATACATTCACCAAGGATGGCACACAATTCATTTTTCGTTCAGCATCTCTTCCATAGGAGACGAGTTTGGTGATGGTAACTCAGGCTAAGAGGTTGGTGAATGCGGGCAGGAAGTTCGTTTTGTTGTTCATTTGACCTTATGAAGAGCAGCTGAGTAGGAGATGCTTGTCCACCTTGAGCAAGCTTCAGGAGGGAGATCTTGACAGGGTGAAGGCCAAGTATGCGGACTTATTTTTGGAAATCACGAGACTACCACCACTACGAGGTGTAGAGCATGAGATTATGTTGACCGGCGAGAGTTCTTTGCTAAACATAAGCCTATATCGCACATCAGTACAGAAGTCCGAAGAGATCAAGAAATAGGTTCAGGAGCTCTTGGAAACGGGAGTGATAGTGCCGAGTTGTTCACCTTGCGGGTCGCCGGTGTTATTGGTGCCCAAAAAGGATGGAGGTTGGCGTATGTGTGTAGATTACCGGGTGCTCAACAAGATAACGATCAAGAATCGTTACCCACTACCATGGATCGATGATCTTATGGACCAGTTGGAGGGAGAGAGGTTCTTCACGAAGTTGGATCTAAAGTCTGACTATTATCAGGTGAGGATTCGGGAGGAGGACACTTAGAAGACGATGTTCAAGACCAAACAGGGCCTGTTCGAGTGGTTGGTGATGCCTTTTGGGTTATGCAATGCTCCGGTGATGAGGCTCATGAATGATTTGTTACGACCTTTCATAGAGGATTTTGTGATTGTGTACCTTAATGGTATTCTGGTGTACAGTAGGACCTGGGAGGAGCATCTTGTTCATGTGGAGAAGGTGTTTAGAGTGTTGCAGTACGGACAGCTAAAGCTCAACGGGAAGAAGTGTGAATTTGGGAAGGACGAGTTGGTGTATCTCGGTTTCATCGTGGGGAAGGGCCAGAGGAGGATAGATCCGGGTAAGGTGGCAGTGATCACGAAGTGGCCGACGCCGAAGACAGTGACTGAGGTGAGAAGATTCATGGGGGCTTGCCAGTATTTACACAAGTTCATTCGATATTTTTTGACTTATGCGGCACCGTTACATGGCCTCACAAAGGCTAAGGTTCAGTTCGAGTGGGGGAGGACACATGAGGAGGCTTTTCAGTTGCTAAAGAGGAAGATCTCGGAGGCACCGGTGTTGGCGTTGCCGAATTTACAGCGGACTTTTAAGGTGGAGACCGACGCGTCTAGTTATGTGATGGGCGCGGTGTTAATTCAGGATGGGAAGCCAGTGAAGTATCATTCTGAGATGTTTTCGGTGCTATTACGAACTACCCGACCTATGACAAGGAGCTCTATGCCCTTTATCAGGCGATTAAGCATTGGAGGGTGTACTTATTGGGGAAGGAGGTGGTTGTGCACTCGGATCACAAGTCGTTGGAGTTCTTACATGCTCAGACGAAGCTTCAGCAGGCGCGGTATATGAAGTGGACGTCTTATTTGATGGCTTTCAACATTATCATTAGGTACAAGAAGGGAGCGACAAACAAGTTGGCCGATATGTTATCTCGTCCGCCGGTAAGGGCTTCATTGGTGGCGATGCGTATTTAGTCCTTGGTTCCTTTGGAGTATGTGTAGCTGTACACATCCAGTAGAGACTTTGGTAGTTTGTTCGAGTAGGCGAAGGCTGGTCAAAGGGGGGAGTATGCACTTGGAGAAGATGGCTTGTTGTATCGTAGGACATCATTATGCATTCCGGGAGGAGGGTGATAGGTTGCAATGGATTAGGGAATCACATACCTCACGTGTTCAAGGGCATTTTGGAATTCAAAAGACGCTTCTCAATCTACGGCGACATGTGTTTTGGCCACGGATGCTTGATGATGTGACCAAGTATGTTGGAGGGTGTAAGTTATGCTATATTTCGAAGCCTTCTAACAGGAAGAGGAGATTGTACTTACCACTACCGGTTCCTTCTAGGTCGTGGGAGGGCGTATCTATGGATTTCCTAGGAGGGTTACCGACTACCAAGCGTGGGCATGACTATTTGTACTTTGTGGTGGACCGGTTCAGCAAGATGGTGTTTTTGATTCCTTGTAAGAAAACCGTGATGGGAGCGGGTGCAGCACAGTTGTTCTTCAAACATGTGTAGAAGCATTTTGGGTTGCTGAGTTTTATTATTTTGGATCGGGACAACCGGTTTCTCGGGCATTTTTAGGATTCTTTGTGGAGTCTGATGGACACAAGATTGAAGAAGAGCACGGCTTTTCATCCACAAACAGACGGGCAAACGGTGGTAGTCAACCGGACTATGGTACACATGTTGTGGGGGTATAATTCCAGGCATCCCAAGACTTAGGATGAGAGCTTACCATATTTGCAGTTTGTTTTTAATCGGGCGATTCATGGATCTTCGGGAAAGTCGTCGTTTGAGACTTGTTATGGATTCTTACCGCCGAGTCCGTTTGATCTCGTGTTTTCGAGTGAAGCTACGACGGACGACAAGGAGGGGAATGAAAGACAACGTACTCAGCGATTTCTAGAGAAGATTGCGCATATTCATGCTTCTGTTGAAGCACAATTGAAGAAGTCACAAGCAAGGTACAAGGCGAAGCATGATCAACATCGGGTTTCTTGTAACTTTGGCGTGGGCGATATGGTGTGGCTGAAATTGAGTAAGGAGAGGCTAAAGGGAGAAGGGAAGAAGTTGAAACCGATACGTTATGGTTCATTTCGGATTCTCGATCAGATTGGCAACAACGCTTTCAATCTCGATTTACCACCTTACTTAGGCATGTATTCGGTGATCAATGCCGAGTACTTGAAGTTGTTTGAGTCTCCATTGCTGGATGATGAACGTGATGACAAAGTGGTCTTGCCGCATGTTGAAGACTTGTGGTTTGATAGAGAGGAGCCGCTGAAGGAAGATTGCTTTTTAGAGCGAAAGACGACCACGACGAGACGGGGGATGAAGGAGTCGTTTCTCATTGGACGTCAATGTCAAGTTCCTAGCAAGGCTAAGTGGTTCAATAAGGAAGGAGGAGCTTGCAAGTTTCCTCAGCTGAAGTTCTAACTTGAACGGGACTTCAAGTTCCTAAAGGGGGGACCCATGATATAGGTGTATCTTCTCTTTGGAACTTAGCGATCCTTATGTGAGCTTGAGGATAGATGATTCTTATGATAGCATGAGAATAGAGGTGTTAATCAGCACAGGAGAACGTAGGTTGGAACAAAAAACGAGGCAGAGAATCGAAGAGTCAAAGTATCCAGATTTCAGCCTGTGAGTCGATTCATACATGTACATGAGTCGACTCATCAGGTTGAGTCGACTCATGCCTATCATGAGTCGACTCACGAAACCTATCCATTTTGTCAAAAGTTTCTGCTCGGTCGACTCATCAGTTATGAGTTGACTCATCAGTCATGGGTCAACTCATATATAGTTTTAAGTCGACTCACGAAATCAAGTCATGTTAGCAAAAGTTTCTGACTAGTCAACTCATCAGTTATGAGTCGACTCATATGAGGTCATGAGTCAACTCATAACTGTTCATGAGTCGACTCATCGGAGATTTCCAGATTCGTTAAGGACTCTATTTACGTGTTTTCCTGTTTGGGTTGGGCTTGGTTATTTACCACTTTGCCACCCTCGTTTGTACACCTATATAAAGGATTGTTTTAGGGTTTAAAACAATCAGAGAGAGTTTAATCAAGAGAGATTAAATTATAATTGAGATTTGGAGAGCTTGTTCTTCAACTCTAGAGTGAGATTGTGAGAGATTATAAAGTGCATACTCATAATCTAGAGAAGGTATTTTCCTTCGCCCAAAACCTGAGTTATTCTTGTGTTCTTATTATTTTCTCCTCAACCCACCTTTGATAATTCCGCGATCAAAGGTGCTCGAACGGCAACTCGTATCACATAAGTGCATGGAATACAATCAATTCAGATGGATCAATGTGTGAATCACCAGGGAAGGTAGGAATATGCTGGTGGAGATAGTCCTCTGGCTTACGTTAACACTGTATAGCTATATAGTGTTAACGTAAGCCATAGGACTATCTCCACCAGCATATGCCTGCCTTTCCATGTGATTCACACATGACCCATCTAAATTGATTGTATTCACTGTACTTTTGAATCATAACTGGGCTTTAATGTACAAACTCTTTGGAAAAGCCACATACAATCACCCACAGCTCATAGAACTAAGAGCAAAGACAATGGGGATAAAGTCTTCATCAGCATGAGGGATATTCAAGATCTTCATCAGCATGCGTCCTTGTCGCCATGACCTTCATCGGC
The DNA here is from genome assembly GCA_022839385.1 of Asparagus kiusianus. Lineage (NCBI taxonomy): Eukaryota > Viridiplantae > Streptophyta > Magnoliopsida > Asparagales > Asparagaceae > Asparagus > Asparagus kiusianus. Next base: position 307,912 of record BQKN01000382.1, on the reverse strand, counting down.
ATGAGGACTAGCATTGATCTTATGGTTAATGGCGATAGGAGAACTTGAAGGTTTTGCGGAGAGGGTAAAAGCTTAGGATTTACATATAAAGGAGGGAGGGTCAACAGAGAGTCGGCGTTGGGGAGATCAAGGAAAGATTGCAAAACGGAAAGGTTATCATACCTATCCTATAGTTGAATAGGCGAAGGGATGGTGATGTTGCCGCATGGGATGTGAGGATAGGTAGGAGTCCAGGTTATCTTAACTCTCCTCCTTGGGAACTAGGAAATACATTGAATGCCTAAGCAGAAAATATATCTCGGTGACCGTGACAACCAAGCGCAAGTGAATAACAGTAAACATAACATTCAATCAATAAACCTAACAACCAAATAGTAACCTTAACAGCCAAGCCATGACCTTAACACTTGTAACAATATACTTGACAACAAATCCATATACATGACAATAAAACGCTAAACTATATAGGCTTGTTACAAGTTGCACACTAAACTATATTAACATTAATTAGCGTGAATTAACAACGTGGTGCTAACCTTAACAGCCAATCCAAGGCAACCTTATCAATGAAATGTGAAATAACAACCCAGCGCTAACATTGACATGCAATCTGTAACCTTGACAACTATCCATGATAAGCTTTACTATACAATGTTAAGGTTAACAATAAATTCATAAGCTTAACAACAATGCCCTATCATCAACATTAAACTCATAAGCCTGCCTGCCAAAGTGACTTCACTATTATAACAGAGATTTCTTGGATTCTGACTCGTCTATTACATGGTCTTTCAGGTCTTTTTTTGGTGAGAGGAAGCTTTAACAATCAGTGACCCTGACAACCAAGTGCAAGTGGATAAAAGTAAACTTAACATTCAATCGATAAACTTGACAACCAAGTCAAAACTTCAACAAACAATTCATAAACCTAACAACCAAATAGTAACCTTAACAGCCAAGCCATGACCTTAACACTTGTAACCATATACTTAACATCAAATCCATATACATGAAAATAAAATGCTAAAGTATATAGGCTCATTACAGGTTGCATGATTGTGACCCTCCACGTTGCATCGAGAGCACTTAACAGGTCGGGTGTTCAGTGACCTGTTGTTTATTCGTCTAGTGCATGGTTTACCACATCTTTTTTTGGTGAGAGGAGGCTTTAACACTCGCTCTTCTAGCGGTACAAAGTACTTCTCATAATCTAGGATGGGAAAGACTATCGGTGCATAACTTGCTCTGAATGCGTCAACAGTCATGTAGCAATCACAATATTGATAAATTTCTCATCCCATCCATGTAATTACAGTGCACGCATGTTTGCAAGGAATGCGGGTGATGTCCCAGGACCTGCAAGAACATGCCCGATTCTTCAAATCTACACGACAAGTTTTATTAGACTCGACCTCCACATTATCTTCCGTCGAATGATTAATCACCAAGCAGATACCATGTTGAATATTATCGCACAACACCACCCCCACTTTCGGGTATAAGTATCCAGACCATTTCTGACCCACTAACCTCCTTTCATGTATGTGCTCCATTATTTGCTTTCGTATGGTCTCAACCAAAGGTAAGATTCACAACAATCGTGCCTTTCTTATCTATATGTTGAAGAACTCAGCAACATTTGAAGTAACATGACCATACCTTAACAACAAAATACTAACATTAACAATAAAACCATAACCTAAACATTAAAGTCCTAACCTTAACAGAAAACTGTAGGCTAACTCTAATCTAAACAACTATAATGGTGCTGTAATAAAATAACGTTGAAGCCAAGCTATCTTACCTTATACCAAGAAAATACGTGTTTGCCCATCTTTCTAGGGAGTATTCCATTGCAATGACGTAAGCCCTGTGATCGATCGCTGCCAATTCTTTCATGTCATCATCCCATTCAGAAATTGTAAACTTATAAGCTGCAGATTGCAACAGCTCGCCCAACGTAGTGACGATATTTGCCTTATGCCCAAAATCCTTTATATTCTTTTTAAAATTCTTGACTAGATGCAGAACACACATTGAATGGAATGCATCTGGAAAAAATCCCTCGACTGCTACCCTAATACCCTTGTCGGCGTCGGAAATCATTACCAGTTAATGTGGAGGTTGGTAAGGATTTTCCATATCATACAGTAACGTCCATAATCCTTGTAAGAACCATTTCCAGTTAACCTCATTCTCCTGGTCGCATACGCGATAAGCAAGGGGAAATATTCCCTAGTTGCCGTCATACCCAGTGGCACTAAGTAGTATGCCTCTGTAGCGATTTTTAATAAATGTTCCATCCAAAAACAATAGAGGCCTACACCTAGCAATGAACCCTTCATAACAGGCATTATAACTAATGAACAATCGCCTGAACCTCCCGTCATCAGCATCAATAACAACACGACTCCCTGGATTAGTTGTATGCACCATAGATTCATACCTGCATGAATATAATAACAAAGCAGTAAATTTAGCAATGGATTCATAACCATAACAACTGATTTTTAAACTTAACAACCAACACGTATACTTAATGACGAACCAACAACTTTAACAACTAATACGTATAGTTAGCAACCAAAACATAAGAGTGATTTGAGAAGAATAAAAAACATGTACTATCTCAGTGAATCATAAGCCTCATCATCGTCACCGAACAGGTCCAGTTGAGCTATCTCCTTGCCCCACCACGCTTTATTGTAGTTAATCTTGATGCCAAAATTAGAGAGCATGTCGTTCTTGATATTAACTGCATGAAGATTTGGCCTAACCTTCAAAATAGCTTGTATTTGGCTAGCAATGAACTTCCTTGATACCCTTGAGTTGCCAGCATTTACTCCATGTTGACTGCATGTGTGGGTAGATTTGAAATTCTTTATGGACATGATAGACGAATTTCTGAGTGGGGAAGCAAAAAACATCCAAGGGCAACCATGTGTGTGCTTGAATCGGCAATAGACTCTTATGCGCCTTTGTTCATTGTGGTAAAAATCATACTCGAACCGTTTAGCAATTGAATAGTATTGAAGTGCTAATCTAACTTTCGCAACACTATCAAATTTCTGACCAACTTCACATATGGAGGTGTGCCACTCAGTTGGGATCTTTGTTTGGTGGTTAAGCATGTCTTCCAGCAGCATGATCAAGTCGCTGGTGGGATTGTCATTAGGAATACGCTCATCATTACAGGTTTAGGTGAACATGGTATCTACGCACCGTGAATTTTCTATCGGTATTGTCCTGAAGTAGTAATAAAAATACAGAGCCTCAGCAGTGAACTGATAATCTTAACAACAAACTCATAAACGTAACAGCCAACATACATCCTTAACAACTAACCCTTATACTGAAGGACAGACTCGTGACCTTAACAACAAATGCATATACTTAACATCAAACACCTTATCATAGCAACCAACTAGTATACGTAATAGCGAACAAATAATATTAACAACCAGTCCTTAACCTAACCTTGACAACTAACTCATTACCTAAGCAACCAATGCATAAGGTTAACAACTAATGGCAAAACCTATCAGTGAACTCATAAGAAAATCTAGAGTGTAATTCCTACGTATTTTTTGGCGTAGTCTGCGTGTTTTGTGAAGTTGAGGATTCCCCAGCGGAGGTAGCATACAAATTTGTGTCTGTAAATCCATTACGCCGACAATACTCGAACATCAAATTTAAGTTATCGTCATTGTCAATTGAAATACTATAGTTCTTTTCCCTTTCACATATGAACTTCAGTGAAAGAGATTGCATTCGTATTTTAAGCCTTTCCGACACTTGACATTTCAAGCTGATTATTTTTGTATTCTCTTTGATAACGACGAATACACTGTCACCATCTTTGTTGCTTTTTTAGAGATTTATTTATTCATATCAGTGATGGTTATTTCCTTCAGAGTATCTATTATTTAATATTTCTTCTGTATATTCTCTTTTGCCTATTTTGTACCTACACCTGTTATTGATTCCACTAGATAGATATTTATTATGATGGTGAAACATGTTATTACACGGTGTAGTGCATGGCAGGTTTGACATTCTTGGTTTTATCTCCGACTGCAACCTTGTTGAAACCAGGGGCGTCACATTTACTTTTAGCCAATGATGATTGTCAATTATTTTGAGATTACCAACATGTAATGTTTATTGATATTGTACTGGATGGATAACAATGATGATATTGACCTTGATCATTTGTTTATCTAAGGTCCAGATGGAAGAAGCTATAAGCAGTCAGTATTATATGAATTCAAACCAAAATGGTGTTCTTCGTGTAGTATGGTTGGCCATGACATTGAACAATGCAGGAAAAAGAAAACCAACAAGGTATGGGTTCCAGTTAGTAGGCAGACTAGAAAGGAAAGTGAACAAGTACAAAATATTGTTTCCAGTCAGGGTATTTCTGGTACTACTGGTCAAGAGGTATATGGACAGGGTGTATCTGGCTCATCTAGACAGAGTGCACAAAATCAGCAGCCTGTAATGCAGGAAGTCAGAGGGAGGAGTATAAGAAGAGTGCAAGAGAGGGTTAATATTTCAGGATCTGCTAATGGTCCTTCTATTCAAGGTTGCACGTAAGAAAAACATGCACAAACTGATACACAGAATATATCAGGTTCTTGGCAAGCAACTGATCAGGATGCACAGGCCCTAAAACATGCATAACAATATGCTGGGAATTAAATAAACAGATTTTCTTCTCCTACAGTTAACTCTACTAGATTTACAAGTGTTAATAGAGTAAGATTAGCAAGAAGAGTGAATGTTGCTGAGCCTGGTAATTCAAGTTGCCATGCATCTCACTTCTGGAACAACAAATTGATCCATCTAGTGTGGATAGGGGAGGAATATCCCAGTAATGTACTTAGCCATTTGGAACATTAGAGGATTTCATAAATCCTCTAAACACAAGATAGTGAAACAGATTGTTGAAGAGTACAAGCTCCCATTCTTAGCTCTTCTGGAAACAAAACTATCTAAAAGCAAATTACTGTTTTTATCAAAGATAATAACAAAAAATTGGCAATGGATTTCTAATGTTCAAGAAGCTACAAATTGTAGAATCTGGATTATATAGGATAGAGATACTTTCACAGTTCATAGCATCAAATCTTCAGAGCAATACTTGACCTGCTCAATTGAGTCTAGAGATGGCAGAATTTCTTGTCTATGTACTATAGTATATGCTCATAATCAAATGATTGACAGGAGATCTCTTTGGTATGATCTATTGAAATTCAAGAAAAATGTTGATTGCCCCTGGCTAATTGGAGGGGATTTTAATTCAATCATTAGTAGTAAGGAGAAGATAGGGGGATTGCCTGTTACTAAAGCTGAAACAAAAGACTTCCAGAATTTCATCACTTCAAGTCAATTGATGCATATTAGATCAACTGGATGTTATTTTACTTGGAGCAATAAACAGGATCCTTATACAAGAATTTATACCAAATTGGATAGGTGCTTGATTAATGAAGAGTGGATTCATCATTACACATCTAGTCAGATGGATTATCTTAGGCCAAGTTGCTTTGATCATTCTCCAGCTCTTCTTACTATTGGAGATGATGTTATTGAGGGGAAAAAGCCTTTCGAATTTTTTAATATGTGGGTTAAACATCCATATTTTTTATCCACAGTCACCTCTGTGTGGGAACAAGATATTCATGGATATAAGATGTACAAATTTCATTCCAAGCTCAAAAAGCTCAAACCTGCACTTAAGGAGTTCAACAAGAAACACTTTATGAATATTAGTGAGCAAGTGATTAGAGCTAAAAATGAGCTTGCTGGTATTCAAAGGCAACTCAATGATGATTTGCTCAACTCAACACTGATTCATAAGGAAAAAGAATGTACTAACAAATATGTCAAACTGCTGGATTGTGAAACTTCTTTTTATAGGCAGAGGGCTGATATAAACTGGGGGATTCATAGAGACAAAAGCTCACATTTCTTTCATTCTCTAATGAAGAACAAAAGACATCATAACAGAATCATGCCTTTGTATGATGGAACTAAATCCAGACTAACAGAGATGCCAGAAATAATTTCAAAAATTTTAGAATTTTATAAAAATCTCTTGGGCTCTTCAATTCCTACTTCAATGTCTGATCCAGAGGTAATATCTAATGGCCCTTTTCTCTCTCCTAATCAAAAAATATGCTAAGTTTACATGTCACAATGGATGAAATCAAAGAAGCAGTCTTCTCCATGTCAAATGAGAAAAGTCCAGGTGCAGATTGCTTCAGTGCTCTTTTCTTCAAGGCTTCTTGGAGCATCATTAATGAAGACCTTTATGCAGCAATAGAAGAATTCTTCAGCTCTAGTAAGATACTGGCTACTTTTAATACTACAGCCATTACCTTGATTCCTAAAGTTCTCAATCCTCAAAATGCAACTGATTTCAGGTCGATTGCTTGTTGCAATTGTGTTTACAAAATAATTACAAAAATTATTGCAAGTAGAATTCAAAAGATATTGGGTTACTTGGTTAGTGATGCTCAAAGTGCGTTTGTGAAAGGGAGACTCATTTCTAATAATATTCTACTAGCACATGATCTCATCAAGCATTATACTAGAAAACACACTTCTCCAAGAGCCATATTGAACATTGATTTGAGGAAATCTTTTGACACAATAAGTTGGAATTTTCTTAGAATCATGTTGTTAGGTTTAGGCTTTCCTGATAATATGATAGGATGGATAATGGAATGCATTTCAACTCCAAAATATTCTCTGTCAATTAATGGAACATTGCATGGATACTTTCAAGGTGCAAGAGGATTAAGGTAAGGAGATCATTTGTCTCCATACCTATTTGTAATTGGCATGGAATATTTATCTAGGAAGCTGGACACTCTCAAGGAAAACGGCTTTACAAGTTTCATCCTAAGTGCAACAGAATGAAAATCAAACATTTGATTTTTGCATATGATCTCCTCCTATTTGGCAAAGCTGACATGAGTTCAGTATCAAGACTAAATGAATGTCTTATGGAGTTTGGTCAAGTCTCAGGATTGGAACCTAATCCAACTAAATGTTCAGTATATATGAGTGGGATTGGAGAAGATTTAAAGGCTCAAATATGCTCTTATCTAAATTTCTCAGAGGGGGTTCTTCCTATGAGATATTTGGGTGTACCTCTCATCTCAAAGAGACTGTCATGGCTTGATTGTTCTTCTCTTATCAACAGGATCTCCACCCAGTTTCAAAACTGGCAAAACAATAAAATCATGTCTTATGCAGGTAGATTACAAATGATCAAGTCAGTTATTCTTAGGATTCAAAAGTTTTGGACAAGCAATTATGTTTTACCAATCAAAGTGCTAAAGAAGATTGATAGGATGTGTGCCGATTTCCTTTGGGGACATAAAATCCACTTGGTGGCCTGGTCTGTTATATGTCAGGATTTAAAACATGGTGGTTTAGGTGTGTATTCTACAAAAATTTGGAATTATGCCTCAGCTGCTAATCTCCTCTGGATGATACATCTCAAGAAGGATATACTATGGATTAAATGGGTACATGGCAACTACTTGAGACAAAAAAGCATTTGGCAAGTTCAAATTAAAGAAAATGACTCTTGGATGTGGAAACAAATTCTAAAGGTCATGGATTTGTTAGTAGTTAAATTTGGTAATATTGACAATCTCCATAACGTCATTAATAGTTGCTGTGTTAGTGGTAAAATTAGTATTCAACAATATATAAGAAGATCAATCAGCAAGCTTCCCCTGTAGTTATGACAGGAGCTATTTGGGGTGGATTGCACCATCCTAAACACTCCTTTATCTTGTGGTTAGCTTCTCTTTCAACATTGTTAACACAAGAAAGATTGTGTAGAATGAGGATTCTAAGCTCAAATTATTAGGTGTTATGCACCATCATTACCCAAAGTGAAACCTGTCAGCACCTCTTTTTTGACTGTCAATATTTTACGGCTGTATGGAATAAAGTTATGGATTGGGTTAGTTTCAACTTGAAATCTTGCAGCTGGTATCATCTAGCTAACTGGTATAGTATGAACTTGAGAGGGAATGGATTTAAGGAAAAACTAAAAAGGATGGCATTTTCGGCATCGGTATACATGATATGGCAGGAAAGGAATCTCAAAATAGTTCAGCAACGTGCTCGAGATCCTGATACACTATTTTGTGTAGTGAAGTTCATCATCTACTCTAAGATTTTGAATAAGAAAATTCCAATTTATCTGAAGGAATACATAGAGAGGTTGTCTTGAGAAGTCGGAGTGCTTTGACATGCTTTGTAGATAAATATAGGATGTAATACATATTTTCATATTTGGTAAATGAATAAAAATATTTTTCATTGACCAAAAAAATGATGATATTGATTAAGCTCTGAGTCCTCAGCCATAAATTTCATACACATACGACTAGTATATTTTATGTGATATCTACAAATATTTTCAAAAGATTTTTTAGTCATAAAGTTCATTCAAATTTAAACATGCATAAAATAGCGAAGTAGTATATGTCGTTGCTTTCATTTTAGCTATTGTAAATAGATTTCTAGTCCATGATGCTATTTAATACAATCCTTATTATTTCTAGTCCATGATGCTATTTAATACAATCCTTACTCAGATTGGCCACAGTTTCATTTAACCAACTTCATGTGCATGTGTTAGGAGAGTATTTTTGTTCTATTTCATGTTGGGCATATCTTTATAGTAGGAACACTACCAATTCCTATTTTGATCGGTAACTTTTACAACATTAACTCTTAGCATAATTTCTGCTAATTCTATGATATCATATATCTCGCCTTGCTCTCGATCTGAATCTATATAGGCAATATATTCTTTAAAGGTGGTTGGATGCTTAGGTTTAGTAATCCTTCCACGCTGAAAAAAATAGAGTAAATTGACATTAAAATAAATAGCTCCATTTTTATCATAAAATTTTTTTAACATTCTTACATTTGATAATGGTGCAAATGAAGATTTACCGATATCTCTACTTTTCTTACTCATTTTTTTCATGTTTAGCATTGGTATACAAACATTATAGTTTATAGATGTATATGGATTGGTACATTTAGTTGGTTGTTGGATATTGAACCCGACAATATTCATTTAGATCATTAATTTTTCTACTGCTTTAGCCCATGGGTTTTGAAGTGCTCATGATTTTGAAACCTAACTGGTTTTGTTTTTTGTATTTGACTCAGCTACTTAGTCTCAATTATCTATATGTTTGGTATTTTCATGCTTGGTGTGATTTTCCATGTCATATAAGTATTTATGACTAATCAGGTTATTTATAGATTTTTACAGTATTCATAAAAAAATTCGCTAATTCAGATACATAGTTCATAACCATTATGAATAATCATGTTATTACAGGTTTCGTGTGATTGTCTATGTCAAATAGGGATTTTCATACGAGTTATGAACAAACTAGTTATTTACATGCTTGGATTTTTAAATTTTCATGTTATACACATTATTATGTTGAATCAGGTTTTTTACAGGTTTTGTGAGAATTTTTCTGCTAATTCGTAATTCATAACAATTATGATCAATTATCATATTACAGGCTTCTGAATTTTCATGTCAAACAGGTATTTTTGAGCTATGCACAATCTGCTTATTTACATATTTGGAATTTTGAATTTTCATGTTATACATGTTTTTATGTTGAATCGGGCTTTTTACAGGTTTCGTCTAATTCAGTTACGTAGTTCAAAATAGTTAAGATAATCATTGTTTGGGTCAAAAGTCGTTGTTTTCATTATCATCGAATCTATTACAACTTTAAACGTTATAATAAATTCAAATAAACGAGAAAATGTCGATCTTTTTATAAGATCTCCTTATACAATGAAAATACAAAAAATACAAGTCTTGGTCAAACAGCGCAACGGACGTTTATCACCCGCTGCTTGCGTGGGAACTTTGCCTGTGCCGAGGACGTTAATATCCATGGACCGCTACGGATCAGATCCGGTTGTTAGGAAATTGATAGAGCTCCTACTTCACCAAGGAAGTATTCGCTTGAAGCACTGAGATCAACCAAGCGAAATCAGTAACTCTTCTCGAGATTAAGATCAAGCCTAATCTCAAGGAACAAACGGGAACAGGCTTCAGATCCTTCGAATTGCTCCTTCTTTATGCCGGGATTCGTCGGGATCTCGCTAGCTCTTGCTGAAATTTGTGGCTCTTGGCTCTGAAATTCGACAGCACCTCCTCGTCTTAATAATAATTCGCCTCCTCTGTGAAATAAGCCCCTAGGCCTATATTTATAGGCTTCGGTTAGGGGGTATTTATATAAGAATGAGTGATTTGGCCTTATCTTCAGTCAATAACGGCCTAACTATGTTTGTGGATGATGTTAAGTCAGTTAGGAACTTTTGGAACAGAAGAAACCCATTGAAACAGTCTGAAAATGCGTTTTGGAGGTTACAGACAGTTCTGGACGCGAGACGGACCGATGTGACCCGTGTGGGCGTGGGTCACTTACGAGTGACCCGCGCTACCGCGGGTCACTTGTAAGTGATCCGCGTGAGCACGGGTCACTTGTAAGTGACCCGCGCGAGCGCGGCTTCAGAGGCTTTTTCGCTTTCTTTTCACTTTCTGGTGATTTCCGACTTTCCCGGACCTGTATCTTCCACCGTTTTGCGTATTTGATCGTCTTGTTGATTTGCATGCGTTGTTAACCCGCTTCATGCATTCGTTAGCTTCTTTACGGCACTTGGAACTGACCGACAAGCGTGATGGGCACTTTGGATCTGACCGACAAGCGCGTCGGGCACTTTGGATCTGACCGACAAGCGCGTCGAGCACTTTGGATCTGACCGACGAGCGCGTCGGGCACTTTGGATCTGACCGACAAGCACGTCGGGCACTTTGGATCTGACCGACGAGCTTGGCGGGTACTTTGGATCTGACCGACGAGCGCGTCGGGCTGACTGTTGAGCGCGTTCGGTCACTTGGAGCTGACCGACGCGTGCGAGCTGACTGAAGTGCGCGCGTTGACTGACGTGCATGCGTTGAATGACGTACGCGCATTGACTGACGTGCACGTGTTGACTGACATGCGCGTGTTGACTGACCGACGTGCCTGAGCTGATCGACGGTGGCCGGTGAGTGCACGAAACACAGTTGGTTCGCCATTCTGGTTCATGCACTTGTCAGCGTCAGATAATCCTCTTAGACTCGAATAACGATGTTCGTCATCTTCTCTCCGTCTCGAGCTGTGTGCGAACACCTATAGGCATTTTAGACGCCTACAATCATGTTATCACAGGTTTCATATGATTTTTTATGTCAAACAGATATTTATGATGAATTCGGTTATTTACTGATTTTTCATGTTAGTTTCACACTTTTATTTTGGTAAAATTACCCACACACACCCACACACACACACACTAATGATCACAAATAAATTTTTTTTAGTGAGTGATAAACTGTCTTTAGTTAGTAGTAAACTTACCATCTGACCATATACATTTTTCCTACGAACTTCAGTACTAACTAAACACAAGAAAAGTAGAAAATATCTAATTAATAAAAGTTTTTCCATTTTTTAGATACTAACCAAACACAAGAGAAGTGTGCATATTGGTTTCCCACCATGTTTTATGTGTGAACCAACACAAACACTCTATTTCTTAAAAAAAAATTAGAAAATCCAAAACGTAGGTTCCTTTACATGGAATGATGTTTCCTAAATAATGGGAAACGAAACAAACAACCCTTAAAAGCAACAACTCCCCGCCCATACTTTGTCACTCTCGTACCGGATTTCTCATCGTGATGTGATGGGAAATAAAGGTGGTAAGGGTGAGATGATGGCCATGAATGGGTATTTACTTGGATTTTGAATTATTTATTTGATATGGATATCATACTCCCTTTAAAAGGACGAGTTTGAAAAATCTTTTTAGACAAATATACCCCTTTTTTAATTACCTTATCTATAATCAAAATTCTAATTTTCAAATTTAATTTTAATGTATTCACATGTGCTAACTGACTCCCTCAGGGATCGACTAATCACCTGCCTATCATCTGTCTACGGTCTTTCAGAAGTATCCGTTGGCTGGTTTGTTGGATTTAATCTAATAAATCTATTTGTGGGCACATATGATTAATCAATGTGTATTGCTATCTTTCAGGATAACCCACTGAAGTGATCAATTAAGTTGGGTTAATGGGTATTTAATTATAATCATGGGGTTATATGTGCAGATACCAGGTTGTAATTGTGATTTATTGAGGGGCTAAATTACAAAAGTATAACATCTATAAATAAGGGGTTATGGTCCCTAACCTAGGGTTACAACTTTCTCTAATTTCTCTTCACCCCTATCTTGAGAGAGATATTCGGCTATAGAGAAGAACCCTAAGGTTAGAAGATCCAAAACCCAAATCAAGATCCATCAATGGATTCAGGTATAAGCTTCCGCTCTTTATGTTTCTTTTAATCTCTTTGAATTAATCATGGCTATATGGTTTTAAGATCTCAAGTTTTAGATCTAACAAGTGGTATCAGAGCCATCTTTGATTTGTTCTTAGAGATTAAGATTAAAATTGGGTTTTTTTGATCTTAAAATCTTTGTTTTTGATTGAAATCTGTTATCAGGTGAACAGTATTTTGTTCGGATGAACAGTGTTTTGGAAAATTTTTCGGATGAACAGTAAATGTTTTGTTCGGATGAACAGTAACTGAAAAAATCGCCGGTGACCAGTAACTTTTTTGGAATTTTTTGGATTTTTCTTTGATTTTTCCTTCAATTTTTTCCGATTCTGGATCGGTTTTGAAAATAAAAATCAAAGTTTTTTGTGTTTGTCGGCGGTGGTTTTAGTTTGAAACCCTAAGGGTTCGTGACGAAAATTAAGGAGGTGGTTACCTCAAACGAACTTCGCGTTCGTTCAATTTTAACCGAGCTTCGCGCTTTACGAACTTCGCGTTCGTTCAATTTTAACCGAGCTTCGCGCTTTACGAACTTCGCGTTCGTTCAATTTTAACCGAGCTTCGCGCTCAACGAACCTCGCGTTCATTCTAAGGTGAACCTCACGTTCAACTCAGGTGAGCGTCAAGCTCAATTTCAACGAAGCTGGCGTTCGTTCTAAGGTGAACCTCGCGTTCAACTCAGGTGAGCGTCAA
>BQKN01000382.1:245674-266220 GCA_022839385.1 Asparagus kiusianus | reverse complement strand
ATTGGGAATTCTAGACAATGCAAATATGAGTGAAAGCACAACTAAGAGCTTGATGGATATATTACAAGGAAACCCATATGCAAAGTTCCTTCGCAAATTGAATGATTATCAATCTTTTGAAGAATTAAATATACTAATAAATAGTGACATTGCACTAGATCAACGTGTTTACAACTCACCAACAGCAGATCGGGTGGCTGCAATCTGGGTTGAAGGAAATAATGACAATGCACTATTTGAGAGAGAGATTATTGTCCATGCACACTCAGGAGGAAGACATCAAGTGAAACACTATTTTGGCTGTTATGATCCACTGTAGTATCCCTTACTCTTTCCAAATGGAGAGGTTGGATGGCATCAAAATATTAAAAGAAGGGATAAAAGGGATATCAGAGCTGCTAATCAACAAAGAACTATAATACCAACTTCAATATCTCCACCTACCTTCACATCTGCAGAAGACATATTTAACCGAGAAAGTAAAGGTAAATTTTAATTCACATTTCTAAGTAATATTATTATATATGAACATAGATTAACGCCTAAATTTACAGGCGTCAAGGCAGCAAAAACCGGAAAAATCTCATGCCGAGATTATTATTATCATAAGCTCCAGATAAGAGACACACGACAATCTTTAATACTTACATCAGTAGGTCGTTTATTCCATCAATATGTTGTTGATATGTACATTAAGCTTGAAACAACAAGGCTTGATTACTTTAGAAATAAACAATCAGAAATCAGAGCAGAGTTATTCCAAGGCATTGTCGACAGTGTAGCTACCGACAAAGCAAATGCAAGCCAAGTGAGCAAAAGAATAGTTCTTCCATTATCATTCATAGGTGGTCCTAGAGACATGCGTCGCAGATACCTTGATGCAATGTCATTAGTACAACGATTTGGAAAGCCAGATTTTTTATAACAATGACATGTAGTCCAGAATGGGAAGAGATCATTGAGCAACTACATCCAGGCCAAAGCCATAATGACAGGCCAGACCTAACCTCAAGGATATTTTGAGCAAAGCTCCAAGACTTGAAAGATCAACTATTTAAGAAGGAGATCTTTGGGAAAGTTGTAGCACATGTTCATGTGATTGAGTTTCAAAAAAGAGGGCTACCACATGCACATATATTAATAATTCTTATTGGAGATCACAAGATCACATCATCAGATCAGTATGATAAATATGTATCTGCAGAAATTCCAGACCAATCTAAACACCCGATCTTCTATGAATTGGTAAAAAAACATATGATGCACGGACCTTGTAGAGAGTTGAACATGAAGAACAGTTGCATGCAAAATGGAGAATGAAAATATCACTATCCTCGCGATTTTAGCTCACAATCAATTCAAGCAAAAGATGCTTACCTAATTTATAAGAGAAGGAATGATAACAAAACAATGTTGGTCCGCAATAAAATCCTTAATAATCAGTGGGTTGTACCTTACAATCCATATTTGCTGACACGTTATAATTGTCACATTAATGTTGAAATATGCTCAGACATTAAAGCAGTGAAGTATCTTTATAAATACATATATAAGGGTCATGATAAAGTGGCAGTAAACATTGAATATAATGAAGGAGGAAGACTTGTGAATGAAATCAAAAATTTTCAAGATGTAAGATGGGTATCAGCTCAAGAAGCTTTGTGGAGAATATATGAATTCTATCTTAATGAGATCTACCCAACTGTCATCAACTTACAACTACACTTGCCGAATCAATAGTTTGTTTCCTATTGGAAAAATCAAGACCTATCGAAGCTCATCCGCTGGGACCATGTCCACAAGACGATGCTTACAGAATTTTTTATACTATGTTCAAAAATAAAAGAAGCCAACAAATCAAAACCAAAAAAAGATCAAGAAAAGGAGTTATTATATTGTGAACTTCCCGAATATTATGTTTGGGATTCGACAACAAAGTATTGGAGTCCAAGAAAACAGAGACAGGTGATAGGCCGTATAAATGGTGTTAATCCAATTGAAGGGGAAAGATATTACTTACGCCTTTTACTTACTCACATCAGATGTCCCACCTCATTTGAGAATCTATTGACCGTGGATGGAATTCAATGCACATCATTCAAACATTCAGCTCAAAAATTAGGTTTATTGGAATTAGATAATAGCATCAGAGAATGCTTAGATGAAGCCGTCATCTTTCAAATGCCAGCAACCCTTCGCTGCCTGTTTGCAACCATACTGGTTCACTGTGAGCCCACAGATATTAATAAATTATGGGATCGATACCTTGACTCATTATCTGAAGACTTCTCAAGGAAAACTGGTGCTACGAAAGTTTCGATTATAAACGACACCCTTTGCAACATTAAATTCTTCTTAGAGAGCATGGGAAAGGATATCAAGAAATTTGATTTACCGCCTATTCAAACTAACCCTTATTCAAAAGGAAGTTCATACCCAAGAGAAATTCAAGATGAACTCAATGTACAAATTCCAGATGAAGACCAAAATGTTGAATCATCACTCAATTCAGAATAATATAATGCACACACTTTCGTACTATCACGAATTCAAGGAAATAAAAGTGGGATTTTCTTTATTGATGGGCCAGGAGGAACTGGGAAGACATTCTTATACCGTGCTTTGCTAGCCAAAGTAAGATCAGAAGGGATGATAGCTCTTGCTACAGCGACATCAAGCGTGGTAGCAGTAATAATGCCTGGAGGCCGAACAACACATTCCAGATTTAAGATAAAAATCCCAACAACAGAATCATCTATGTGTAGCATATCTAAGCAAGATGGAACCTCAAAGCTGATTAAGATAGCTAGATTAATAATTTGGGATGAAGCTTCAATGGCTAAACGTGTTACAATTAAAACATTAGATAGAACATTAAGGGATATAATGGATCAAGATGAACCATTTGGTGGCAAAGTAATAGTATTTGGTGGGGATTTCAGACAAGTTTTACCAGTAGTACCCCACGAAACAAGATCACAAACTGTTAAAAAAAGTTTAGTAAGCTCATATTTGTGGAGCAAAATAGAAAAGTTGAAGCTATCGAAGAATATGAGAGCAAGAACAGATTCAACATTTAGCGAATTCCTTTTAAGAGTTGGAAATGGCGATGAACCGACAGTGGCTGATGACCTAATAGCATTGCCCACTTTTATTTTGATAAAGAATCAAAGTGATGATTTACCAGAAGATTGTCTAATAAATGCAATTTTCCCATCTTTAGATGACAACTTTAAATCCATTGACTATATGAAAGATCGAGCTATCCTGACAACAAAAAATGATTATGTCGACATGCTAAATGATAGAATCATAAAACAATTTTCAGGTGAAGAAAAAGAATTCTACAGCTTTGATGAAGCAGTTGATGACACTAATCATCACTACCAGCCAGAATTCCTAAACACGTTGCTACCAATTGGAAGAATCTGCAAAAGCAAAAGGATCTTCATCGACGCTTTTTAAAAATGCCAAGGAAATTCATATTAGTGATATTATGCATAAGTCATAGAATTCGATACAGGTACAATATTATATACATATTCTTATCTACAAATTTAAATCTAACTAAACTTTGTTAATATACAGGCACGGTATTGCACATTTAAGGCAAAGATAACTATTATTTTAAATAGGCTCGAGCCATGGTTCTATGCTTGCAAAGCCTGTGACAAGAATGTTGATAAAGATGTTAGTAAAGAGTGTCTGAATGATAAATGCTGCAGAATCATTGATGACCCAGTACCAAGGTTAAGTAATATATCTTTTTTAATACCATGAACATATTAAAATACAATATTAATTGTCTTTAGAAATTAACAATGAAAAATACAGGTACTTAGTTAAGATTCTCGTGGAAAATGGCACGGATAATGCAAGAGTAACACTCTTTGACGCAGCAGAAACTCTTATTGGATGCAAAGCAGAAACATTCATTACAGAAAAGAAAAAGGTAATTCCTAACTCTATTCAAGTAGTAAATTAGAAAATAAACAAATTCATAAGTATTAATATAACATTTGTTCTCATTGCAACAGAAAAATAATCAGAGTCCATATTTTCAAAAATTTGTTTTGAACATCGGAAAAACATTCAAATTCCTGGTGAAGTTAGATGAAAAGACAAAAGATGAACGAGGCGAAGGCAATATAATAGCACAAGAAATTCAACTCCAGCTTGATATTACAATCGACGTAGATGATGAAGATGCTACTCTAGAGTTGCCTAAAAAAAAGATAAAGGTGGAGAAAGATTGATATTCGTTCAATTAGAAATTTTCAAGAACAATATTTTTTAATCATTTTATATAACAACTTATTTTTTGATTACAATTAGGAATTTTTGTAAGGCATTTTCATACAGAGTTATTAGTAGTTTTGTATGCTTATATGATTGCTTACATCACATAAAATTACACTTTGATATTTAACCATTTTAGTATATTTTATTATTGTCTATGGATAGCGCAGCATGTGATCAATCATTTATGATATAAAAGTGGCCTCTTTAACCAATTGGCAAAGAATTATTGTTGTGATGAATTTGCTTGGGGTTGTCACAAACCTCAATATTCTTTGTTTTCAAAAAAAACTTGGCTTACTAATTATTACTTGTTGAGATTGTTGCCATGTTGAACAAGGGACCAAATTTGATCAAGATTTACTTTCATACTTTAATTAAGTTCCTGTTAGGTGTTGGTGGTGGTGATCAATTAAAAATTCTTAGAACAAAAATAATTTATAAGTTTGCAGTAAATCAAACAATTATCTTAGCTTTTTGAGTCAAAAAATATTTGAATAAACTTCAATTTTTGAAATATTTTCTACATTACTATAACTAAAATTCATAATAACAATTACAATATCTCAGATACTTATATTCATCCAAGTTTAGCTTAAATTCCTTTACATTTATTTTTTTAATATTTAAATAAAATACTAATAAATCTTTTAATTCAATTGTACATATTTGAACTCAAGATAAATCTCACTTATTTAAAGTAATGAAATAAATATAAAATAATATTTTTTTTATATTTAACCACGTGCATTGCACGGGCATAAAAACTAGTTTATAAAAATGAAAAGAGACATATGGATTATGGAATAGAAAAGATCTGAGAATTGGGGCCAGAGAGAGAAGTGAGTTTTGGAGGGTGCAAGGTTCTTTTTGCAGGTAGGTTTTTATTTAATTTTGAGAATAATTTACATCTCGATAATTAGGGATTCATGTTCGTCTACTAAAATTAGGGAAACTCACGTGATTCTGCGGAGAAATTCGTCGTTTATCATTTTTTTGAGTGAATTAATTTAGTCTTTTGGTTGATTGAATTATAGGGTCCTTGATCAAAAGAAGCAGTGCTCCATCGCCCTTCTCTAAAGCAAAATAGTTGATCAGGCTCACACAGCAAGATTCTTGAATGCACTTTATTATTATTTTTTAATTTTTTTCTACTGATAATAGTTGAAATTTGGGTCCATCATGATGATTTTGTCTGTTCAAATTATATCTTTGTTTAGTTACGCATGGTAATTTGATTCTCATTCATGTTTTTTTTATTAGATTGTTTTTGTTACATGTACGGTTTTTCTCTATCTAAGGTGGATGGTAGAGATGGAACTTGTTTGATATAATACAGGATTAGTCAAACTATTGGTTTTGTATATAAAACTTGTTTGATTCTCATTCACTGTAGACCATTTTTAGATTTTATTATCAAAATCGACCCGGTTGTGTTTTATTTACCGGAATCGACCCGGTTTCTCGCCACGTCGGCGCCGTGGCGAGAAAGCGGGTCGATTAATTTTTAAACGGCCTCGTAAACAGTCGGGGCTGCCAACCCCGACTGTTTAGTCGATCCGCTACGAGGCCCTTAACTAATTGGTCGGGGTTGGGAACCCTGACCAATTCGAAATTGGTTATTTCGAATTGGTTGGGGTTCCCAACCCCGACCAATTTGCAGAGCCCAACCTCCGCTGGGTTTGGCCAGGGACGAATCGGTCGGGGTTCCCAACCCCGACCAATTTGCAAAGCCCAACCTCAGCTGGGTTTGGCCAGGAACGAATCGGTCGGGGTTCCCAACCCCGACCATTAAGCAGAGCCCCAACCCAGGGCCAGTGTAGGTGCACAAAATGGTCGGGGTTCCCAACCCCGACCATTTTACAGAACTTCCACCCACATGCAAACTCTAGCCCACATTCACCTGCAAACTCATACTTCCTGTAGTACAAAATGTAATTACAAATAACATATGCTAAAATGCAATCATACTCCTGTTATCAATCCACAATGAAATCACAAACACAAATATCATACGTACAATTCATATTCGCAAACTTAACATTATATCAAATCCATCGCTAAGCGTCAACATATCAAGTCCAAGTTGCAACTCAAACGCAAACATCCTATCAAGTCCATCGAAACTTAACAAATATCAACAACGCCCTTTCCCCTCCCTCTCCCTCTCCCTCTCCCTCTCCCTCTTCTTCCTCTCCCCCTTCCCCGTTCACCTTCGACGTGAGCTCGGATAAGTTCCTCGTCCGGTTGTGTGTGAAGTTGGGAGCCCATGCCATCCGCGTTGACTCGAACCGATTGTGAACATCCAGCCTGAGCCTGCTGTGAGCCGCCAGCTTCATCATGCGCACGGCTTGATCCCTCCCTCGTGTGTCCTCGTCGACGTCGCCGCCCATACTCAATTGGTCGCTCATCCCGTCCATCGCGGCTTGCATTACGCGTCCTCTGAAGAGCCGACCGTATCTTTTTTATCATTTGAAGGAACGTGTTCCTCAGCTCCTGCTCGGAAGTCATGCGCAATGCGTCATGTGCCATTCCGGAAAGCTCTTCGAGCTCTTGTACCTATAAAATAAAAACCGAAAGAAAATTATTATCAAGTGGATGGTGAGAAAATAAAACTTAGAAAATAATTGTATATTTTTCTTATACACTCACCAACTCTCTCTCGACTGGGCCTCTTGGTATGTACTCCTTCGAGGCTTTGTTTTCCTGAAATATCCACCGGCAAGTAATCCCCCAATACCACCGCAGGTACACACCTAAGTCAGGTGCATCAGCCCTCTCCATCATTACCTGTTCCTCCCTTAAATCCCACCTCTGGATGTAAGCTTGGCGAATTACTTCCCAATTAGCATGATGTGCACCTTTTCTTGGCTCTCTCTCTATTCTCTCCACAGGCCTTGGAATATATTGTCGTAGTCCAAATTGTCGAAGCACACGGTCAGGCACGTGCATTTCGACAATCTCAAAGAATATAAGTGGGATGCGAGCACGCCATACATCCTTACCTTCCCGGAAAATATCCGGTAGTGACTCCAACACTAGCTCGTAGGGCATCCATTTGACCTATAAAGAATATATTATGATATAAGATATTATGATATATTGATTGAATATATTTAGATATCAGTAACAATTGGTCGCATAATTGAATATATTTAGATATTATAATTTTTATACCTGTTCATCCTCCATCTGATCAAGCTCGTTTCTGTAAAAGTTTTCATGCCCCTTTGGAAAGGTTTGCCAAGATCTGGACACATTCCATCTATTTTATATACAACGGGTTAGTATATATTGAAATAAAGCACTAAAGTTACATGCATCTTAATAATACCTGTATCCTAACGGAATATGACCATCGAGAGCGCGGGCCTCCCTCAAATCAGGTGTTCCCAAATGAAACCGCTCCCATGACCATATCTGCAGCAAAGTGAGGCAGCCCTTCAATTCTTTGTTTTGTACGAGTGCTATTTTCGTCATCTCCCTATACAAGTAGGCTAACACTGCACTCCCCCAAGATAACTCTCCACACTCCGATAGGTCCCTAAGAAGCGGTAACCATCTCACGTGCACGGAATCCTTAGTGGAATCCGGAAACAAAATAGTACCGATCATATGTAAAATATATGCACGAGCATAGCTCTTAATGATCTCATCAGTCGCATCGATCGGTACATTCATAAAGTTATTCCTTAACCATTCGAGTTTGATCTTTCCCCCCTTCATTGTAGGACAGTGACCCAACAATTCTTCACACGCTCTGGCATAGTGGAAGTCATCGGTGCCCGTCACTGCATCACCATCTACTCTGAGGCCAAGTATAACCCCAACATCCTGCAAGGTAATCGTCGCTTCTCCTTGGCGCAGGTGGAAAGTATTTGTCTCGGGCCTCCATCGTTCAACCAATGTCGTCAAAAGTGCCCAATCAAGTCTTACCCATTTAAGTTGTGAACACTCAAAAAATCCGACTTGACGCACATAATACTGTATCTGTGGATCCGTCAACTCCCAGCTAGAGTGTGCACGGGTATGATCGACAACAGTAATACTCGGGGCCTGCATGTAGTAAACAGTGCAAATGTTCAGTAACAATCAACTACATTGAAATTTATATTTAATTGAAAATAATTAAAATGCACTTTACCTCCCTAGCGTCTATCTTCGCGGATCGGTGACGCTCTTGGTCATAAAGGACATCATGTGTCAATGGACCCGCCTCCATAACTGAAATGTCTACACATATAATGATGATCCATTAATGTATAAATGAGTTAGAATAAAATTACAAATGTATAAAATTATACCCATTAATTACTATCTATTTGGATTAACACATGTATAAAATTACAAATATCTGCACATATAATGATGATCCATTAATCTATAAATGAGTTAGAATAAAATTACAAATGTATAAAATTGTACCAATTAATTGCTATCTATTTGGTTATGAGTTTGTATTCGAATCTAGGATTACTTCTTTTGATCGCATCAAGATATTGAGGTAGTGTCGCGTAAGACTTGTCCCAATCACCAAATATTTTTATCATCGCAATTCTCCTTGCATTCCATGCTTTAATATACGAGATTTTAATGAACTTGGTATCAAGCACTTTCTCAATTATATTATCGGGTGTTAGATCAAGCTTCTTCCTTAATTTTGGCATAATCAACCGCGCTATGTAAGAGGCAGATGCACCACTGTGTTCTTGCTCTAATATTGGATTGACACATGTGTGAACACCGCAGTATTCACTGATCCTAAATTAAAAATTGTGTTTCTTTCCTACAAATGCATATAACTTGCAAGGACATGAGTAATCAGCTTCATTTCCCTCGGTCAGACCTGTTCTTTATGTGTTCATAAAACATATTGCATCATAACTTGTGCGATTGCTTTTAACTTGCTTGAACTTGAAATTCTTTTCGAAAGAGTATTCACGAATAGCATCAACTAATTGGTCCTTAGTCTCGAATAAATCACTAACTTTAAAGGGGGCGTCATCATCTCCTCTACGAATTAAACCTTCACCGATGCACATATCTTTTACTGTGGAAGAACGAATCCACTCATCATCTTCAAACTCGTCGGGGGTGGTTCTTCGTACTGAACATAGTCATTATTAACGTAAGCCTCATCAGGCCATTCCATATTATCTTCGACATCTTGGGTAACAAATTGCATGCTATCAACTGGTGCACTATATTGTTCTTCACCTCCCGAGTCATTGCTTATTTCATCCTCTTCGATTGTTGCCCTACTTAACAGCCCCATATTTCCATAAGAGACTTCGTTATTCATCACATTTGACGTTCCACTGAATTGAGCCCGTTCCATTTCATTTGAAGAAGAAAGAAACCCATCGGAATGAACTCCCCTATCTAACATGTGTGAGAATTCTCCTGGAGGTTTGAATATTTGGCACAAATTATGTGGCAACTTTTCAATAAATAATTCTACCGTTTGTTGCGACTTGCCTAATTTAAACATAATACTCATATGATAATCGTTCGAGATCTCCACTGCGAATGTTCTATCAATAGCTATGGGCCAATTGCATATAATTTTTAGTCGGTATTCTCGTGGGTCAATTTCCGTAACTCGGTGTAATTCCATAATCAAGTCGTAGTAACTATATGATTCCGAGATCATTAATGGCGTCGTTACCCCTCCGACGTATATTGGCATATTATTCATCCCATGATTAATTTGCCCACCATAAGAACAAGTAATAAAAATCATATTGCTCAACCTATTCAAAAAAAAATTATATCATTTAAATATAAAAAATTAAATTAATATGCAAATAATCTCATATAATTTCAACCAAAAATCCTAATTCCCAAATTGTAAATCCTAAACCCTAAAATTAAACAATTGAACATTCTATGCCCTAAAATTTAATTACATCGATAACAATCATCATACAAACGAATTTCAGCGATAACTCTAACCCACAAAATTCATTTATGAATGAAAACCCTAGAAAATTATTTTTAAGAAAAAATCCTAGATTTCTACATGTTAAAAGAGGAGAGGAGTAGAAGAAATTACCTAAAGAAGTTTAAGATAACTTTTGATTTGAATTTCGACCGAAGAAACCAGTTGAAATTCCAGATCTGAAGTCGGGTTTCGTGAGAACGGGGACGGAAGAGAGAAGAGGGAGGCGGAGAAATGAGATGGGATTGGGTTCGGTGGCTTTTATACTGGAGGGGGCCCAGAATAAGTAGTCGGGTTTCCCAACCCCGACTACTTTTTTCCTTGGCCAAGCACCGCCAAAATGATCTTCGAATTGGTCGGGGTTGGGAACCCCGACCGAATCGTCCCTGGCCAAACCCAGCGGAGGTTGGGCTCTGCAAATTGGTTGGGGTTGGGAGAAATTCAGGTTAAAAACGGAAAAAAAATAAAGAAGAAGAAGAAGAAGAGGAAGGAAACAGTGAACAGGAAAGGAAAAGAGGATTTTTCACCTAAAATTCAAGTTAACCAAAGGTATAAACTCTTCCCTTTGTTGATTTCTTGGTTTAGTGGAGTAAATTTGTTATAGAGATCTTAGTAAATCAATCAAAATAGAATGAATAAGTGAATTAAATTGTTATGAATATGAACTTAAAAAGAATCTAGGGTTTGCAAAAGGATTCTTTTGTGTGTTTTGGGATGCATGAAACAAACTAAAAAAAAGAGAAAAAAAAAGAAATAACTAACCCCTAGATCCGGAAAGGACCTTGTCGTCAGCCGCTCTTGGTCGCCGGCGGTTTCCTCGTCGCCGTCCTACAGCCATGGCGAGAGCAAGAGAGAGAAAGGGGCGGAAGAGAGAGAGAGAGAAAGAGAGAGAGAGGGGAGAAGAAAAACCGGAAAAAAAAAGAGAAAAGAAGAAAGGGAACGGAAAAAAAAAAGAAAGGGGGAAGAAGATGAATAGTCAGGAAGCCAGAGGTTTAGATAAGGAGAGGAAAAATTGCTTTAAGCCCCCTGAACCATGAAAATTTTTGAAACAGACCTTAATAATGTGAGTTATGTTTGAAAAATGATTGGAAATCTCTGTTAGGCCCTTGTCATTTAATCTACTTGTAAACAAGTCCAATCTGAAGAATAAAAGTTAATTTTAGGCTTGATAAACTTCCTATAACCCCCTGCATTACTATAAATTACTAGAAAGTTCAAAAGCTAGTATATGAGAGTTATAAATTTTGATAAATTGCTAAAACTAACAATAAGCTCATATGGACTGTAGAATTTAATCATTATTGATTATATTTGAATTTATTAGGCTCTAGATTATGAATTGATTTACCTATAATATATATTTGTTCTGAATTAATAATTAGTCATGTATCTTACATTATAGGTTCTGGTTGATATTCGGAAGACTAATATTTTGAGAAAGTCGTGACCACTAAAGGTGAGTTCATTTCTCACTAGTATTTTTATAATATGAAATTGCATGAGTTTATATTTGATTTATTATGTGATGAAATAAATAAATAAATAATATGTCTTTTCATGTATATTAAAGATTTGACCTATGTCTATTATGGTCCATCCTATAATACGATGTTAGCCTCGTACAATATATGAAAGGCAAATTCGATTCCTATATAAAATATGAAAAATAAAATTTGGCTCTCACGCAATTATTAAATACTTGTGGACTTTGTTTTATCTAAAAGTTTTGATAAAGTATTTGGAACGTATTTCAACAGTTTAACGGATTCAAAGATTTTTTCCGTGACTTAGTATCTAATAAAAGCAAAAGTAAATATCCGTAAACTGTTTTAACAGAAATGAGGAACTTTACCTTGTCAATTTCATTTGAAATATCTGCAAATTCTGATATGCAAAGTATTTCTCATTTGACATGTGATCTTGATGTTTTCAAACCCTCAAATAGTCCACTATGGATTGGTTCTGCCTGTCATATGGTGAATGCACTTTTATTTAGCCCTTCTGTATTGGCCTTGGCTCTTCTGTATTGGCCCTTCTGAAATTTGTTCTGGCCCCTCTGTATTTGGTCGGTAGCCTATGGCAGTGTTAGGTGCATTCGGTTCTTGGGAATTATCTGTTATCTGATGCGGTTACGCATTCCCTTGCTACTGGGCTAAAATTTGTAGCCTTAGTGTGACCTATGGGGTGACTTTTACATTCATGAAATACTCATCGAGAAATAAGATTCTGATAATTGACTGTGAAATTAAGAAAACAATAATTCTCTGATTTTGTATAAATTAGTAGTTCTTTTCCTTATTAATATTTACCTTGATTCAAAAAGGGTTTGATTTCAAGAAATTTCATAGTTTATTCAGTTGTACATGAGAAAGAAAATATAATTGTTGTATTCTTTCTTAAAAATGATAATATTACGATATTTGGATCGTATTCTGCTATCTGTGAATTTCTCATGCAAAACTTAAAATTTGTTAATTTCTGAGAACTATTCTTGTTACTATTTTGTTAGTTATCTAGGAACTCTAGTGGGAAATGTTCTCACTGAGCGCTAGCTCATTCCGTTATTTTTAAAAAAAATTCAGATCCGGCGTAGCTTCATAGCAGCCGAACTTTTGGTTTGAGCTTTTGGCTGAGAGGCGTTATATGGAGAGCCTCTTCTTGTTGATGTTACTTTCAGCACATTTTGTTTTGTTTTGTAAAAATACTTATAACAGTGAGCTTGTGGGCTGTAAGTACCGATCATATATATATAGTGCTCTGATTTCTATCATCAGCAGGTTTATGAATATTTTTAAAATAAACTATATGATATGAATTGTCAGGCTTGACTCGTGCATAAGACTTGTCTCGTGCACGGGTCGCTGCTATCGTGTACCCCGTATTTTATGAATTTTCGCTGCAGATTTTGGGGCGTGACAATAAGGTGGTATCAGGGCCTAGGTTTGGCATTAGAAACCTTGTAGGGCACGCTATCATATAGTATATGCGCTAGATGAGTGTTAGCGTATGGATCAATTATGTGATATATATGTCTGTATACATACGTATATATATGTATGCATATAAATATTTTATAGTAAAACCTTTTAGGGTTGTTAAGGAGTGCTTAGATGTTTATTTTATTTCACTTTGTCTTTTTCTTCAGTGAGCTGATGGATGGTTCCCCTTTTTGTAGGATGGCGGGAACCAATTCATCTTCCAGTTCGTCATCTACCATGTCCAGCCCTATGATTTCGGTAGATAGCTCTTGGGAACCCAGTCTAAGAGACTGGGGATATACTTCCAATGAAACTGATCCGAACTTGATAATGGCTAACCATATGACCCCCGACTCACCGGAGGTCGAACCCATAGAAGTTGTTATGATAAATTCATTTGAGTCTGAGCTTGATCATGCTGAGGATGAGGATTCCGTGGTAGAAGTTGTTCCAATTGAGTCATCACCTTCAGAAATTATTATGATTTCATCCGACCCCTCGGACATGGAGTCCCTTGTAGCCCAGATTCCTAGTGTCGACCAAAGAATTACCCCCTCTGAGGGTGAGTCAAGTAGCCTAGGCATTGGTCCAGATCTTGACCTTAAAGGATGGGGGACTAGTGGCATAGATCCAGATCCAATATCCGATTCTGTTGATAGCCAAGACTCGGAGGAGACTGAACCAACTGAGGAGAAGTCTAGTTCCAGCAGCTCCTCTTTCTCAGGGAAATAGAGCATAACTGTTAGGGCAATTTTGTAATATCAGTATATGGGTTTTCATAGTACTCTTTTGGTTTATGTAGGACATTTTGGTAGAAAATATGTATATATAAACCCATTTACTCAGATATGTGTATGAACTAAAAAGTTAAATATTAATAATATATTTTTGGTTTGTAAATACTGATTTGTGTTATTATGTTGAGTAATGATTGAGTTCCTGATTACTTAAATTACATATATGTGACTGACTTAGGAATTTTCCTTGTATAATAGTTGACTAAAATATTTTATTATTTATAGGAAGCTATGACTTCAGGTAATAAGCAAACCCCTCCTAACGGAGATAGGGATCTAAATCAGACGATAGGTGAAATGATGAGATCTAGAATTGCTCGTGCATCCACCTTCGGAAACTCAATTGACAATAATGCATTGATGGATCTGTTGCAAGCGGTGACATCTGTAGTTACCAGACAACAAGATCAAATTGATCGTAATCGGACGAATGATCAAAACGAGGAACAGCCAAAATTAAGAAGTGGCATGGGAGAATTCAAGAAACTA
The DNA here is from genome assembly GCA_022839385.1 of Asparagus kiusianus. Lineage (NCBI taxonomy): Eukaryota > Viridiplantae > Streptophyta > Magnoliopsida > Asparagales > Asparagaceae > Asparagus > Asparagus kiusianus. Next base: position 251,716 of record BQKN01000382.1, on the reverse strand, counting down.
TCTCCACCCAGTTTTGAGGGAACAACTGATCATATGATTGCTGAGCATTGGATCACAGAAATGGAGAAGGTCTTCACATACATGAAATTCCCTAAAGAGGAGAAGGTTGATTATGCAGTATACATGTTAAAAGACTGCGCTTACGGGTGGTGGCAAATGCAGGTCAGGACATTGGGTGAGAAGGCATACAAGATATCGTGGGAGGAATTTAAAAAGATTTTTTATGAAAAGTATTTTCCTTCAACTGTTCGCAAACAAAAAGAACAGGAGTTTCGAAAATTGGAGCAAGGTGATAAGACGGTAGCTGAATATGAAGAGGAGTTCACTTATCTATCAAAATTTGCAATTCACTTATTGGGTAATGAGGAAAATAGAGCTTGTCGCTTTGAGGAAGGGCTTCGACCGGACATTCGAAAGGCGGTCAGTGCATTTGAACTCCCTACCTATGGAGAAGTGTTGAAAAAGACCTTGTTAATTGAGAAAATTGAAATTGATACAAAGCTAAAGAATGAGACGAGCAACTCCTACCCAAAGAATCGGTTCTGGCAGGATAATCGCGGTGGAAGAAATAAGAATTGGAGAAACAAAAAGCAGAATTTTAGACGTAGAGAGGAGCAATTTCCAAATCAGAAAACTTTAAGATGCGATGTTTGTCATAAGCTTGGGCATGAAGCGAAAAGTTGTTAGAGAAATACGGGGGCTTGTTTGAGATGTGGTCGGAAAGATCACAAGATAGCAAATTGTCCCCTACAGCAATCATCTAGGAATACTTTCCAGACTGGCCAGTCCAGTGGTGGGAATCGGTATCCTCAAGCTAAGGCCCGAGTTTATTCTTTGACTAAGAAGGAAGCAGAAGCAAACAAGGATGTGGTGACAGGTACACTAACTTTTGCATCAGTTCCTGCTCGAGTACTATTTGATTCTGGTGCATCGCATTCCTTTATTGTTGCACAGTTTGTTAAGAAAAACAAATTACCCTATGATACCGTACAACAAGAATTGCTTGTTAGTACACCTGGAGGTAACACATTAGTATCAAATCAAGGTTGTAGGGGTAAAATTTATATTCTCGACAAGGAACTCCCCGTAGAATTAATGATGCTAGAAATGCATGATTTCGATATCATATTAGGGATGGATTGGTTATCCTTAAATCATGCTTCTATTTTATGTCAAGAAAAGAAAATAGTATTCAACTTTTCTGGCCAACCCGAATTTTGTTTTGAGGGCGGAAAGTCTCAACAACCCTTAAAATCATCTCAACCCTTAAAGCACATCGAGCACTGAGGAGTGGATGTATGGGTTATTTGGCTTCAGTTGAGATGGTTGATGATGGAAAACCAAGCTTGGAAGAGATACCAATTGTCCGAGAATTTCCAGAAGTATTTCCAGATGAACTTCCAGGAATGCCCCCAGATAGAGAAATTGAATTTTCAATTGACCTAGTACCTGGTACGAGTCCTATTTCTAAGGCTCCTTATCGAATGGCACCTGCTGAATTGAGAGAACTTAAGATACAACTACAAGAACTTTTAGATAAAGGCTTCATTCGGCCGAGTGTGTCACCCTGGGGTGCACCAGTGTTATTTGTGAAGAAGAAAGATGGAAGTATGAGACTATGTATTGACTTCCGTGAGTTGAATAAAGTAACCATTCGGAACAAGTACCCATTACCGAGAATTGATGATCTATTTGATCAATTACAAGGAGCTCAGGTATTTTCAAAGATTGATCTCCGTTCTGGTTACTATCAATTAAAAATTAGGCCAGAAGATGTGCCAAAGACTGCATTTCGAACCCGCTATGGTCATTATGAATTTTTAGTCTTACCATTCGGACTCACAAATGCACCTGCAGCATTTATGGATCTTATGAACAGAGTATTTAAACCTTTCTTGGATCAGTTTGTTGTGGTATTTATTGATGATATTCTGATATACTCAAGAAGTAAAGAAGAACATGAAGAACACTTGAGACAGGTGTTGCACACATTAAAGAGAGAACAACTATATGCGAAACTTAAGAAATGTGAATTCTGGTTGGAGGAAGAAGCATTTCTTGGGCATGTAATCTCTAAGGAAGGAATTTCTGTGGACCCTGAGAAGGTAAAAGCTATTGTTAAATGGGACAGACTGACTACTGTGACGGAGATCCGTAGCTTTCTTGGAATGGCTGGCTACTATAGAAAATTTGTGGAAGGATTCTTCCGTATTGCTTCACCTCTAACTCGTCTTACTCAGAAGGGAGTTAAATTTATTTGGTCAGATGAATGTGAGAAAAGCTTTCAAGAGCTAAAAAGTCGATTAGTGTCTGCTCCAATACTTACATTACCCAGTGGAGACACAGGCTTTGCTATTTATAATGATGCATCTAGAAAAGGATTGGGATGTGTACTTATGCAAAATGGAAAAGTCATAGCATATGCTTCAAGGCAGTTAAAGCCTTATGAACAAAACTATCCCACTCATGATCTTGAGTTAGCGACAGTAGTATTTGCTCTCAAAATTTGGAGACATTATTTATATGGAGTACATTGTGAGATATATACTGACCACAAGAGTTTGAAAAATATATTTACCCAGAAGGAGTTGAATTTACGGCAAAGAAGATGGTTGGAGTTTCTGAAAGATTATGATATGACCATCAATTATCACCCTGGCAAGGCAAATGTTGTTGCTGATGCCTTGAGCCGCAAGAATTCATGCAATTTAGCATGCTTAATTACTTCTCAAAGAAAAATATTGGAGGACTTGGACCGTACGGGAATTGAAATTAGAATCCACCAAATTGAAGTTAAACTAGCAAATATGGTAATACAACCTTCTTTGCTAGATGAAATTAAAGCAAACCAGTAGAATGATCCTCAACTGTTGAAGATAAAGAAAGATGTGGAAGAAGGCGCTCGAGGAGAATTTAAGATACATAAAGATGGATCATTGAGATTTGGAACTAGAGTTTGTGTGCCTAACATACCAGAGATAAAGAAAAAGATTCTAAAAGAGGCACATCACTCTCTGTATACTATGCATCCTGGATCAACAAAAATGTATAAAGACCTAAAGGAAATATATTGGTGGAATAATATGAAGAAGGAAATTGCCACCTATGTTGCAGAATGTTTCACTTGCCAACAAGTAAAGGCTGAGCACCAAAGACCAGCTGGATTAGTCCATAACTTGGACATACCAATGTGGAAATGGGAAAAGATCACCATGGATTTCGTCACTAGCCTTCCGAAATCTTTGAGAAAGAATGATGCAATATGGGTAATTGTTGACCGGTTGACAAAGTCAGCACACTTTTTACCTATCAATATGAAATTTTCATTAGAAAAGCTGACTAAGATGTACATTAATGAAATAGTAAGGTTGCATGGTGTACCAATATCAATAGTTTCTGACCGAGATCCTCGGTTCACATCAGAATACTGGAAAAGTGTGCATAGAGCTCTGCAGACTAAACTAAATTTTAGCTCAGCTTATCATCCACAAACAGACGGTCAATCAGAGCGGACAATTCAAACACTGGAAGATATGTTAAGATGTTGTGTACTGGAAATGAAAGGATCGTGGGAAGATTATCTGCCTTTGGCCGAGTTTGCATATAATAATAGCTACCAAACTAGCATTCAGATGGCACCATATGAACTTCTTTATGGAAGGAAGTGTAGGTCTCCTATTCATTGGGATGATGTTGGAGAAAGAAAACTTCTTGGACCAGAATTGATACAGCAAGCAATTGATAAAATTCAATTAGTTCGAGAACGTCTTCGCACAGCACAAAGTCGTCAGAAGAGTTATGCTGATCAAAGAAGAAGAGAATTAGAATTTTAAGTAGGCGATCATGTTTTCTTAAAGGTTTCGCCTACCCGAGGAGTGAAAAGATTTGGAATCCAAGGGAAGTTAAGCCCGAGATACATTGGTCCTTTTGAGATTCTGGAACGCATTGGTCTAGTGGCCTACAGATTAGCATTACCACCAGCCCTGTCTGGAGTACACGATGTATTTCACAAATCGATGCTTCGGAAGTTCATCCGAGATCCAAATGAGATCATTGAGTTATCTCCAGTGGAGCTTAAGCCAGATTTGACCTATGAGGAAAAACCAGAACGTATTGTGAATTTTAAAGAACAAGTACTCCGACACCGAATAATCAAATATGTGAAAGTTCAGTGGAAGAATTGTTGGCCTTCTTGTTTTGATGATGTTTAACAAACAATTTACAACTAATGTTGTTTGTCTAGTGCTTGTGTTATCTATTCATTGTAGACAAACAACTAGTTGGAGGATGGATGGAATAGAGCTTCAACGATCATATCTAATGGAGGTTGGCGGAATGTCGGGTTGAAGCCTATATAATTCAAGTTAAAGATCAAGTTCAAGCTTCATCCGTGAGATTACCAAGTCAGAGCTTATAGAAGATCAAGATCTAGCTTGGGTAACTTAGTGTAGATTTTATATTATGTGTGTTAAGTACCTTAAGCTCAATATCATATACACACACGTATTTGGTTTCTATGTATATATATAGTTGTATATATACATGCATGGTTTTGAGTTTTCATGCTTTGGACACACTTGCAAAATACATGAATTTTCACAAATGGAAATTCAATTTGAGAAATTCTTTTTCTAACATGTTTTTTTTCATATTTACAAACATTTCGTAAAGTTTCATCAAGTTTGGAATTGATTTGTTATGTTTAATGGAATTTATAAAATCATGTTTTTGTTCGTGCACATGTTCGTGCATGTTTTACAAAACAGATGAGTTTTCATAAATGGGAAGTGGTATTTAAGAAATTATTTTTTTGACATGTTTATATACATGTTTAGAAACTTTCCTCAAAATTTTACTATTTTTGGAGTTGATTTACTGTGCCCAATTGATTTTACAAAATCGTGTATGTCTGCAGTTTTTTAGAAACTATAAATCTATATTCAAACATTTATTTCTCTCAAATGGGAAATGATTTTTTAGAAATTCTTTCTCTAAAATGTTATTCTATATGTCTAAAACTATCTTATAAAATTTCATAATTTTTGGAAATGTTTTATTATTTTTAATTGATTTTACAAAGTTAGATACGCAAATTTCCAGAATGCTGGAATTTAGGGTATTTTGGTCTTTTCAACCTATAACGGCTAGTAACGGCTAGTTTTTGATATTTTCGATTTTTGGGGATTTGTGGCTGGTTTAAGAGGCTATAAAAAACCCTCAACTTTCATTGTTTCTTATGGATGTTTAAGAGAGTTTTAAAAAGAGTTTTACAAGTTTGTTGAAGGGTTTTTAAGTTTGTTTCAAGAGTTTGTTTGTGAAGAAAATTCCACAAGAGCTTGAGGGGATCATCTATTGAAGTTTGAGCTTCCAACTATTCTCCTTCCACCTCTTGATCTATTGAAAAGTTTTCTAAACTCTTATCTAGCTTTACATTTGCTTAGTTATTTGATTATATTTCTTTAAAGCTAGTTTTTTATATTGAGTTTAGATTTGATTTATATCTCATTGTTACACACTCACTTGAGCTTATTGTATCTTTCATACATAGTATATTAGGGTTGTGAGAGATTGTAACATTGAGTTGTGCTTTATTGAGTTCTCATCTATTGTAGAGAACAAATTTATATTTATTACAATTGTGAGTGTTGTAAGGTTTTCGGTGAGCTAGAAAACCGAATGTGTTGTGTAGTTTTCGGTGAACTAGAAAACCGAGTGTGATGAGTGACGTTGATCGGTGAGCGTTGAAAACCGACATTGTGAGGTGTAAACGTTATTCGGGTGAGCGTAGAAAACCCGGTTGTGATAGTGGATTTCTCCCCGGGAGAGGGGAGCGGAGACGTAGGACGGAAGGTCCGAACTCCGTGATCATTTGATTGTGTTTGAGTGTGCTTTGGCGTTCATTCATATTTATGTTCATATCATATATCGCCATTGTGCATTGCTCATTTCTATATCATCCACTATCTTGTTTATGTTGTTTACCCTTGTGTTAGTCCTTGCATATATTTCTATCATATAGGATATATCTCATTGTTCATGTTG
>BQKN01000382.1:207310-235674 GCA_022839385.1 Asparagus kiusianus | reverse complement strand
CGAGATCTTGAATCTTTAACTTGAATAGCATAAGCTTCACCGACATTCCGCCAACCTCCATTGGATATCATCATTATGGCGTAATTCCATCCATCCTCCAACACATTGTTTGTCTAGAATACCTGATAGGAAACATAAACACTAGACAAACAATATTAGGAATTGTTTGTAATCATCAAAACAAGATTAGAAGATGTAGGCTCATAACATGAGACCTAACACCTACATGAGATGCATCAGGTTTCTGGCCTTCCGATGGGGGATTGCCCGTATCAGGAGTACTTTCCTTCAAACCAGCAGTTGGGGTGGTTGAAGAAAGATAATCCTGATATGTATGACACTCTTTGGGACCTAACTTGTCACTATCATACCTCCTTGCTCCAGACTTCTCCTCCAGCAAAGAGGAAGAAGCAGATCAGCTTGAAGCAGTTTGCTGTCTATTTGTTCCAGAATTTGGAGGGCGATTCCAGCGGGCCCGTTCGTGAGTTAGATGTCTTGACTTTTACCGCTATTAACGAGTTGATGGAGAAGAATGAGACTCATTCTTATACCATTGCCAGTGCTGAGGGAGCTTTTCCTGCAGGAACCAAGTTCCGTTCGTTTCTCCGTCGTGCGCAGATGTCTATTGAACCCCGGTCTCTGCTAGCAGGCTACCTTGCGTTCTGGTTGAAGAAATGTGTTGTTCCGTACCAGTTTTCAGACGCCTTACCTCTCGAGGTACTCTTCCCTGCGGTTCAGCTAGCTTATAGGAGGGAGCTTTCTCTGCTCCCAGCGATGGTTGCCAGCATCCATTGCGGGCTTAGGAGTGTGGTCAGTGGTTTCACACAGGTGGGTCCTGAACCATCGACCGAGCTTGCTTGTCCTAAGGTCGAGCTTCCTTATGCTTATCTGATGGCGTGGCTCGTTCTTCACCGTCCGGACTTGATGTCGGCGCCCAGTGTTGTTGATGTCCCCGTTCCTTTCATACAGCTGTTGGAGAGGAGTAGATGGCTTAGGAAGAAATTCGACGATGTACAACGAGAGCTTCAAGTTCGCAGGAGCTGGGAGTTCTTCAAGTGTTTTCCCCGCTTTTCGGGGCGCTATGGTGATGCGCTGACTGATGAGGAGAAACCCAGAACTAATCGGACTGTTCTCGACGTCGGTTGTTTCCGCTGGTTAGTGAACATCCGTGTCGGGTATCTCGTTCTCCGGGTGAAGAACCGTTGCCACATAGAGCCTTACCTATCTCCACCATTTAGGTTGTCCTACAGATGTCGTGATGGAAAAGCCAGCTGAGGATAGAGCCTTTCATGATGTAGGTCTCGAGGAACAGGGGGGTGCCTCTGCGCCAAGTTTCTCGGGACCCGATGCTGGACTGTTAGTTGATATGCTGGCTGAACAGGCCGCCAAAGGAGCTGTGGGACCACCCTTTGCGAGTGATTCATTCACAGGTATATATCGAATTCCCTTCATTTTGTTTGATCTTCTGTCTGACTAACGAAGGGTTCATATTACAGTACCAGCCACTGGGACTGATTCAGTAGTGATTCCCAGCACATCTAGCTTACCTCAGAGTGACGGACTCACAGGTATGCAGACGGTCTTGGATGTCGCACTGCTATTCATTTATTTGATTTCTTTTGACTAATAGATGAGTGCAATCATAGGACCAGCCACTTGGACCGATACCTTTATGACTCTTGGCATTCCCGATGTATCTGAGAACGATGGGGCTGCCGGTATGCATTCGATCTTCTCGTCCCGATTTTTTCCTTATTTGCCCAAATTTTAACTAATAAAGAAGTGTAACTGTAGGACCAGGCGTTGTGCCTGATGCCACTACAGTTTCTGGGGCTGATAGTTTGCATGAGAGCAATGTCTCCCTGCCACAGCCGAGAGGTACGACCGATTTGCCTACAGGGGTTGCTATACCCTCCATGACCACTCCTGCCGTTATTTCGGAGTCTGTCGGACCTCAACCCGAGGGGACCTCCGTCGGCACAGGTATACTTCAAACTTTCCCTTTGGGTTTTCTGATTGTATTTGATAATCTCTTAACTTCCCACACTGCTGCTTGCAGGATCTCAATCATCTCTATATGAGCGTGTCCGCACCCTCTTGGCCGATACCGATCCTGACAGAGACATTTTTTGTACCGACCTCGCCCTTTTTACCGTCTTTTTTAACGGCATGATCGATAAACTTCTTCTTCGAGGATATCGTTTTGATCAGTTCAGGCGTTCCTTCTCTCGCTACATGATGATGATCAGAGAAGAAGGGTATCCAGAGTTGGCCGACTCCTTAGCTGCCGATTTTACTATTCTGGAGTCAGAGATCCGAGAGTTGGAGGAATTGGAGGCTAACGGGGCTTCTTCCTACGTGTCCTCTCAGCTGGAGCATAGGCTGGCACAGTGGCGCGACCTGAGATCCTCTATCGGATGTGAGCTTCAGTCACATGAGAGTTCCATTACGCAGCTAATGGCTACCGTGGCGAGGAAGGATACAGCTAGAGCTGAGTTACTCAGCTCTCTGGACTCGAGTCGCAAAGAAGTGGCTAGGTTGAAGGAGGCCTTGAAGCACGCCGAGGAGTCGGTTACTATTATTGCAGATGACCTGGCTGGATTAGAGCGTTCTCGTGAACAGGCACTCGAGAAGCTAGGATCCACACAGGAGAGAGTGATGAAGCTGAAGAGTGAAGCCGTAAAGATCTTGAGCGGTTCTGAAGAGTCTGTCTGAGCTGATCTGCAAGCAGAACTTGAGCAGAGTTATGCAGATAGACTCTCTAGTTTAAAGTCTCATGTTCTCAGCCGCCAACTGCCTTTGGGTTAATAATCTTTTCATTGTACACTTTGACCTGATGTATTAATTGAGACTCGGCGTTTGATTCCTTTATGATGTTTCTTTATTTATTTTGAAACCAGCCATGATAGTATTTACAGGATTCTTGGCAAACCCCCAGCCCTCAACGGGTTTAACGTGCCTTTACCGATTACCATTTGAATCGGGCTAGCATGTGGATTGCCTGATCCGTTCCACATGTAACGTTGTGCTAAGAGAGTGAATTCTCTGAGACTTTGTACTACGACTTTGAATTCATAGGCTTCACCTTTTCTTATAGGGAAAAGGTACCCCGCACCGCGTATTAGGCGATGACTTATCCCTTCTTAGGCTTCGGGATAAAATTCCCCAGGTTCAGACCCTGGTGTCTTCTTCAATCGGTAAAAGACTAAACCGGCAATGCGTGTTAGGCATAGACTTTGGGATTTTTGGAAAACCCCCAGCCATCAACGGGTTTGACGTGCCTTTACCGATTACCGTTTGAATCGGGCTAGCATGTGAATTATTAAATCCCGTCGCACATGTGACGTTATGCTAAGAAAAATCACTTCTCTTAGACTTAGTGCTATGATTTTGAATACATAGGCTTCACCTTTGTTACGGAAATAAGTTACCCGGCCACACGTGTTAGGTGTGGACTCATCTCTTCTTAGGCTTCAGGATAAAATTCCCCAGGTTTAGACCCTGGTGTCTTTTCTCAATCGGTGAAAGACTAAACCGGCAACGTGTGTTAGGCGATGACTTATCCCTACTTAGGTTTCGGGATAAAATTCCCCAGCTTTAGACCCTGGTGTCTTTTCTCAATCGGTGAAAGACTAAACCGGCAACGCGTGTTAGGCGATGACTTATCCCTACTTAGGATTCGGGATAAAATTCCCCGGGTACAAAAGTGCTCGGATTGGAAGTTGAGAATTGTGTCTTTTCTGAGAACAAAGATAAACTGGAAAATGAGAGAGGAAGAATTTTATATTCTATCTCCCAGTGCTGAAGAGGAAGAATTTTATATTCTTTCTACAGCTGGAAAGGAAACTCGAGGTGGGATCTCCACCCCCAGGATCCGAAAGGATGAAACTAGGAGTGGGATCTCCACTCCGAGAATCGAAAGGTTCAAACAACCCTAACTTTTATAGGATTGGTCATTTGAATCAAAAGAGTCCATCATTCATTGAGGAGAAAATCCAATTTCGACCCTAACTTTTATAGGTTTGGTGGAAAAAGGAACAAAAGCAAACTTTCGTTTATCGAAAAAAGAATGACTCGGTCTTAGCCCTGGCTACTTGGTAGGTTTGACTAAGTGAGATTGGGAACAATCCTAACTTTTATAGGTTTGATTGTCTGAACTGAAAGTGGACCTCTCGTTCATGAGAAGAATCGAGAGGGGAATTTGGCTTTGGTCCTAACTTTTATAGGTTTGACCTGGAAGCAAAGAAAGTGGGGTAGCAGGTAGCAATGAGAATGCCAACTTGTACCATCACTCAAAGGATGATTTCAATGCTAAGTGATTAGGACTTAACATGTTGAGTCTAAGAATTACTAATGACTGGCAGATAGGAATTTTGGTGGATCCACCATCAATTGATTTGATCAGTGGATGGTTTGGTGAGGGAAGATTAATCTATCAAGAGATTAGATCTCGTCTCACAAAAATAACTCATGAGAGTTAGAATTTTGACAATAACAAGAAACATTTCGACATTCGGAGTTCGAACGTGAATTTCTTATTCATTTCTTCTACATTGACCGGGTTATCCCTAAGAATACCCCATGTGGTATTCTTCCGGGAACTTCTCGATACATCAGTTTTCCTGAAGATACTACAGATAGTATCTTTTCAGGAATTTACCATTTATTGGCATCATAAGCCGGTCACCATCCTTAGCAACTAAGCGATATGCGCCGTTCGAGTAAACTGTTTCTACTACGAATGACCCTTCCCATTTGGGTTCAAACTTACCCTTCTTCTTGGAGTTAAGGATCATCGGTCGTCTTTCAGTTAAGACCAAATCTCCTTCTTTAAAACTCCTTTGTCGGACCTTTTTGTCGAAGGCTCGAGAAATTCTGGCCTGGTAAAACTCAATATGTTGTTGAGCTTCCATGCGCTTTTCATCGAGCATCTCAAGCTCTTCGAGGCGTTTCTGATGTTGTTCTTCGGTCGTCATTTGGGTTGCAAGAGCGATCCGAAGAGATGGAATTTGGATTTCCAAAGGGAGGACGGCTTCACATCCGTATACTAACGAATATGGGGTTGCGCCGGTCGGGGTACGTACCGTAGTACGATAGGCCCATAGAGCCGCGCCAAGTTTGTCATCCCAATCCCGTTTATTATTCTTCACAAGTTTTGACAAGAGCTTTATGATAGTCTTGTTGAAAGCTTCAGCTAATCCATTCGCTGTGGGATTGTAAGCCGTTGACGAGATATCCTGAATTTTAAACTTTTCGCAGAACCTTATGAAGGCGTTGCTGATAAATTGAGGACCGTTGTCATGTATGATTTGTCTTGGGACACCATGCCTGTAGATGATATGGTGCTTGATGAATGCAATGACGTTGCTCGTTTTAACTTCTCTGAGTAGAACTGCTTCAGCCCATTTGGAGAAGTAATCGGTAATTGCCAGGATGAACCGGTCACCTTTGACTGACGGGGGATTTATAGGACCAACAATGTCCATTCCCCAAGTCTCAAATGGCCATGACGTTACCGAAGGGTGCAGATGCTCTGGAGGTTGGTGCATATAATTCGCGTGTACTTGACATGCGTGACACTTTCGAGCGTATGTGATTGCATCACTCATCATGAAAGGCCAAAAATATCCCATTCTTCTGATGCGGTCATAAAGCTTGGGACCAGGTTGGTGCGCGCCACACTCTCCTTCATGCGCCTCTCTAAGGACTTCTTCAGCTTCTTTGGTTGATAAGCAACGTGCTAGCAACCCATCGTACCCCCTACGGTATAGCGTTCGATTCTCCGTATTATAGTAGAATCTTGGTGCTCTTCGTCTGATTGACTCTCTTTCCTTTACATCTTCTGGCAAGATTCCATGCAAGACGTAGTCAATGATGGGGAAACGCCAATCTCGGGGTTCGAATTCAGCCTGAGTTGCGTGCACCTCTTGAACTTCTTCCTCTTTGTCATCTTCATCGTAGAGTGGCACCAGGAGTTGGTGAGTTCTTACCGTAACAAACTGTTCTGTTCCGGGAGGCTGTGCCAGAGATACAGCTAAAGCTGCTAACGCATCTGCGTAGGTGTTCTGTAACCGCGGAACATGCTCGATGAAGAATCCTTCAAATGATTCCGCTATTTCCACCGCCATCTTATGATATGGTAGTAAATCCTGACTTCGGACTTCATACTCCCCTTTGACTTGTTTAACTATTAGTTGAGAATCACCGAAAGCTTTGAGATACTCAACCCCCAGCTCCTTAGCGAAATTGAGTTCTATAATCAGTGCGTTATACTCTGCTACATTATTCGAGCATGGCTCGGTTAATGAGTAGGCTCGGGGCATCACATGTTGTCCTGGGGAAAATAAAACAACTCTAACTCCGGAGGAGACCTTAGAACATCCAGGAGTACCTGTGACAAGAGCCGCTCGGGAAGCGCCATCGAAGTACAAACGCCATACTTGTTGGTGCGAAGTTGCGTTGACTTCGTGGGTTTCATCAGGTAGGTCGTCATATATCTCGACGGTATCCGTAGTTGGATTAGCTGCCAGGAGATCACAGATGGCCTGCCCTTTTACTGACTTCTGTTGTTTAAAATATAAATCATATTGGGACAGGAGTAAGGCCCATTTTGCTAACCGCCAATTCATGGAAACTGGTTGAGTCATGAACACTCGGACTGGGTTAACTTTAGAGATAACATAAATGGTCTGTCCAACCAGATAATGCCGCATCTTCTGAATAGCAAACACCAAAGCGAGGCATTCTCTCTCGATCATGGGATACCGAGATTCAGCGCCTACCATGGTTCGGCTTAAATAATACACCACCTGCTCATGACCGTTATCGTCATCTTGTGCAAGCAATGCACTTAATGAGTAGCTCGTCGCCTTGATATAAATCAAGAACGGTTTGCCTGATTTCGGTGCGACGAGTACGGGAGGTTTTGAGAGATATTCTTTAATACTCTCGAATGCCTTTTGACAAGCATCGTCCCATACGAATGATACGCCCTTCTTTATGAGCTTGGAGAACGGTTGGCATTTTCCTGAAAGGTTCGAGATGAACCGACGGATGTAAGCTAACCGTCCTTGCAATCCTCTGAGCTCCTTGAGGTTTCTCGGCGGTTGCAATTCATTAATCGCCTTTACTTTATCAGGGTCGATGTGAATACCTTTGGTGGTGACGACGAATCCCAGGAATTTACCACTGGACATTCCGAGGAAAGACTTGGTAGGGTTCATTTTCAATTGATGAGCTCGCATCAAGTCGAACATGGTCTTCAAGTCCTTGATGTGATCTTTTTTATCGTGACTTTTCACGACCAAATCATCTACGTAGCACTCGACAGTCTTCCGAAGATGCTCCTGAAAAATTTTTGACATGGCTCGCTGATATGTAGCACCTGCATTCTTTAAGCCGAAGGGCATAACTGTATAACAGAAGACGCCAAGGGGTGTTCTGAACGCGGTATGCTTTTCATCATCTGGATGCATCTTTATTTGGTTATAACCAGAGAAACCATCCATGAAAGACATCCTCTCGAACCCGCACGTATTGTCAATGATAACATCCGTGATGGGAAGGGGAAAATCATCTTTTGGACAAGCAGCGTTGAGGTCTCTAAAGTCAATACAAACCCTGATTTTCCCATTCTTCTTAAGAACTGGGACAATATTGGCAAGCCACTCTGGATGTTGCTCTTCCCTAATGAAGCCCGAGTCAACAAGCTTCTTAACTTCGGCTTCGATCGCCTCCATCATTTGCGGACGAAACCGTCTTTGTTGTTGTTTGATAGGTTTGACATCCGACTTAATATTGAGACGATGTATTGCTACGTTTGGATCGAGCCCTGGCATGTCTTCATAATTCCAGGCGAACACATCGATGTACTCCCTGATAAGAGAGATTAACTCTTCTTTCTCTTCAGGTAGGAGACTGTCGCTAATGAATATCGGCTTCGGATTTTCCTCGCTTCCCATATTCACTTGGACTACTTGATCTTCGGTAGGAGGTTCTCTTTGCTCAAACCTATCGCCGTACTGCATGTTTAAGTGATGAACCCAATGATCTTCCCAAGTCGACATCTGATCGTCTTCTTCTATTGTCGCTGGATCAACTGTAGCCATGTTCGACATCAACTTTTTAAACATTTCACCAAGACTAGCATCGGAATCCCAAGCCGAAGAGTCAGAAGAATATCCGTTTCTAGCTTTGTTAGCAATTTGATCGATGACTTGCCAGCAACACTCGTCGTCAGATGAGGAGACATAGCCTAAACCTCTTTTGTGGCGATAATAATCATTGGGTTTTCCTTTTGGTACATAGGCCATCCGAGGTGGAACCCGTGGACCTCGACCAAAGCAAAGACCCTCTCCGAGCTTGAAGTCATATCCATGCTTTTCCATCATATTGCATGCTTTCGCATCATATCTGAACAGATAAGGGGCAGGTTTATCATCGTCGTCTTCCTCTTCCAAGAAGTGGTCGGGTATCGGAGATTTTCTTCCTTTGCCGTAGACGACCTCCTTTCCACCCCCTATCCCTGTGGGGATGACAAGCGTCGTTCCGCAAGGGTCGTGTACCTGATTTTGCATCATGCAAAATGATTGAAGAGGCATATACAAATCAGGGTTATCATAAAGTTCTTTAGTGACATTATCAAGACACATCGAGTACTCTAAATCATCGTTTATTGATAGTTCTTCGGCAAGTTGCCAATTACAACTACTTTCCGATGATTTATCATCGTCAAGATTGATTACAATAGGTACAATATCATTAAGTACAAAACTACCATTATAATCAAACCCAGCTTCGGTATCAGCTTTATCACCGCTGTCCGTCCCTTGGGCCGATGGTTCAGTATCGGATTCAGCACTGTATAAAAGGGAATCGGTGAAATAGTTCTCCAATCCCTTAAACGGTTGCTTATCTGCGACCACCGTCTTAACTTCATTATTTGTGCCCACATACTTGAGGCATTGATGCAGAGTTGACGGGACTATAAGGTTACCGTGGATCCAAGGTCGACCCAACAGTAAGTTATAGGATGTTTCCGCGTCAATCACATAACAAGTAACTTCTGACCTCAAATCCCCGATCTGGCATTTGATTCGAATCTTCCCCAAGGGCCTGGACCCACTGGTGTTGAATCCATAAATCGTAGTGCCAGTGGAGGCTAGTTTGCTAGTCGGAATTCCGAGATGATGCATCAATCGGAATAGCATGATGCTAACAGCGGAACCCGGATCGACTTGGATCCGGTTGACCATGCTAGAGCCAATGTGCCCGGTGAAATACAAGGGCCGATCATGCTTTGAGTTCTTCATATGCATGTCTTCTTTGGTGAAAGAGATGCAGGGAAAATGATGCGCCGTAAGATTGCAGTATTGAACTGACAACTCCGGTTCCTCAGAGGATGGCTTGATTCGAGTTAAGAAAGCTTCAGAGTCGCTCAAGGCTTCTTGTAATGCTTTCCTTGTATCCTTTGAAAGACGCAATAACTCGTATAGGGTTATCCTAGCCGGGATGTTGGCCAACTGCGCCATGATGTTAAAATTAGGCGGAGAGCTTGCGTTTCCCGGTTTGTCTCTCCTAATCGGATGATTGAATCGAGACTGCCTTGGGTTTTGGGCTTCTTGACGCAAAGGCTCTTTCCCTTTCTCCTTTTGCTGGGCTTTCTCCGTAACTACAGGCGCTGGGGGAGTTGCTGCAATTCCCAGTTCTGCCAATGTCTTGGAAGGAGCGGTTTTGGTGCCCAATTGCTCGGAAGCATCCGGGTACCTGTAGTGATACTCATTCCCACTTCGGGTTGCAAAGACCTCCTGTTCGTCTTCAGAAAGCGGGAAGGCGGTAATTTCTTCATCATCTTTTCCCGGAATAGCAGAAGCTCCATAACAAGACTTACACTTTCCTTTTGACCTTTTCTTGGAAGAGGTCCCAGCCCATTGTTCATCTGTAATCAAGTCTGGATGAACCCATAGAATCTTGCCGTTCGGGGCTGTGTGCGGCACAAGTCCTTTCTGGCACTGTTTGTGAGGATCATCATTTACCGTCTTCACTGCTGCATTTATTACTGGCTCATGTTGGAACCAGCTCGAGGGAACAGACCCGAAGCTAATGGATACTGCATTGCACCCACTTTCTTCTCCTTGGGTTGCTTCATAGTGATGACCCCAACATCGATTAGGGCTTGGATCTTATCTTTAAGAGCGTAGCATACCTTGGTAGGATGGTGCACCGCTCTGTGAAATGCACAGTACTTTGGATCATTGACTCTTTTAGCATCTTCTTGATCCTGAATCGGAGGCAACTTGATCTTGTTATTCTCGATGAGGTACTTAAAAATACCAGGAACTTCATCTTCCTTGAATGAATAGACTTTCGGGAACTTCGGCTCCGCGGCTTTTTGCTTCTGGGGCTGTTGTTGCCACCTTGATTGTTGAGGCGCCTTTTGTTGCTGCTGTTGCGGCTGTGCTTGCACCTCGAATGTTTGGTTTGCGTCCACAGCATTCGCATGTGCTTTTCCCCTACCCTTAGGGACAAAGTTCTGTTGTGGGGCATTATTTGCTATTTAGCCCCTTTCCGCTTTCTTCCGTTTAAGGAACCGCTCGTCTCGTTCTCCTCGCACCTTCAAGTCCTTCCAGGTCTTTGGTGGCGTCATTCCCATAGCTTCGAGGATGTCTAATGAAAGATTATTGTGACAAGTCTCAAGGATAAAATCTTCGCTGACCGGCTCCCTGCAGTTCATCGCTTTGTTTCGGAATCTCTTCACGAAGTTTTCGACCGTCTCGCCATTTTTCTGCTTCTCGTCGAATAGTGTGCTGATCGAAATCTCGGTGTCATCATCGAAGAAATTTGTCAGAAACATGTCCTCCATATCGTCCCAACTGCTGATGCTACCCAGCTTAAGGCGACGATACCAATCGAAGGCTGCTCCGCGAAGAGTGCCGACGAATGACCGCACCATAAGAGGTTCGTTCCCAGAAATGATTCCTAAGTGAGACTTAAAATATATTAAGTGTTGGGTGGGGGAACCCTTTCCATCAAACGGCGTAAAGTTGATTAAATTAAACTTTGCCGGATACGGAATTGATTCCCACTCTCGTGGGTATGGACATGGTATGCCGGACCTCTTTACTTCTTGAGCATTCATCAACGCGTTGATTTTGCTCTCCAAGTCCTTCATTTTCTTGTCTTCACTCATATCTGTCTTCGAGTGGCTTCGGGGAGAAGTAACGTGGTCCTCTTTCACATTATCATCCACAGGACCGCTTCCCTTGTCGTTGTTGATAGGAGGGACATTGACATTATCCCCTTCCCGTTCATTCTCATCTTGATTCGGAGTATTGCGATGACCGGGTTCTCCTTGGTGAATTGTCAGTGCCGCAATTTGCTGGTCATGCATCTCTCTCATCCGTTGCATGGCCATCTCCATCTCAAACTTGAAAGTTTCCTTCTGCTTATTCAGGGCATCTTCAAGCATCTTGGTTACTTGTTCAGTGCTGATCATAAGCGATTCATAAGGTTGTCCTGCACTAGAAGCCGTGTCATCGGACGCTATAGCTGAGCAAGAATCTGAATCAGCATCTGACACCTCCTCTTCTAACGAAAGTCCCTTTTGTATCCTTCGGTAATTCTTCCGGCCATTGGTTCCTGGCCACAACCGCGTCATACATCGGGATACTTCGGCAAGCTGATCTAGATTAAAATATCGCGTTGATTTCCCTCTGCCAGCCATATTAGCCGACACTTTTAGGTATTCATCTTCTTGGTGGACGAACTTCTTCTTATGGAAACGCCTTAGCTTGGAAATTCTTTCGAACACCGAGACTCTCCTTGGGGTTTTAGTACAGCAACATTCTGACAGCACCGCCTTGATTATATTGGCACACGGGCAGCGAGATCCCGTGTCTTGAGCATATCTCTTCCGAGATTTTTCCATACCCCCAGCTCTATAGTACAACTCGTCAGTTTGATAACTGGAGTAACTCATAGAGTATTGGCATGACCTCCCAGGTATAACACCATCATCATCAGATGAGTGTGCTTCCTTCTGGGGATGCGACGCTTTATTAGCGTTTTCAAAAGTCAACCGTTCAAGTTTACGCTTTTGCGAGCGTAAAAGCTTAACGGGCTCTTGCACCTCGCCCCGCAATCCAATGCGGTCGGTAACAGGGGCTTTCCCTCTATCATCTTTCTTGGGGTGATTGATTCGACCCCCAGTCTGATTTGTCACTTGGGGACCTTTCAATGGTCCCAATCGTTCCTTGATAGGTACTTTACCTCGGTTCTCCGGGAAAGGACCGAGGCGACCTTTCATAGGAACCCTGGGTTTTGAAGGGCCCCCGTTCTTACCTGGCTCCGTTGAAGGCGCCGGAACAGGAGAAACAACATCTGGTTTTGAAGAAGTTCGGGCGATAACTCCACCCATTTTTGTTTGGGGTGCCGATTTTGACTTTGGCACCCAAACCCCTTTGTTTGTAAACGGCTTTTTGACCGCCTCTTCTTTCTGTATCTCCTCCGCTTTCTGTAGAAGGAGTCGGGCATGTGCGAGCAATGCTCGATGCTTCTTGATTCGCTCCTCGAGAGTGGAGCGAGTCCTCTTGACACGAACCCATTCGTTCGTTTCTGCTTTGGAGGAGGAGTTGGTTGTTTGCCGTTGTTGTTCTTGGCGCTGCCTGGACTTTAGATCCTCATTGTAGCGGATCCCGTCCATCGATTCTGCGGCTTTAGCTAGTTGTCGGGCGAGGCGTTGACGCCGTCTTTGGCGGGCCCTCTTCGACAGAGCTGGAGTTACCTTTTCGGCGGAAAGGAGATCTGGATCTACAGCCTCGACCACGTTGGACGACGTGGGGACGTCACGTGGTGCGGGCGTAACAGCGGCGATGGGATCTTGGATCTTCGAGCTGGAGATCCCGCGAGCATTTCTGGAAGATGGAGTCTTCCCGCGCCTGTTTGGAGAGGCGGATCTGGAGGAGGAGGAAGAGAGGTACTCTTCGAACTTCTGTTGATCGAACTCGTATTCGATCTCTTCATTCACCCGGATCTTGAAGGCCGGTTGCGTCACGACGATCTCGGCAGCGAGATCGGTGGCTCCCACTGTGGTCGCCAGCTTGTTTTCGGAAAAAGTTGTCTTCATCATTGATTTCATTAAACTTTAGTCGTTACAAATGAAATTCAAATAACAAAGAATTAAAAATTACAACTTTTCGAAAATAAACACAAGATCCGTTTATCGTCTCTTGCTTGTGTGGGTCTTTAGCCTGTGACGGGGACATCGATATCCGTGGACCACCTTGGCAATCAGATCTGATCTGAAAAATCGGGCAGAGCTTCGTCGATCCACGAAGGGATCTAGAAACTTGAAGCGCCTATCTCGGATAAAGCGAGATATTTGCTCTTCTTAGTACTACCGGCGAAGGGTAGTGCTAAGGAACGGGTGCGGGTGATGAAGATCCGATGAAGAACTCTCCTCTGTTGAAGGGCACGATCACTCTTCACTGCAGCAGGGCTTCGCCAATCCTCTCCAAAAATCCAGATCCTCAAAAATGAGGCCCAAGGCTCCTATTTATAGGCAAGAGGGGACCCTAGGGGGCCATGTAACAAATTCTGGGCGTGTAACAACCTTGAGACACCCTTGGGGTGTCTCGGCTTGGCCGAGACACCCCTGGGGTGTCTTGGTTTTGCCAAGACACCCCTAGGGTGTTTCGACCTTTCCGAGACACCGCCGGGTGTTTTCAGGAAAAGTTACCTTCATCATTGATTTCATTAATAAACTTCAATCGTTACAATGAACTTAAATAACAAAGAAATAAAAATTATAACTTTCTTGAAAATAAACACAAGTTCCGTTTATCGTCCCTTGCTTGCGTGGGTCTTTTGCCCGTGACGGGGATGTTGATATCCGTGGACCACCGGGCGATCAGATCCGTTCCGGAAAATCGGGCAAAGCTTCGTCGATCCGCGGGGAGATCTAGAAACTCGAAGCTCCTATCTCGGATAAAGCGAGATATTTGCTCTTCTTAGTATTACCGACGAGGGGTAACACTAAGGGAAAAGATGAGAGAGGGGAATGAAGATCCGATGAAGAAGTCTCCTTTGCTGAGGGGGCTCGATTACTCTTCGCTGCAGCAGGGCTTCGCCACTCTTCTCCAAAAATCCAGATCCTCAAAAATGAGGCCCAAGGCTCCTATTTATAGGCAAGAGGGGACCCTTGGGCGTGTAACAACCTTGAGATAATGTCTCGGCTTGGCCGAGACACCCCTGGGGTGTCTTGGTTTTGCCAAGACACCCCTAGGGTGTTTCGACCTTTCCGAGACACCACCGGGTGCCCCAGTTCAGTCCGAGACTCTCCGTTGTGCATTTGTCGTTGATTCTTCGTCCCAACTCAGATTTGAGTGATTTCGAATGCGTTGGAATTCTGATGAAGAGTTCTATCGGCCCTGATGGTTGGATTATCTATAGGGCGAACGAGATACGAAGGGCGTTGTTCCTTTTGTAAATACTGTAGGGTTCCCGATCAGTCCGTATTCCCATTGTTCTGAAATTCCGTCGGATCACGTAGTTCGTCGATTCACTCCAAGCGTTCACTGACGTCAATCGAGCTGCTGTGAACCGGGTAGTGACGTTCATCATCGTTCTTTAACACTGAGCTGTTCGTGAAGACCTATCGGCAATTTTTGATGCCTACACTAGGCGATAGCCCTAGTGAGGTTTGCGAGTTCGAATCTATTAATGATTTACCTAATGATGAACTTGCTTGTGCTAGTGATAAATTATTGCATGCCTACAAGAAATTGCAAAATGATTTCATTAATTTACAAAGCAAGCATGTAATTTTGAAATCCGATCATGAGTCTTTAACTTCTAAGTTTGATATTATTTCTAATGAAAATATGATCCTTAAAGAAAACAATGAAAAATTAAAATCGGATCATGATTCTTTGCTTTCAAACTTTGCCAAGTTAACTCATGAAAAAGATAATGCCATATTAGAAGTAAAGAACATATAAAATGATACTGCTTCTTTTATAAATGACTATTTATGTTCTACTTCTAAAAGTGTATATGTACCTAAAAATGAAGATTTGAATCTTATGAAAAAATGGATTTCATCTTTAGATTCAACTTTAAAAATATGCATTAATAATCATAAGAGGCTTATGGATATGTGTGCCAAGTCTAAGTCATCATCTACTTATTATGCACACATATATAGCAAAATTTATAAATGTTCTATTTACGGCCGAAAAGGTCATTTATCTAAATTTTGTTATGATGAACACAAACATAAGAATTTTAATGCTCCTTGTGCATCTCATGTAGCTTCTTCATCTTGTACACTTACACATTCACATGCTCATTCTCACAAAGTTCATCATAAGCATGCTAGTGTGTTCAAGTGTGATCTTTGTGGTTGTTTTGGTCATTTGGCCGATTATTGTTTTGACTTGAAAAAGAAATCTTATTTGCCAAATGTCTCTAGTAGACCACACATTTTTAAATGTGATGTTTGTGGTAGATATGACCACTTAGGAAAGTTTTGTTTTGATAATGTTTCTCATTTGCAAAATAATTTTAAAAGACCATTCATGTTTGCAAATGTTTCAAATGTTTCCCGTGCACCTTTTAATGGTCAACATAAGCAAATGCTTCCTTTTCATTGCACAAATTGCAATCGGAAGGGTCATTTGAGTGATTATTGCTATGACCGATCCCGTGCACCACATATGTCTAAGAGGGTTCATAACCCTAGGACTTTGAGCTTAAATGATAGGGGTCATGTCCCTAAATCTTTTGATACCAAGAGTTCTTGGGTACCAACACAAATTTAATTTTTAAACCAAGATTTTTAATGTTCTTATTTTTTCTTTTCTTGGTTTTGAAAATTATATCTTAAAATCTTTTGGTTATGAAAATAAATTTTCTTTGATCAAATTCTTTTGTTTTCATTATTATTATTATTATTTTGATGAGAGGACTACGTTTATATAACCCTCCGGAGTTATTGGGTGTTTATTCCTAAATATTGTTTACCGGATGCTATAATATTTATATGGGTTGATACTAGCTTAAGAGCTAGATATAATTGCCTCTCTTGATTTTTTTAAAAATCAATGATGATTTGGTTTTATGATTTAAATTTTGATTTATGATTTCATTTGATTGATTCGTTTTTATTTGAAAACATTTTGCATGATTCTCATACTCTCTTTCTCTTTTGATTTCATAAATCTACTATTATACATGTTTTTATGTTCTTTGTTATGAGACACTAATTTTCATATTGATATATTCATATGTGTTCTCATTATCTTTTTGTATGTGAGTGATATTTAGCATATTCATGTATGCTTGCTCACATGTTTTGCCTTGATCTTTATTGCATATATTTTATATGGCATTTTGATAGGGGGAGCAATCCCTATATATATATTCTTTTTTATACTCACTTATGCTTATTAATAGGGGGAGTTTTCGCACTCTTAATTCTTTTGTCCCCTTTTTGATGTTGTCAAATGGAGAGAAATATTATGAGTATATTCTTTCTTGTTTATATACATGTGAATTATAAATTATATATTTATTTTCTTTCATGCATATATCCTTTTTGTAAATTGTTTGTCATCATCAAAAAGGGGGAGATTGTTGGCCTTCTTGTTTTGATGATGTTTAACAAACAATTTACAACTAATGTTGTTTGTCTAGTGCTTGTGTTATCTATTCATTATAGACAAACAACTAGTTAGAGGATGGATGGAATAGATCTTCAACGATCATATCCAATGGAGGTTGGCAGAATGTCGGGTTGAAGCCTATACAATTCAAGTTAAAGATCAAGTTCAAGCTTCATCCGTGAGATTACCAAGTCAGAGCTTATTGAAGATCAAGATCTAGCTTGGGTAACTTAGTGTAGATTTTATATTATGTGTGTTAAGTACCTTAAGCTCAATATCATATACACACACGTATTTGGTTTCTATGTATATATATAGTTGTATAAATACATGCATGGTTTTGAGTTTTCATGCTTTGGACACACTTACAAAATACATGAGTTTTCACAAATGGAAATTCAATTTGAGAAATTCTTTATCTAACATGTTTGTTTTCATGTTTATAAATATTTCGCAAAGTTTCATCAAGTTTGGAATTGATTTGTTATGTTTAATAGAATTTACAAAATCATGTTTTTGTTCGTGCACATGTTCGTGCATGTTTTACAAAACAGATGAGTTTTCATAAATGGGAAGTGGTATTTAAGAAATTATTTCTTTTACATGTTTATCTACATGTTTAGAAACTTCCCTCAAAAGTTTACTATTTTTGGAGTTGATTTACTGTGCCCAATTGATTTTACAAAATCGTGTATGTCTGCAGTTTTTCAGAAACTGTAAATCTATATTCAAACATTTATTTCTCTCAACTGGGAAATTCCTTTTCAGAAATTCTTTCTCTAACATGTTATTCTATATGTCTAAAACCTTCTCATAAAATTTCATAATTTTTGGAGCTGTTTTATTATTTTTAATTGATTTTACAAAGTCAGATACGCAAATTTCCAGAATGCTGGAATTTGGGGTATTTTGGTCTTTTCAGCCTATAACGGCTAGTTTTTGATATTTTCGATTTTTGGGGGTTTGTGGCTGGTTTAAGAGGCTATAAAAAGCCCTCAACTTTCATTGTTTCTTATGGATGTTTAAGAGAGTTTTAGAAAGAGTTTTACAAGTTTGTGGAAGGGTTTTTAAGTTTGTTTCAAGAGTTTGTTTGTGAAGAAAATTCCACAAGAGCTTGAGGAGATCATCTATTGAAGTTTAAGCTTCCAACTATTCTTCTTCCACCTCTTGATCTATTGAGAAGTTTTCTAAACTCTTATCTAGCTTTACATTTGCTTAGTTATTTGATTATATTTCTTTAGAGCTAGTTTTTTATATTGAGTTTAGATTTGATTTATATCTCATTGTTACACACACCCACTTGAGCTTATTGTATCTTTCATACATAGTATATTAGGGTTGTGAGAGATTGTAACATTGAGTTGTGCTTTATTGAGTTCTCATCTATTGTAGAGAACAAATTTATATTTGTTACAATTGTGAGTGTTGTAAGGTTTTCGGTGAGCTAGAAAACCGAGTGTGTTGTGTAGTTTTCGGTGAACTAGAAAACCGAGTGTGAGGAGTGACGTTGATCGGTGAGCGTTAAAAACCGGCACTGTGAGGTGTAAACGTTATTCGGGTGAGCGTAGAAAACCCGGTTGTGATAGTGGATTTCTCCCCGGGAGAGGGGAGCGGAGACGTAGGACGGAAGGTCCAAACTCCGTGATCATTTGATTGTGTTTGAGTGTGCTTTGGCGTTCATTCATATTTATGTTCATATCATATATCGCCATTGTGCATTGCTCATTTCTATATCATCCACTATCTTGTTTATGTTGTTTACCCTTGTGTTAGTCCTTGCATATATTTCTATCATATAGGATATATCTCATTGTTCATGTTGCTTATCCTAGCTTATATTCTTGTTGTATTTCATACTTGCTAGGATAACTTGTTAATAGTTTTTAATTGGCATTTAAATCGGATTAGATTAGCATAAGACCCTAATCACCCCCCTCTAGGGTCTAACAAGAATCACTCTGAAAGAGAAGCTACTTGGGAGATTGAAGATTCTATGCGAGAGAGATATCCAGAGCTCTTCGAGATATAGGTATGTTATGTTTCGAGGACGAAACTTTTTATTAGGTGGGGAGAGTGTAATAGCCAACAAAAATATAAATAAATAAATGAATGAATAAAATAATTAAAAATTTTATGGTGGGGAGTTTCTCCACCGCTTAACATAGCGATTATCTTTTCACCGCCTCCCAACGGTATATAAGGGGAGGAAAGGGGAGAAATTCAGGTTAAAACGGAAAAAAATAAAGAAGAAGAAGAAGAAGAGGAAGGAAACAGTGAACAGGAAAGGAAAAGAGGGGATTTTTCACCAAAAATTCAAGTTAACCAAAGGTATAAACTCTTCCCTTTGTTGATTTCTTGGTTTAGAGGAGTAAAGTTGTTATAGAGATCTTAGTAAATCAATCAAAATAGAATGAATAAGGGAATTAAATTGTTATGAATATGAACTTAAAAAGAATCTAGGGTTTGCAAAAGGATTCTTTTGTGTGTTTTGGGATGCATGAAACAAACTGAAAAGAAAAAGAGAAAAAATAATAACTAACCCCTAGATCCGGCAAGGACCTCGTCGTCGGCCGCTCTTGGTCGCCGACGGTTTTCTCGTCGCCGTCCTGCAGCCATGGTAAGAGCAAGAGAGAGAGAGAGGGGCGGAAGAGAGAGAGAGAGAGAGAGAGAGAGAGAGAGAGAGAGAGAGAGAGAGGGGGGGGAGAAGAAAAAACCAGAAAAAAAAGAGAAAAGAAGAAAGGGAACGGGAAAAAAAAGAAAGGGGGAAGAAGATGAATAGTCAGGAAGCCAGAGGTTTAGATAAGGAGAGGAAAAATTGCTTTAAGCCCCCTGAACCATGAAAAATTTTGAAACAGACCTTAATAATGTGAGTTATGTTTGAAAAAGGATTGGAAATCTCTGTTAGGCCCTTGTCATTTAATCTACTTGTAAACAAGTCCAATCTGAAGAATAAAAGTTAATTTTAGGCTTGATAAATTTCCTATAACCCCCTGCATTATTATAAATTACTAGAAAGTCCAAAAGCTAGTATATGAGAGTTATAAATTTTGATAAATTGTTAAAACTAACAATAAGCTCATATGGACTGTAGAATTTAATCATTATTGATTATATTTGAATTTATTAGGCTCTAGATTATGAATTAATTTACCTATAATATATGTTTGTTCTGAATTAATAATTAGTCATGTATCTTACATTATAGGTTCTGGTTGATATTCGGGAGACTAATATTTTGAGAAAGTCGTGACCACTAAAGGTGAGTTCATTTCTCACTAGTATTTTTATAATATGAAATTGCATGAGTTTATATTTGATTTATCATGTGATGAAATAAATAAATAAATAATATGTCTTTTCATGTATATTAAAGATTTGACCTATGTCTATTATGGTCCATCCTATAATACGATGTTAGCCTCGTACAATATATGAAAGGCAAATTCGATTCCTATATAAAATATGAAAAATAAAATTTAGCTCTCACACAATTTTCAAATACTTGTGGACTTTGTTTTATCTAAAAGTTTTGATAAAGTATTTGGAACGTATTTCAACAGTTTAACGGATTCAAAGATTTTTTCCATGACTTAGTATCTAATAAAAGCAAAAGTAAATATCCGTAAACTGTTTTAACAGAAATGAGGAACTTTACTTTGTCAATTTCATTTGAAATATCTGTAAATTCTGATATGCAAAGTATTTCTCATTTGACATGTGATCTTGATGTTTTCAAACACTCAAATAGTCCACTATGGATTGGTTCTGCCTGCCATATGGTGAATGCACCTTTATTTAGCCCTTCTGTATTGGCCTTGGCCCTTCTATATTGACCCTTCTGAAATTTGTTCTGGCCCCTCTGTATTTGGCCGGTAGCCTATGGCAGTATTAGGTGCATTCGGTTCCCGAGAATTATCTGTTATCTGATGCGGCTACGCATTCCCTTGCTACTGGGCTAAAATTCGTAGCCTTAGTGTGACCTATGGGGTGACTTTTATATTCATGAAATACTCATTGAGAAATAAGATTCTGATAATTGACTGTGAAATTAAGAAAATAATAATTCTCTGATTTTGTACAAATTAGTAGTTCTTTTCCTTCTTAATATTTACCTTGATTCAAAAAGGGTTTGATTTCAAGAAATTTCACAGTTTATCCAGTTGCACATGAGAAAGAAAATATAATTGTTGTATTCTTTCTTAAAAATGACAATATTACGATATTTTGATCGTATTCTGCTATTTGTGAATTTCTCATGCAAAACTTGAAATTTGTTAATTTCTGAGAACTATTCTTGTTACTATTTTGTTAGTTATCTAGGAACTCTAATGGAAAATGTTCTCACTGAGCGCTAGCTCATTCCGTTATTTTTTAAAAAAAATTCAGATCTGGCGTAGCTTCATAGCAGCCGAACTTTTGGTTTGAGCTTTTGGCTGAGAGGCGTTATATGGAGAGCCTCTTCTTGTTGATGTTACCTTTAGCACATTTTGTTTTGTTTTGTAAAAATACTTATAACGGTGAGCTTGTGGGCTGTAAGTACCGATCATATATATATATAGTGCTCTGATTTCTATCATCAGCAGGTTTATGAATATTTTTAAAATAAACTATGTGATATGAATTGTCAGGCTTGACTCGTGCATAAAACTTGTCTCGTGCACGGGTCGCTGCTGACGCGTACCCCGTATTTTATGAATTTCCGCTGCAGATTTCGGGGCGTGACAGGGGATGACCCAATGGAACATCCATAGATAGCCTCCTTGTTATTTAGTAAATTATATGAAATTATTTGTCTTATTTGCTCTCATAGTTTTGATGGGTTAACAACTTATTTTTCGTTTTACTAATTACCGTTCATTCCTTTACTTTCTCATACCAGAGTTCTTTTATTACGCAGCAGTTCGTGCCTCCTCCAAGTTTGCAACCATTTACCCACACATACTTATTAGGTGTTTCCTACACTCAAAACCAACTCTATTTTCCTCTTATTGGTTTCTCGGTTTAGATTGTTGCACGGATACAGTTCTTAGTGGAAAATCATTTCTCATATGAAAAGTAAAATTTTCATTTCCTAATTTTTTTTAATTTACTACTTTAGTCCTTAGTTCTGATAATTTGAGCTGGCTTACAGGTACGTATCTGTCTTGCTTTATCAGTTTCCTTGAATTTGTGGATTTGGAAGTAGATTATTGGTGATAGTAGGTAGTGACCAAGAGTAATGACTTATTCTAGGTGTACCAATTCCCACAAACTGACTTCTATTCTCCTATAGTTGATGTTTATAACCTAGCATACTGAGATCCAAAAGTGACAGTTTTTTGCTTTTGTTCAGCAAACATGTAATAGCAATGATATCCCAAAATATTCAAATAGTTAGCATGTTGCAAAGGACTTCACGAGGTATCGACAACCACTTGTATATCTCAACATTCAAAAGGAAATCTGACTATTGATGATGAGTTATTTTCTCATATTCGCATAATAAATATGATGTAAGTTCCTTGTCTCATATTCCCTAATAAATTATGAAGAAAGACTTGTTGTCCTTTTGAATCTTAATGATGAAAATCAAACTAATATATTGATAGATACATCGACAATCCACACATCTTCCTTACGAGAGATGTGTCTTGTCTGTTGTAGACCAGTCACCAATCAGGCAATGATGAATGTTAGATCATGTTGATAACAATAGTATCAACATGTTTTAACTTCTTTTGCATTCTTACAATGTAGTTAGTTTTACTAAAAGTGTTAATTGCGGATAGACCCCCTATACCATAGCCCAACTGGGACTAGACCCCCTTAGGTGAACTGTTTTTGATACTAGAAGACAGGGGGGTATATCCGCAATTAACCCTTTCTAAAATTTGTTGGGACATCTTGTTGATATTTATATTGTTAAGTTGTTGCTTCTGTAATATAATCAACCATTCTTGTGTTCCTTTACAGCTTTGAGGGCTACAAGGATTCTATTAGGGGGGCTCACTACATATTTATTGAAGAATATTCCAGCTGCTTCATTAACATTTGCTTTGTATGAAAATGCCCTCAGATTATTAAGGCTAGCTAGAAAGAATGGTGGAGACATCGGATTAGTTTGAATATTTGTAAAATTAAAGGGAAGGTAAAATGGTTTGCTATTGTGCGTTGTTAAGAAAATGGTAAGTCGTAATGGTATTAGAAGATAATTGATGGTCTCAGAGTCATTTGCAGTGGAAAAGGAAACTGTGTGTATGCTAACAATGTATTTCTTCTTTCAAAATCTATAATTACTAAGATGAAATCATTTTAGAAAATTATGTTTTGTCTTGATTATTATTTAAATAGAGTTTGATTCTTCTTTTCCCAGCGTCATGCGGGGGTATTTTTCTAGTTGTACAATAAGGGAGTGTTTGTTTCACCAAAAATTTTGCCATTTGGTATGGGTGATAAGTTTTAGGATCAAAAAGTGAGTTCTTATGTATTTTGGGATTCCATATATGATATTTGTTTTAAGAAAATTTTTAGAATATTGAATCCCAAAAGTACAAAAAGTACCCAATTTTTAGAATTTGTCAGATCCTCTTAATTGGAGAGGATTTTGACAAATCTCATAAATGGATGTGTTTATCTCTCAATTGGAGAGAATTTGACAAACTCCAATTTTGTCTTTTTGTGGGAGGTAACCTCACCAAGAGAGCATATTCATCATATTACAAAATTTTAACATTTGGTAATGCTACAATTTTAGCTTGAAACAAATAAAATATTATAAATTATAATATTCCAAATCCCAAAATATTAATGAAACAAACATTTTTAGAAATCCTAACCGATAACATTTTTAGAAATCCTAAAGTATTCCAGCTCCCAGCGCCCGCTCTCAAGGCCTACGTGCCGGTGGGAGCTCGTACAAACCCTCCGGCAAGTTCCCAATGAGCCGCTTTGGGCTGGCATGGCTCGGAGTTTGGGAACTCCCAAGTATTAAAAAAGGCATGCTTAAAAAAGGCATGTCATATCCAAAGATCTTTGCTAGCTACAGCCTCCAAAATAATTATAGGTTCATGAAAATACCTAGTATATATACCTTGCCAGGAGGTTGGACAGTTCTTCTATGTCCAGTGCATGCAGTCGATGCTCCCAAGCAAACCAGGAAAACCTCGTTGTGAACCTTCCTCGAGCAGGCATGCAACGTCTTCATTAGTCGGTGAACGAATGTATTCCTCCCCAAAGATGTTGATAATCGATCGAACGAACCTCTTCACGCTCTCAAGCGACGTACTTTTACCGATCCGAACGTAGTCGTCAACGGAGTCAGCGGATACTCCATATGCGAGCATCTGCATAGCTACAGTAATCTTTTGAAGGCTAGATAGTCTCAACTGTCCAGCATCATTTCTCTTTTGGACGAAGTACTTGTCATGTTCGACGACTGCGTCGTGGATATTCGAAGGAATAACGAACGCGTCATTATGAATCTTCGACGAAAATAATAAAGAGGATAGGTTGGTGCGTCAGCAAAATAATCTTGAAACAACCGATTGTGGCCTTCCAGCCGGTTTCGATGGAGCACGATACGTCTTTTGTTTTGAACTGAAGTTGAACATTTCTCTTGTTCTTCTTCCTCGACGACAACAGGTCTCATAAGAAAGAACGTCTTCATCATTTCATCATCGCTAGAGCTAGATGAGCTAGACATTTTGTTCTAGGAGATGATAGGTTGAGGTGAGAATGTATCGAATTTTATAGGAATCAATTGGTTGACGGTCAAAGTTTGCGATACCTCGAACTTCATGCTCAACCTCGAAGACCGCGGGTTACCTCGAAGACCGCGGGTTACCTCGAAGACCGTGTGCGCTCCCTCGAAGGCTGTATCCAACAGTTAGAAATAAAATAAAAGATGTTTAAATATAATTGAAAGTAATGAGTAAAAATTTTAAAATAAAAGAGGGTTTTTTTTATATTGTTGGAGCTCCTAACTAGGAGCTTGTTGGAGCTCCATAAAATAAAGATGGCCTCTCAAAACTTATTTTTTTAATTTTTTATTTCAAAATGGTTGAGAGCTCTTAAGAGCTTGCTGACTAGGACTCCCAACTGGCTGGACTTGCTCTAAGGCACCTTTCCTCACCAACTCGTACACCCTCCCTCACCGACCTTCTATTCCCACCTCAGTGAAAGGACAAAAAGAAGAACAGGAGAGAGGGACGCCATACGTAAGCTCTATTCTCATCTCAGTATAAGGACAAAAGAGAAAAAGAAAAGTAACGAACAAAAAGATGGCAAGGCCGGCCTTACCGAAAGTTCTTGTTGAACAAATTTTCAAATTAAATTCATTTAATGTTTTTATTAACAAATTCGACTCACTCCCATTTCATTTTTCAAAACCGACCCATTTTGTAGCCACGGACGTGGTCACGAAATGGGTCGGTTTTGAGAAATAAAATGGGAGTAGGTCGAATTTGTTAATAAAAACATTAAATGAGTTTAATTTGAAAATATGTTCTTCTTGTTGCCCATGTTGTCACTGTAGAAAAGAAAGATTAAAAAAATCTTTCGGGCATCGCCTCCTAAAACGACGTCCCTTCTGAGAAACGATGAAAACAAGTAGAAAAAAAGTAGGGCGGACGGGAAAGGATGAGATCTAGGTCCCAAAATAACATCGAAGGAGCTGAAAAGAAAGACAGATGAACAGCAGGGGTGAAGGGGAATAAAAATCTATGTATAGTAAATGTTGAAATTTGACATGTTTTTCCCAAATTACCCTTGAACTCCAGCTAAAAGCAAGCTTAGCTGTTGACAACCTGAAATAAAAGTGAACAGCTAGCGTAGGAGGGGAATGGAAGAAGAGGTAAACAAACAAGTTGGTCTCATTAATACCAGCTTTTAAAGAAGCGTTTTTATTGGTTCTCAAGGTTGGAACTAAGCCGGTCTCACTAATGCCATTAGAAAAAGATTAGATGTGGTGCATATCATATTTCAAATTATTTCAATTTTGGCTTTGTCGTGTAAGCTTCCTTTAGCCTAGTCACGCAGAGCCTCCTTTGTCCTTCATTAAAGCTTTCTTGGGTAAGCCACTGGTTTTGCCTTTGCCGGGTGTATAAAACTAACATGAAGACGCCCTTAGTCCTGTATAAGTAGGGTATATGCAGTCATGGAGAAGGTGTCAGGAAAACTACGAAGTATTTAAATCATGGTGAAGGTGTGATGAAAACTACCAAGTATTTTATGAAGGTTTTGAAAAGCTTATGTTTGACAATCATCAAAAAACTAGGCCAGGTTCAACTCTAACCCAGTTCTACTTTAAATCAGTTTAGTGTTGGACCATCATCCATCAGTTCAACAGTAAACTGGTTTTATTGTTTCTTTTTTGTCTAAGAAAAATTGGGTCAGAACTGGCTTCATTTTTACCAATCAAATTCAAATCCAAAACTGGGCTAGGTTCAGTCTGACCCGGTTTTAGAAGTTTGCCGGACACACCCAGTTTTTAAAGACATTATCCCTCTTATTGCATTCTCAATATGTTAGGTGAATAAAATTGGATGCTCCTTTCTGAAATAGCTCTTTTTAAAAGTATTGGGATATCGGCAAGTTCTAAACCTCTTCTTTTAATTTGAAGATCTGAATTGCTTTTGTTTCAACTAGGGGTGGAAACGAACTAAATATTTAACAAATACTTCGGTACTGATTTGCTTAAGTATTCGGACATATTCAATTCCATGGTTCATTTAATAATAAACGAATAGGTTTTAGTATTCAATTCATAAATGAATAGAATTTAACCATAGGTATATTCGATTCGTTTGTTTAATAAATTATTCTATAGAAATTTATTTACTTATAACTTGTATTAATTACAAAGGTGATGTTATGGACTTGACCCACCTACATTTCTTTAAATTTAGTAGTATATTAACTTTGAGAGGTTTAACAAGTCCCAAAACCATTTTTTCAACCAAATATTCACATTATAGATTTAGGTATCATAGATATGAAGGAATGATTTTCATGTATGAATTTAAATGTTATCTAAAATTTTTAATTCTTAGAACAATGAAAATATTGCTTTAACCAAGTAAAAGTATCTACTTAATTTAATTGTTTAATATTCATAAAACGTAAATTATTAATCAAACAAATATACTTTAATATTCGATAAGTATTCATGAATTATTCAACAAATACTGGCATACTAGTTCGAATTTGAAGAAAATCAGAGAACAATATTTGAATTTGTATTTGAATCTGAAAATTTTAAACGAATACACATACAAATATCTAAGTATTCAGTTCATTTCCCGCCCTAGTTTCTACTATCTCCATCTATCTTATAGAAACCGTTGCTACTAATACTATACAAAAAAATTATTAAGGGATCACCGCGTATAAAGGTCGATTCTCTGCCGTTTCTTTTCTTTTGCTTTGCTTAGTACCAAACCTATCATACAGTCATGATACAGATTCTCTGCATAGAGCGCCCAAGTATTCCTTATGCTAATACCCTACAATTTTCATTCTTCCTTAAAGCTAAAATTATGTTTCAGCTAAGATGATGTTTCCTATTTAGTTGGGTAACAATCTTTTTTTTTTTATATACTCAAGAAAAATTATGTCGTATCCTTACGGTAATCTTTTCTGTCCACTATTTAAGAGTAATTGTTATTGCTTAACCTGTGTCATTTGATGACGGCATATGTTGGGCCGGTCATAAAAAGCTGCAAAGGACGATGTAAACACAAGCTAACAAATCTTTATCTATTTGGTAATTCATCTCTTACAACATGCATGGAAATAAATTTAAAAAGAAAAAAAAAGACACCCTCGTCTTCCTCTATTATCATACATTCTTTTGGTTGGTGAAACCATATTACATCTGAAACTGTAACAAGGAACAGAATAATGTAGGAAGAAAGGAACGAAGAATGTCAAAAATCAGATTATACATAGTTGTCAGTTACCAGAGGCACAGCAGCTAGCAAATTCCATGGCCATGGGGAAAATGTACATCAAGTGAGAGATGGCCATAGCACTGCAAAGGCGCTTTTATTCCCTTTTAAGGTCCTTTACAAGATTCAATTACTTTTACAACAGCTGCGTGTGTTTCAGGTGATATCATGTTCAACTGCAAGTGAAATGCCTGATGAAAAAAATAATTGCAAGAAACTGTGTTCAAAAGCATGATATAGAAGAAATAACAGTTTAATATAACATGACAATTTACTATAACATCATCGTCATCCAACACATAATTCTGAATCAAAGCACTGACAAGGGTTGGATAACTTTAAAACTAATTTTCAACCAGAACTATCTGCATAGGTAATAAGTTCTTGGACAGAGAATTATTTATTTCCAAGTACAAAAACCACAGGCTTTTGCCAACTAGTTGAGCCGGGGTGTAGACAAGAAGACGGGAAGGAGCAAGTGGGATTGGGTTCTAATGGAGTTAGTAGTTTATTATTGATGTCTGTGTGGAAGGCTGTAGTTGATGTGCATTTAAC
The DNA here is from genome assembly GCA_022839385.1 of Asparagus kiusianus. Taxonomy (NCBI): domain Eukaryota; kingdom Viridiplantae; phylum Streptophyta; class Magnoliopsida; order Asparagales; family Asparagaceae; genus Asparagus; species Asparagus kiusianus. Next base: position 207,533 of record BQKN01000382.1, on the reverse strand, counting down.
AGGCCATTAAGGACAACATTAAGTTAGAACCTCACATTATGCTTGTAACATTGGCGAAGGACTACATCCTAACCTTGCCGTCACCCACCCACCCAAAAAAAGCCACCAAACAGAAAAAGCAAATCTGTGACAGTCAAATATGTGAACATAGTCTAAGCGAATTCTGAAAGTAATAGGACATGACTTAGGAGAGTGAACCTTCTCTCTCTCTCTCTCTCTCTCT
>BQKN01000382.1:174776-187310 GCA_022839385.1 Asparagus kiusianus | reverse complement strand
ATAACAAAGATCATTGTGATCAAATAGGAATAGAAGATTATAATTGAAGCAGCTTAGGAAGATCTGGAACGAAGTCGAGTCAGGGTAAAGTCTGGTTGTTGATGAAGTTCATGTAAGCAGAAGCTTCAGTGGAGGGGAGAATCTGAATGGCAATAGATGATCGGCAAGGGCTTGATGGTAGCATTTTGAGATCAGACAGAGAACTCCAGGATAGAAGTGGTGGAAGTCACGGATGAAGGAGCTGCTGAATGAGATTGTTTCTCAAGGATTCGCAATGAGGAGGTCAACGACGGTGAGATCGGAGCATAGGCGATGACACCAATGGGTTTCATCACGAACAAAATGAAACCTGATTATGATGTGCTAGGTGCGACTATGGAATGTGGGATTCTTCATTACTATGTGGCGGGATTGTTGTCACTTGTTTCAAACCAATGTTTTCAAGTTTTTGTATCAACATATCGCATGTTATATTGCCACAACGACTGAAACATATTCGGCCTTGGAGGAGGGTAATGCCACTATCTCTTGTTTCTTTGATGCTCGAACATACGTCAGTTACAAGGGTGAATACACACACTGACGTGCTTCTCATGTCTTCAATAATTTTAACCCAATTACAATCACAAAACTCCAAAAAACTTTGGCGTTAGACTTCCACTTATTATGTACAAGATCCCAAAACTTTTGATGCATTGGATGTATCTCAACACTGTTTTTTTTGCACCCACAAAATGATCCTTACTTGGCTATTGCATGAACGGTGTCAACAACAAGCTTGAAGCATACATAATGTTCGGCCTTGTAGTTGTAAGTTATATTTGACTTCCAACCAAGCTTCTAAAAAGTGATGCATCGATTTCTCCACTTCAATCTTCTTTCACAAATATTTCATTCACAACTAAGGGTGTTAGCACCTCACTGCAATTCTCCATTCTAAACTTCTTGAGAATGGTCTCAGCATACTTCTTTTGGCAAATAAAAACATCTTTCTTTTCTTTGCTCAACTTTAATACCCAAAAGGAAATGAAGTAATCTCATGTCATTCATTTCATATCTTTTTATAGTATCTCTTTTGAATTCTTGAAACATTTGCATATCGCTACCAGTATAAATCAAGTCATCAAAACCAAGAGAAACAATGAGTGTACTAGAATTACATTGTCTTTTCTATGTTGTCAGTTTATGAATATTTTTAACGAAATATTTAAACTATTTTTTAGCTTTTTCATACTTATGTCGCAGCATTCCGTGGATCAATTTTACTCGTGATCATCTAATCATACTATAAATAATCTATCCTACTATTATTTAAAATTCAAATAACCAAGATTCAAAGTGACGATGTCATGTGCCTCTTTAGTAGACATGAACACTCAGCTCCTTATCACATAGTAACAAAAGGCATGGCATTTTCTAAAGAACAAAAGATTTCCAGAGTCCAAATATCTTTTTGAAAATATTACAAATTCCCCTAAGATTACACTAACAATAGTAGTTAGTAACTTAGTATATTAGGAAAATTAGTTAAAATTGCTTATTCCCACATTTGAAGATTATCTAGTGGTAAATATATTAGTTTACAAAGATAAAATCTGACAATTCCTCTCTGGGATCACAGATAAAATCTTGCTTAGGTGGAGCTAATAGTAAATGGGACTCGAATTGGTCGATGTGGAAATATTTTCAAATTCATTTTCTCTTTAAGTGCAATAATTGCATGTGAATGACATCCCAATGCACATGACCACCCTGTCTTACCACATTTGTCTCTCCAACAAGGACCTCCATTATCTTCTCCATCATTTTCCCCAAATAAACAACAATAAACAAAAAACTTTGAAAAATCATACTTATGATCTCATAAGCTTCCTTGATCTACTATTTTCCGGTTTAGCTTTATTTCTATTATTCTGTTATGTTATGTCTCTTTGTCTAAGACCTATATGTCTTGTAAACCTCAACACTAGTCTCTATGTTTGTGACTTTACTAGTTTTTTTTTATGATCTGCTTGTCGTAATGCCTTATACCAAACCACATCTATATGTAACCAATGTTTTAAAAAGCCTCTGCCTAGCCCGCCTAGACGTACGCCTAGGCCTAAGTGGTACCTTAGCCCCTACCTAGCGCCTAGTGCCTAGACGGTACCAAAAATGCCCACCTATATTTTGGGAGCGCCTAGAGGAGCGTAGTCTGCCTACATAGACTACACTCTTTAGGCATTAATCATGAATTCTTCCATTGTAGCCTCCACATCTTCCAACCTCCTCCAAACTCCAACTATGAACACCTCCTCTATCTCTTCCAACCTTGAACAAAACATCCTCCGCCACCACTGAAGAAATCTGCCAAGGTGTCACTCCAGCGGAAGCTTTCTATAACATTGGGATTTACTATCAACAATTGTAATTAAAAACTAAAAAAATAGGAAAACACTTAGGCCCCACCTAGGCACCTAGACTCTAGGCGTTGGGTCCAATGCCTAGGCCGCCTACTGCTTTTGGTAACCTTGTATGTAACAATGTCTTATACCTCACCACATCTATTTTTATGACCTACTTGTCATAATGTCTTATACCTCACCTCATCAAATATGTGACAAGTTTTCATATCCGAGGCCATAATACTTGTTTCTATCCCTGAGACCCGGCTACCTGTCTCCATGCCTCAATTGAGACATTATTGCTTGTAAATATCTCTATGACCTGATGTCTAGATGTCTTAGACCCCATTACATGTTTAAGACTATGCTACAGGGAAGACCTATCTGAGATCATACTACTTGCTTCTATTTGAGACCCCACTGCCTATCTCCATGACTGAGACCCTACTACTTATCCCTATGACGGAGCTGTAATCCTATTACTTATCTCCATGCCCGAGACCCTGCTACATGTCTCCATGCCTGAGACATATTTGACTTTTATGTATGAAATCAACCGTATTTGCGATCGGCTACATCTTCAAATTACTACTACAAAGCAGAACGACAAGTTCATACCCCTTTTTAGTATAAGCAAAAAGGAAAAATGGAATGGTTTTGTTCTTCCTAATAACTTTCTTTTGTCAAAACTTCGACTAATATTGTTGAGAGTAAAGTAGCTAAAGATTGAAACGAGAGAACTAATTATTGCAGACCAATATTGTCACTTCTTTTATTAGTTCGGATGATCCAATTCATGATATCTTCACTAAAGTATTAGCTAAAAGTCTAAGAAATTTGTTTGTTTTTATGTAATAAGTTAGCATGATTGATACATACCCTTCAGTTTGAAAAGAAGTTAGACTGTTTAGTGTTTAGGAAAGTTTGAGAAGATTGTTTCCTCATGAGTTGGAATATTTTATTCAATTTGTTTACTAAAAATAAAACAGGAAAAGGTCTAGGACGAAGTCACTTTCTCAAATAATAACTCTATATAGATTACGATATCTTAAAACATATGCAAAAGGCAACTACATTCCAGGTTAAGAAAGATGAATAATGCTAAGCAGGAGGAATTTTCACTCCAATATCCCTTGCTTTTTTATACAGAAGAACATGGTAACACAATAAAACAGCTAGACTGACCTCCATCGTTGAATGGCAACTGATTACAACATCAAAGATTGCATCAAGTCCTCCATATTCTCTCAACCTTTCTTTAAAGTTTCCTCTGGCCTTCCTCACAGATTCAGATGCATCTGAAAGTATGATTTAACAGAAACAAGTTTTTACCAGCCAATATATTATTTGAAATTCAAGAAAATATTCACTGATCAAGATGATCAAATAGGTGGAGAATTAGCTAAAGCTTATTCAACACAAAGCATGAATCAGAATAAAACAGAATTACTCTTGCCAGCTTTAAATTTTGAGCAAACAGATGGAAGCAAGTAAATGTAAACAAAAGGATGAGAAATGCAACAGGTCACTGTAAGAGTTTCAATCTCAGAAGATAAAGATAAAAGCATAAAAGGATAATTTCACATGATACAAGAGAAAAGCAAATCCCGCATCAGCTAATTCAAACTGAAAGTTGAGAACAAAACCTACCTTCAAATGAGACAGTTGATAGGCATGCTTTCTCCATAGTCAATAGTGATATCCATTTTGAGCTCAACTCTGGCCTATGCATTCCTTCATCATCCCCAACACCTGATTTTATCTCTTTACAACTTACAAGAATTTCCTGAACCTTTGAGATGATTACTCTTGAGCTAGAATCTGTTCCTGTGTTTGTAACACTTGCAACTTGAGGCCTGCGCATTCTTAGAAGTTTGGAGCCAATTGTTGGTGCCCTGCCCTCAACAGTATCAGTCACTGGTGGATTCAATAACTCAAGAAGAAAACGGATGCAAGGTGGAGAATCCAGCAGATGATCATCATGAACCTGAAAGCAACTCAGGAAAAACAAGAAAACAAACAAAAGAGTTAGATAAATATTCGAGGGATAAGCTCTCGTCAACTAAAATAACTATGAGGATCCAGCATGACTTGAAGTGGAGAACCAAAGAAGTGCGACATCATGAGGATCCAGCATGACTTGAAGTGGAGAACCAAAGAGAAGTGCAACATCACCTCATAAATGATACCACCAAGTGTAGCCAATCTATATATGCCGGTGTATTAACATTGCCGATAAAGTTTAACAGTTATCAAGCAAACTTATACCTATAAGTTTTAATATAATAATAAACAAGAGTACAAGTAAAAAAGAAGATGGTAACATATGAATAAGAGTTGTGTGTGTGTGTTGTGTTTGTTGATATTATAGAGGACATGTTCCCAATCTTACGTACAATTGTACAAATTTCAAGAATCCATGATGAATATGCTTTTGGATAAAGGACAAGAGCAGGTTCAGAGACATAAATTCATGAATCTCTCCATTATTAAGTAAGAAAAATGAAAAGTAAACATTTATTACAACGAAAACATATAAACAGAATGAAGGTTAAACTTTGTGGAGCTGTTTATTAAGATGTAGATTATGATCGAAGCAGCGGTAAGATACATGACTAGAACTTTGACTCCATAAAATAACAAGCAATAATAGCCAATACTTTTGCGGAATCAGAGAAAAGGAAGATAATGTAATAACATTAAGTAAGGGCAGCCTAGTGCACGAGGCTCCCACCATTGTGGGCTCTCGGGAGGGCTAGATGTACATGTGAACCAAAATTCATATTAGGAAACAACAACTTCAATCCATTCTTGCTCATTTTATCCTCAATTGGAGCAACCACCAACTTCCTACTAATGCACGCACTTCTTATCACTTGGCGTATATCCACATCCATTGTAATATTCTCACCTCAACTACACTCAATTTGTGCACTTGTTTATTAAGTGTCCAACATTCACAAATCCATCGCAACATTCTCATTTCTGCTAGTAATCTCTTGTGCTTGTTGTTTCTTAGTTGTCCAACACTATCATCCTTAAATCATTATGGGTGTTACACTTTCCCTATAACGCTTTTACTAATTTACTACTTTACAATGAAGCACTCCTCCTTTTAACCGTCATGATTTGATTCATCAATCACAGCATTCTTAGTTTCACCGTCTTGACGAGTAATTCATCATAATAGTAAATAGCAAAGTGAGGCGACTAAAAAGTGTGGCTAAAGATTAAGAAAAGTAAGAAGCATAGACACAAAGACGCCTAGAGACCCATCATCCCTAAAAATATAGGACACTGGAATACAGTGACGAGACAATGTACGTATTCATAGACACAAAGACGCCTAGAGACCCATCATCCCTAAAAAAATAGGACAATGGAATACAGTGACAAGACAACATATGTATTTAGGTGTGCATAAATATACAAATACTTTAGCGAACATGGCCATGATTCACTAATGACTTACCTCTGGACTGAATTTGTTATCTAAGTGTAAGCATAAATCAGAAGAGTTACTACAAGCTGCAGACTAGTAACTGTGTAATCTAACAAAATGCTAAAGTGTCCTATAGTATATTACATCTCCTATGGCTGCCATAACAATATTATTAATAATATGTTAAGTGGAGAAAAAAAAAGACTTACATCGCTGGCCAAAACAAAGAAAAGAGTTGCAGCAGCAAGGGTGCTTGGCAAGTCATCAAAGTTTAGACCTAAAATGGAATCAACAATTCTCTTGGCCATCCTGTATTAAGTAAAAGTATTTAACAAAACGTTAATGATAATCACACGAAAGGAAGAAATAATTTTCTATTAGACTTAAAAAATGAGTGGAAATGCTACACTGAAAACATGAAGAATCACACACTGGAAACATAATTTTATATATTATTGTACTTTTAAACTAGCAACCAGAATTAAGAAGTCCATTCGGAAAACGACAAAACCATGTTGGCTCTCACATTGAACTGTGAAGGATATAACAACCAAAGTTGTAAATTAATAATATTGCGGAAAAGAAATTTGAAACTTTATGTTTTTCCAATGTTAATATTATTCAACCTCGGGACATTGCATGACGATAAAATCATTTAACCCGAAAATTAATAGTAGCGAACATTGAAGTGAAAGAAGGCATGCACATACAGGATAGTCCTTGACTCTTGACGCAGTACATATTACAAAAAGATCCCCAAACAGAGATTGACAAAGTTTTTCCCTTGACTTCATACTTGATTTAACATTTTTTAGCCACTGGACATACATGGTACATACACACATGGTACATACACACGCGCATTAACACAACCTGCGAAGACATAAAAGGGTTATAGATTTTATATCAAAGATATGAAAGAGATTGACACTGTTTTCGCCATTGGTAGTCATGTGCAAGGTAAGGTACCAATTTAACTGTTAATATAGTCTTTTAGATTCATGCACATGACTACCAACTGCTAAAACAATGTCAATCTCTTTCATACCATTGATATAGAATCTATAACCCTTTTTATGTCTTCACAGGCTGTGTTAGCGCATGTGTGCATGTACCATGTATGTCCAGTGGCTGAAAAATGTTAAATCTCCTCCAAATATTTTAACCTCTAAATTTAACAGCAATACACTATGCATGCAGGGTTAGCATATACATAGGATGCAAATAAGAATTTAGTAGACCAGGTGACCATTCCTAATCACTTGATGATAACAGCTAGATTTTAACCTCTTAGACATAATAAAATCCACTTACAATAATTTGAGTGTGATATGAAACTCCTAATTCATGCATCACATCACAATTTCAAGTTGAATAACTCCGCGGAGTTAAAAGCCAATCATTTTCAGTTTCTTTATAAACTTTAGAAGTGATGTTCTGGAACATCTTGACTTTGGGGCCATATGGAGTTTAAAAAAGCATAGCTTAAACTGAAAGTTATGGATCACCATATTCAAACTCACCTTATAATTCATAGGTGGGCATAAGCTCTAATAACACGGGTTTGGATTCCCTACATTCTTAATTGTAGAGAACCCCTGCAGTCGGTTATGTTGACCAATAGCATTGGCTCATTTGCTGGATCCCACAAATAAAAGGATGTTTATATAATTTATTTAAAGAATATCACTCATGGGGTCCACAAAATTAGGAGATTTGCTTGGTGAGTGGTAGAGGTTCTCTACAACCAAGGATGTAGAGGATCTCTGCGCAGATATGCATGCACAAATACTTTCAAGGTCCATGAAGAAAGCAACAACAGTTTTATCATTGTTATATTAAAGCGCACTAGAAACAACATCCTAATGCTTGAAGAGTTTTTAAATCACCTTTTGAAAATATGTGTAGGGTTGTGGATCCAGGACCTACCAATTTGGATGAGGGGTTTAAGACCAGTGACAAATAATAAGCTGACAGTATACATTTACGACCAGTGATAATGGATAAGTTGACAGAATAGATTGAATGTAGAATGGACAAATCCACAGTATAATCTCTAGTACAAGAACATAGTAGATGAGCTCACAGAGCATGGCAGATTTACTTCTCTACTTAAAACTTTTATTACTTAGTTTTTTATTTTCCAAAATATCGTTTGAGTAGGGTAAATATAAAATAAATTTCTGCTCTTTTATATAACCGATACTAATGTAATCATAATTGGTTCTAGAACTTCCTATACTGCCCATTTTTACCCTTGATGAGAATCCTGGATATTTCACTGTACTACTTACTATCCTAGGATTCTCCATGTTCAGCTATTAATCTAAAATAACAATTATGCTAGTGGCCAATGTTACATTAAACGCTGGGCGCTTCTAGGCGTCGGACTTGGTGCCCAGCGCTTAGTCGCCTAGGCGGGCGTCTAAGCGGTTTCTGGGCGTTTTTTTTCTTTCTTCATTTAAGTGGTGATCGGTGAGGTTTTGCTGAAGGTCAGAGGAGGTAGTGAAGGTGTTCATATTTGGAGGTTAATGGATTTGGAGGATGTGTAGGCTACGACACATAAAATCACAATCAAGGCCTACAGGGTGCAATCCACGTAAGCAGACAATGCTCCCCTAAACGCTCGTAAAATCTAGGTGGGCAGCCTAAATACCGCTTAGGCGCTAGGCGCTAGTTAGGCGGCCTAGGTACCGTCTAGGCCTAGGCGTACGCCTAAGCGGACTAGGCGGAGGTTTTTTAAAACAGTGCTAGTGACTCTAGAGCTTCCTATACTCTTCATTTTTTAACCTTGATGGGAAAAGCCTAAATATTTTTTCTGTAGTATGTACATCTGGTTAACCCTATGATTCACTATGTTCAGCTATTAATTAATCTAATATAACCGTAACCGTAATGATTCTCAAATTCTGAAAACCCTTCTTTCCTTGTATTCTACTGGGGACTTTAGATCTAAGTAAATAGTGATTTTATCTCCATTAAGGTAAACCACATGTAGTCATTCCAAGACCCAAATAAAGTTTAGGCTTTAACCTTAGCCAATATGTTTACACAATAGTTAAAACTTAGGTTTGCGCATTTATAGACATGTTGCATCGCAAGAGCCATGTTCTTGATGCGGGATCAATTAACAAGAAGTTTCATAATCAACCTATTAGCGTCATTAGCAATCAACAAAAACTGGGGGTTGAAAATTTAAAGATTTAAAATAGTTACCCCTGTGCCCTAACAAGCACCCTCTGCTGAGGCGTTCCGCAAATGGACAGAAGTGATAGCAGGCTGGCCCTCCGTATCCTCGTGGGCTGCCCTGGTCGAAGCCCGTCGAGGGCGAAATTGACCTCGTCAACATGCTCCATCATCTCCCCAAACTCCTGCGCCTCCATCAGCGTCGCAGTCGCTGCAACTGCTGGCGCAGCCACATCCTCCCCCTCCTCGCCCTCCTCAGACATCTGCTTCTTCGTTTTCTTCTCCTTCGTCTTTGTGGGATCTTGGCCGGAGGAGTCTGAGTCTTGGGATGAGAAAGCAGCGCCGAAACTGAAGGCAAGAGGATCTTGGGAGCTTTCCTGAGACAGCGGAAAATCTATAAAGTCCGGACTTTCGGGATCGGAGAAGCTGCGGTTGATGTCGCGGGTCCGGCGACCGTAGGTCCGCACGATCATTTTCCTAAATTTGGATTGGATGCGATCGGATTGCTTTTTGTTACCGTGTTCTTAACTCATCCACGGAAAAGAGATCGCGAATTTGGTGCAAAAGGGAGGGAGGGAGGTTAGAGACGAAGGCGGAGACGAAGACAGGTTCAAAGGGTACAGAGGACGGAAGGATCGTTCTTGGATCACCATGACCAAGATTTTATTTTATTTTTGTTTTATTTTTCTTTTTTGAAATTTGGGGTTTTTTCCCCTCTTCTCTTTTCCTTTTTAATTTGGGGTGAGATTAGAGGTAGTAAATTGTATGCATAGTTACTCAAATCTATAAGGGTGTTTGTTTCAAGGGAAAATTGTTTTAAAGCCCCAAAAGTAAAATTCTTATGTGTTGCAGCCCCTTCTTTTTTTTTCATATGATTCAGCCTCAAGAAATGTCACATCATGTGCTGCAGCCTTTTTTTACATGTAATTATCATGTCAACTAAGCACAAACAGAGAGAAACAAATATAAAAGCCTAAAAAACCCTCATTTTCTCCTCCCTCTTCGTTATCTCCAGATCTATCATGTTAGGTCCAGTTTGATTCATGTTAAGTCTAATTTAATTCCTTTAAGTCTAATTTAAATCATGTTAATTCTAATTCAACTTGTTTTAGGTCTAAAAATAAGTTGAATTGGAGTTAACAAGAATCATGTTAAGTCTAATTTAACATGCATGTTTTAAGTCTAATTTTATGTTAAGTCCAATTTGATTCATATTAAGTTCAGTTTGATTCGTGTTAAGCCTAATTTAATTCATTTTAAGTCTAATTTAAATCGTGTTATGTCTAATTTAATTTATTTTAAGTCTAAAAACAAGTTAAATTATACTTAACATGAATCATGTTAAGTATAATTCAACTTATTTTAAGTCTAATTTCATATTAAGTCCAATTTTACTTCATGTTAAGGCCAATTTGATTCTTATTAAATCCAATTTAATTCCTTTTAACTCTAATTTCATGTTAAGTCCAACATGATTCGTGTTAAATCTAATTTTAATTTATGTTAAGTCTAATTTCAGTTCATGTTAAGTCTAATAACAGTTCATGTTAAGTCTAATTTCATGTTAAGTCCAACTTGATTCGTTTTAAGTCTAAATTCAGTTCTTGTTAAGTCTAATAACAGTTCATATTAGGTCTAGTTTCATGTTAAGTCCAACTTGATTCGTGTTAAGTCTAATTTCAGTTCATATTAAGTCTAAATTCAGTTCATGTTAAGTCTAATATCAGTTCCTGTTAAGTCGAATTTCATGTTAAGTCCAACTTAATTCATGTTAAGTCTAAATTCAGTTCATGTTAAGTCTAATAACAGTTCATGTTAGTTCTAATTTCATGTTAAGTCCAACTTAATTCGTGTTAAGTCTAAATTCAGTTCATGTTAAGTCTAATAACATTTCATGTTAGGTCTAATTTTAATCATGTTAAATTCCTTTTAAGTCTAATTTAAGTCATGTTAAGTCTAATTCAACTTTTTTAAGTCTAATTTCATGTTAAATCCAATTAAATTAGACTTAAAACTAGTTAAATTAGACATAACATAATTTACATTAGACTTAAAATGAATTAAATTAGACTTAACATGAATCAAACTGGACTTAATATGAAATTAGACTTAAAATAAGTTGAATTAAACTTAACACGAATTAATTAGACTTGAAACAAGTTGAATTAGACATAGCATGATTTAAATTAGACTTTAAAGGAATTAAATTAGACCTAACATGAATTAAATTGAACTTAACATGAAATTAGACTTTCATGTTATGTCTAATTCAACTTGATTTTAGACTTAATATGAAAGAATAAATGAGCTAAGAGTATTTTGTGGTTTTTTATTTTTTATTCTCTCTCTATGCTTAGTTGATAGGTAATAACTGCTAAAGAATGGCTGCAGAACATAGATCTCCAATTTAAGGGCTAAAACACATGGAAAAAAGTCATGCAGCACATGAAGTTTTTGCTTTCGCGGCCTTGACACAATTTTCCCTTGTTTCAAATCCCAAATATCCAAGAAAATAAATATTGTAGTAAAAGATCATTTTCATGTTTTTCCATATTTTTCTTGGAAAGTGTTTACTATGGTTGTTTCACCCAAAAAAAATTGTTGGATATGATTTCCAATCTACTTTCTTAGTTTGGTTCCAACAAAAATAGTGGAAGGAAAATTACAAACCTTCATGTATTTACAAACATACCAAGCAACCATAATTTGATTCATAACAAACTGAACAATATGAACTGAAGCAAGATAGGGGTTGAACAAATATGAACTCAAACAATGATGGGCTCATATTGTTGTGCGCGGCGGAACAAACACAAACGCCGAGAGAGAAAGCAAAAACAATCCAAAATAACGACACCAACTCAAACACAAAAGTTTAACATGGTTCGGCAAATTGCCTACGTCCATGGGACAAAAGGGATGGGTTTCCACTATAGAGAAAGAGAATACAAAGTAGAGATTACAAGATCACTCAACTAACCTCTCAAATCTCCCAAACTAAACTCTCAAACAAATTGCTCAGAAAGATCTTTCTTTTCTGTGCTCAAAATCACCTTCAAGCTATCCAATCAATAGACAGAAAACCCTAAAAAACGTGGCTCTATTTATAATAAAACACAATCCCAAATAGATTAGGATTCTAAAAACGAGTCTGTCACACCCTGGTGTGGCACACAACACACCCATGGCAAACAGACATATTCTGCCACACCCGGATGTGACAGACACCACACTCATGGCAAACATGACAGATTCTGTCACACCCTACCACATGGGTGTGACAGACACCACACCAGGGTGTGGTGGAGTCTGTCTTGCTTATTTTTCATGTTTTTCTCAATTCTTTTCCATAATTCCTTCGTCGTTTTCTAAAATTCTCCACCTCGACGAAGTTTTTCCAAAACTGAGCCGACACCAACCAAATCTGATACGAGTCGCCATGCGAGCACCCTTTGGTCGCGGAATTACCAAAAGATGGGTTGAGAAGAGGATGACCAAACACAAGAAACAATTCAGTATGGC
>BQKN01000382.1:161720-174766 GCA_022839385.1 Asparagus kiusianus | reverse complement strand
ACAAGCCCAAAAGAATCAGGAATCCCTGCCAAAACAGAATCCAAAACGAAACAGGAAAACCCAGAAATCGCGATCCGGTCGACCGCCAGGCTTGGTCCGGTCAACCGGCCAGAGAATTTTCTCAAACCCTGCAGCGTGCAGGTTTTTCCGGTCGACCGGCATGTGTGCTGCGGTCGACCGGACAGAGAACTGTCAGCCACCCTGTTCTTTTGCACGTTTCGCTTCTGCTGACTTCTTCCACTGTCTTCTTTGGCTCCAACCACGCTCCTATCCTCAAGATACCATGAGAATCATCTATCCTCAAGCTCCCATGAGGATCACTAAGCCCCCGAGGCGGGGAAGAAGATACACCTGTATCAAAATCAAACATCTCACTTGTTGCATCCAATATGAAGTGGAACAAAAACATGACAACGGACTCAATTCACAACAAGTCGAGACCCAAATAAGAATGTGAATACTCTCCAAATGTCGGTATCAACTTATCAAACCGGCTACATCAAATTGACTGCCAATATATCCCCTCTCCCAAGGGATCAAGCCGTCCATAGTTCATCAAATGGCCTTCAAAGGCCCTCAATTAAATAGAAAAGTTTACAACTCTTCACCAACATCACTAATGGATCTACAACTGATGATGTTCCCAATGGGCCCAAAGTGAAACAAATCAAACACCTCCACTTGAGGTGAACCAATGGCCGTATCCAAATCATATCCACCAGCTGCATTCGAATCAACCAACTCATCTTCTACACCCAAATATAAATGATCCCCTAACTGTGTCACCTTAGCTGGAATCTCAAACCATGCAGAATGATCTGGAGTATGTGAAGTAATCTCCATCTAATATGGAGTAGCATCACTCTCCACCCGCTATGATACATCTAAGGTCTGTCCAAAACTATCCACCTGCTGAGAGTCAATTAGCTCCATCGTCGAAGCCTCAAGCGAAGTGACACTACCAGACCAAACATCCAATGGAGTTTTACCTCCAATCGCAACAGTCGACAATCTATAACCAAGATGACCCAAATATGTCAAAGCCTCATCACCAGAATCAATGCTCGACATCAAACTTTGGTCCTCCTCCAGTAAGGAGCAGCTCACCAAATCTGTCATCTTATCTTGTTGTCCCAAAATTTCCTTTCTACCAAAGTGTCTCAAAATGTCGTGAGCTCGGCTCGAATGCAAAAATAGGTCCCTCTTGTACCTCCCACCAAAATAAGAATGAAGTACCTTCACCTTTCTACCAATCTCACACTTCTTCAATCTGTTGGAGACTACTATGACTTTATCCAAAGGGGATTTGGTTGTAACCCAAACATGCCTAGAACAGCCACCAATAAAGAAAACCAAACATCTATTACCTCCCAATGATACCTTCTTGGAACGCCCCCAAACATCTGTGTGAACTCTATCTAAAAGACCCTTAGTGCAGTGAATAGAGGTGCCAAACTTCACATTGGTCTTCTTGCTCACATCAAAGTGTTCACTGGACTTCAAATTGAAGGCCTGTGCACCCATCTCCAAATCTATACTAGAATGACTAAGCTCCAAATACCGCAGTCTAGTCGAATCAACAGAAGTCGCCAGCTCTCTACCTGTCACTGAACTTCTAACTAAATAATACAGGTTATTCCTCCTGACGCCCTTCATCACAATCAAAGAGTCTTCCACGATCTCGAGAACTATGTCCTCAACACGAACCTTCAGACCCTCTCCAATCAAAGCTCCAATTGAGATCAAGTTCTTCCTCAAGGAAGGAATATATCTCACACCATATAACTCCCTAATTGTCCCGTCAAACATCTTGATGTGAATTCTTTCTATCCCAAGGATCTGGCATGCACGGTTGTCACCCATGTACACCACACCACTATCCAGCTTCTAAAAACTAGAGAACCATTCCTTTTTAGGGCACACATGATAGGTCACACCACTATCCAATATCCACTCGGATTCCTTTGAATAGCTACCCGTAGGACTGATAGAAAGTGACTAAATAGAAGTATCAGAAATATTACCATCCAATATAACGATATTTGCTTCTGATGATGGTTGCTTCCCTTTTCCCTTCTGCTTATTCTTCATCCATATACCATATGTCTCAAGTTGTGAATTCCTAACTACCAAATTCCAACTCTATGAATGACAACAACACTCAAAAGAAATATTCCAAACCTCAACCATATACAACCAATGTCACAAATCTCGAACTACATTCTCAAGTAGTTGGCATAATTATAAGAGAAAATCATCCAACTCAAACATCACCATAGGCTATATCTTGTAGGCCACAAATCAAAGAATGTACCCTACTCATGGGTAACCTAACATAGGAGTAACTACAACTGATAATACATATATGTGTTCATCTCTTTATGCAATAGCGATACTCTTATAATATTCTTACTCAATTGCTCTGCGGCAATAGGTTTTATCTCCCTATATCAGATACATAGAATGACGATACTTTTGTAATTTCTTACTTAATCGCCCTGCAGAAATAGGTTTTATCTCCCTATCCCGGAAACATAATATGACGATACTTTTGTAATTTCTTACTTAATCGCCCTGCGGAAATAGGTTTCATCTCCCTATCCCGGAAACATAATATGACGATACTTTTGTAATTTCTTACTCAATCGCCTTGCTGAAATGGGTTTCATATCCCTATCCCAAAAACATAATATGACGATACTTTTATAATTTCTTACTCAATCGCCCTACGGAAATAGGTTTCATCTCCTTATCCCGGAAACATAATATTTGTTTACTCTTCGTATTTAGTATGTTAACACAACATAATTTAAGAGTATGTGTACATATCTTGGTGTGCGTGTCCATAACTAGTGTTCACCATCATCTCAGGTATTAAACAACTCATAAATGTTGTAATATAACAGTACAAGGTCAAGAGACTCGCTCGAAGACCAAAACAATCGAACAAAACATGCACAAGCTCAAAAGAGGTTGGCGGTCGACCGCAATTATGCGACGGTCGGCCGCGATAGGTTTTCAAAGTTTCCCAGGCTGCTGCCTGGCACGCGGTCGACCGCCATTTAGGCGCGGTCGACCATGGATAGATTTTCCAGACTGTGCAGGTTTCTGCACTGTGTTGAATTCATGTCGATTTTTGTGATCTAAACTAGTTTAAAACATGTGAAACTTGCATGAAAACATGACAACAGTAGATACATACTTCTAGAAACAATCTCAACATATATAGCATGAATAGTTGCAGCAAGAAACATGCTTAACCCTTAAACTTGCATAAAACATAAAACAAACTCTTGTGTTAATTAAATTAGGGTTTTTCCAACCTAATTACTCAAATACTTCTATCTAAAGCATGGAATTTTAACATATTAGACATAAGCATGATTGCCAAACAACTTAGAAAAGATATACATTCATTAAATCATATTTTTAACACTTAGGTATTACAAACCTACGGTTTTCTCATCTTTAATCCACATGCAAACTCAATTAAAAGTCAAATTAGGATTTAAACATAATTAGCACATGATTAACAAGATAAAACCGAATTTAAAAGTAACCCTAATGATCATGATCATATTTCTATTATAAACAGCAAGAAAAACATGTAGATCTAACATTTATTTAAGATCTAACAACAAAAATCTAATCTTTTTCACATTAGATTAAGATCTAAGTATGTAAACACAAATTAAACTTCTAAGCTAGTTATTTAACTATGGCGATGGGTTTGGATGTAAGTGATCTTGCCTTAATCTCATGTGCTAGCCTCTGAAATAATCAGCAAGCAAACCACGAGCATGAACAACCCGTTCTCCCTCGCCACACGTCGATGATCTCGCCCTCGTGCCGGTGTTTTGCTTCACAAAGCTCTCCGAACTCATAAGAAAAAGGTCTAGGGTTTTTGAGGAGAGAGGGTGGCTGCTAGGGTTTATAGATATGATAAAAGAAAGAAATTTTTGTGAAAAATATAGGTATTTATAGAGGTAAATCCGAAACAAACCTGTTTGACCCGAACCAGGAAACCTAGTCTGACTAGGAAACTAACCTTGTGTATTTTGACGGTAACTTTCTCATCCGACCTCAGAATGAGATGATTTAAGACTTGTTGGAAAGCTGTTGAAGAGATCTACAACTTTGTTATTTTACACTTTTCAAGATTCTGAATGTATCGGTGTGTAAAATATAAAAACTCTCAACTGGTCATTATTCCCAGATTTTCACTCTTTTGGTCTTTGTGCATGTTTTGTGCATTTGCATACATATTTTCACAAATATACATTAATTTGATCTCAAATCAATTCTTATCATACTCAAACATCAAAATATATTAATTTTCACTATATAACATATTTATCATTATTTATCATAAAATATTCAAATTTACGGGGTTTTACATTCTTCCCTCCTTAAAAGAATTTCGTCCCCGAAATTCCGCAATCGTATCTTAGAAATTAATAATATGAGAAAACACTAAGAGGGGATAATCCAGACAAGGAAACTCTCCCGTACATATCTCATACCATTAATCCCCAGATATGAATCACTAGCAATATCTATGCTTAACAATCTAAAATGTGAATACTCTCACTTAACCCCTAACTAAACGGAACTAGTACGTCGGGCAAAAAATCCAAATAAGGAACCCCCCATATATATACCATGTATTCTGAATAATTAGGAGCTAAGTGTTAATACCCTCATTTTAGCGTTAAATATAAATATGACCATATAGAACAATCAAAAATCATAAACATCAATAAGCTATAACCAAATCAATTTACCCACTCTAATAGTTGTGGTTAGTCGAGATGCGTATCCTCCTCGCGCTCCCAAGAAACCTCCTCCGCTCTTCCTATCTCTATTGAACTTTAACTTAAGGTATTACTTCCTTTCTAAACCTCTTGTCCTCTCTAGTAAGAATACAACTCGTGATCTCCACGGTAGTTAAATCTATCTGAAACTCAAATTCTGGTGCATCAATCACCCTCTGCTGCTCTTCGTCACACAATTACTTCTAAATTATCAAAACATGGAAAACATCGTGTATACTCGACATTGATGCTAGAAGATCTAGCCCATACAAAACAGCTCCAAAAATGTTCAACTCTTATGAACGGACCAATATATCTCGGGGTAAACCTTCCCCGTCTACCGAGTCACTGAACTCATCTGTGGTATTTTCAATAAGACATAGTCTCCAATCTAGAACCCTAACTGTCATCGTCTCTGGTCTACATAACTCTTCCGACGACTATGCGCTGCAAGAACGTGTTCCCAAATCTCTGTTACCTTTTCTGTAGTCTGCCTTACAAGCTCCTGTCCTGCTAATGACGTGTCCACGTAAACGACAAATGTTGTATCATTGCTCAGAAAAGTCGAAATTGTTACTGTTGTCTATCTAGCCTTAATAGTCTCAAGGCTTCCTGACACCCCGTGCCCAAAGCAAACTATACACCCTTCTTCATAAGGTGTGTAAGTTGTATCAAAATCTTCGAGAAGTCTCGAATGAACTTTCTCTCATACCCTACCAAAATTACGAATCTCTGTAATGTTTCTTAGCGGCTCTCAATCAAGTACAACCTCAACAATGGCTGGAACCACGGTTATACCCCACCTGCTGATGATGTGGCCTAAAAATATAATCTCTTATAGCCAAAACACATATTTGCTGAACTCGGCGTATCACTGATACCTCTAATTTCGACTGTCTGCTATGCCCATAATGCTAATAGAGGATGCCGCCCGCGCCCTGCCTCCGATCTCGAAAAAAATAATGACGTCGTTAATAAAACGACTACGAACTAGTCCTAGCACGGACGAAAAACCCGGTTCATTAAATCCATGAATATCGCGGGTGCATTGGTTAGCCCAAATGACATGATAAGAACTCAAAAGACCCACATCGAGTCAGAAAACGCGGTTTTGGAAATATACATTTACCGCACTCGCAACTGGAAATAACTAGAACAAAGATCAATCTTCGAGAAATACTATGCTCCCCGCAGCTAGTCAAACAAGTCATAAATCATTGATAGTGGATCCATGATCCGGGAAGTGACATTGTTCAACTCACGATAATCTATACATAATTACATGTTGTTGTCCTTCTTCTCCACGAAGAGGACCGATGCTCCCATGAAAAAAAAGACTCCAGATAATGAAACTCTGAGATAACAACTCATCTAACTGAGTCTGTAGCTCCCTCATCTTAGTGGGTGCCATATGATATGATAAGGTGCTCGGAATATCGGTATGGTGCCTACTGCAACTCGATGTAGGGAAACAATCTCTCTCACTGGAGGAAACGTAGGTATGTCCTGAACGACATTCTGATACTCTGAGATAACTCCGGTCTCGCTCAAAACTGCACCCCGATCCTGTATTATTACCTCCTCGACGTATGCCAGAAATGACTCCATATTCTGGTTACCCTATGAGGTTGCTACTATCTATACAATCCTAACGAATTCTCACAAGCGTACTGTTTTAGCAAAACAGTCGATACTGGTATTGTAGGATGATAACCATTTCATACAAAAAAATGACGTCGAAGTTCAACATCCACAAAATGACCAGGTCAAAGATGAACTCAAACTCATTTATACTGATGACACACCTCCTACACATACTCTCTAATAGGGACACCTCCCATAGAGGAGTAGAAACTGATAACATAACATCTAAGGGATGTGTAACTAACTGAAGCCTATACATGAAGGCATGAGATATGAAAGAATACGAAGTTCCTGAATCAAACAAGATTCGAGCTGGATAAGAATTTACTACGAAAACTCTGCTCGCACTATGATCAAGTAGCGCGACTACATAAACTCTGCTGGTGGCAAGCGCCTGCTGCACTGCTGGCGGTGAAACACATGGGTCCATCCGACACTGATGAATACTCTGAATAGCGCAATTCTGCCCTATAGGCCCCTAAATCCTCGGAATAACTAGTAGTACATCTATCCTCCGATACTAGCCGTAACTGCTGCCCTAAGATTATTAACCCTGATCTCTGTCATGCTGGTCTCCTGCTGGTGTACTGTGACAATTCTTCGCTCTATGTCCGATCTTGTTATAATTGTATCATGTGTCCCGAATTATGCGCTGCTACGGCGCTATCAAATCATGTTGTGCTATCTTCTTATAATATCTTTGTTGATGATGGTAAAAATCCTTACCCCGCTGCTGGGGTTCTCTAGATCCCACAATAGGCCTCTTGTCCTTGTTATTTCCATCATACTGGTCTTGATTTCATAATTAACTATAGGAATATCTCACAGCTTTAATCGAACTAGCAATAACTGCTTGTCAAAAAGTAAACAAAATTTTTCCAAATAAGTGATATTCGCTACTCCTGCGAAAATCTGAAGTCGTTGCTATCCTTTGCTGCCATTATCCGGTAATGATGAAATTATTGGTATTGCATCTTCATTAGGCATGACTGGTACAATTGGTGGTGGAACTCCAGAAAATGATACTACTGACGAAAATGGATGTGCCTCTCGCTCCTCGAGTATTACAAAATCTTACTGCAAATGGTTCTATAAAGTCGATCAGATACTGTGGAGCCTACTGCGGCTCAGGCTCTGCTTGCCTAACACTCCGGGTGTGAGTTTTATCTCGACTGCCTCCTCGTCCTAATATTTATAACATCAAGAGGAGAGCTTAATGAACATAGTAAATGAGGTCATAAATATATATACATAACGTATCACAATACTTATTCATAACATGTAGTGTTCACGCAAATACTTTAAATCAACATAAAATAATCATCATAAAAAAATTTCCAAAATTTTGAGATATACGCACATATCGTCCTCACTCATTCTAGGAAATCTTAGCGGACTCTATACATGAATCCTAAGAAACACTATTCTAGCTTCACGACTCGACACAGGATGATCCTAAGGATACTAGAACTAGAGCTCTGATACCAACTGTGACGTCCCAGGGTTCACACAAGGCTGCAGTCCAAGGTGAAACCCGGATTGTCAAACCTGCCAAGCACCAAACACCATGCTACGACATGTTTCACCATCACAGTTACTATCTCTCTAGTGGAATCAACAAATAGGTGAAGGTACAAAACATGAAAATAATAGAAATAGTACAAAATCAAATATGCACAGAAGAAGTATATCAACAAATGAGCCCAATTGAAATAGAATGAAAAAATATCTTTGAGTCTGAAATACATCTCAACACAATGAGTCAAATGAAATCTCACTAAGGCACTCAGCCTCTTCAAAATGAATACAACTCTAAAGTCTGACAATGAACATAACTGTATAGTGGAGCTTCAGCTACTAAAATTGTGTGACGGTGACTATGCTAGAACTTCGTCGTCCTGTGGCACTCCGAAACTCTGATCGACCTAAAAGAGATAATTAAACAAAAAAAGAGCAACAACAAGAGCGTTAGAGCGCTACAGCAAGATCACCTCCATCCGCCCCCAGGGAAAGGGCTACTAGATGAAGTGGAGGCTCTATCTATTAAGCATAGTCTACCTATATTATTTCCTCCGTATCTAATGGAGTTAATATTTAGACACCTACAAGACGAGACGTAGTACGTCGAGCGAAATAATCCAAACAAGGAAACCCTCATGTATATACCATATGTCTCAAGTTGTAGACACCTAAACATTAACACCGAACTAGAGATAAACAATCTAAACGAATTCAATAATTAGAAACTCACAACACGAGACTAGTACGTCGAGCGAAATAATCCAAACAAGGAAACCCTCATGTATATACCATATGTCTCAAGTTGTGAATTCCTAACTACCAAATTCCAACTCTATGAATGAGAACAGCACTCAAAAGAAATATTCCAAACCTCAACCATATACAACCAATGTCACAAATCTCGAACTACATTCTCAAGTAGTTGGCGCAATTATAAGAGAAAATCATCCAACTCAAAAACACCATAAGCCATATCTTGTAGGCCACAAATCAAATAATGTACCCTACTCGTGGGTAACCTAACATAGGAGTAACTACAACTGATAATATATATATATATGTTCATCTCTTTATGCAATAGTGATGCTCTTGTAATATTCTTACTTAATTGCTCTGCGGCAATAGGTTTTATCTCTCTATCTCGGATACATGGAATGACGGTACTTTTGTAATTTCTTACTCAATCGCCCTGCGGAAATAGGTTTCATCTCCCTATCCCGGAAACATAATATGACGATACTTTTGTAATTTCTTACTCAATCGCCCTGCGGAAATAGGTTTCATATCCCTACCCCGGAAACATAATATGATGATACTTTTGTAATTTCTTACTCAATCGCCCTGCGAAAATAGGTTTCATCTCCCTATCTCGGAAACATAATATTTGTTTACTCTTCGTATTTAGTATGTTAACACAACATAATTTAAGAGTATGTGTACATATCTCAGTGTGCGTATCCATAACTAGTGTTCACCATCATCTCAGGTATTAAACAACTCATAAATATTGTAATATAACAGTACAAGGTCAAGAGACTCGCTCGAAGACCAAAACAATTGAACAAAACATGCACAGGCTCAAAAGAGGTTGGCGGTCGATCGCAATTATGCGACGGTCGACCGCGATAGGTTTTCAGAGTTTCCCAGGCTGCTGCCTGGCACGTGGTCGACCGTCATTTAGGTGCGGTCGACCATGGATAGATTTTCCAGACTGTGCAGGTTTTTGCACTGTGTTGAATTCATGTCGATTTTTGTGATCTAAACTAGTTTAAAACATGTGAAACTTGCATGAAAACATGACAACAACAGATACATACTTCTAGAAACAATCTCAACACATATAGCATGAATATTTGCAGCAAGAAACATGCTTAACCCTTAAACTTGCATAAAACATAAAACAAACTCTTGTGTTAATTAAATTAGGGTTTTTCCAACCTAATTACTCAAATTCTTCTATCTAAAGCATGGAATTTTAACATATTAGACATAAGCATGATTGCCAAACAACTTAGAAAAGATATACATTCATTAAATCATATTTTTAACACTTAGGTATTACAAACCTATGGTTTTCTCATCTTTAATCCACATGCAAACTCAATTAAAAGTCAAATTAGGATTTAAACATGATTAGCACATGATTAACAAGATAAAACTGAATTTAAAAGCAACCCTTATGATCATGATCATATTTCTATTATAAACAGCAAGAAAACATGTAGATTTAATATTTATTTAAGATCTAACAACAAAAATCTAATCTTTTTCATATTAGATTAAGATCTAAGTATGTAAACACAAATTAAACTCCTAAGCTAGTTATTTAAGTATGGGGATGGGTTTGGATGTAAGTGATCTTGCCTTAATCTCATGTGCTATCCTCTATAATAATCAGCAAGCAAACCACGAGCATGAACAACCAGTTCTCCCTCACCAAACATCGATGATCTCGCCCTCGTGCCAGTGTTTTGCTTCACAAAGCTCTCCGAAATCATAAGAAAAAGGTCTAGGTTTTTGAGGGGAGAGGGTGGCTACTAGGGTTCATAGATATGATAAAAGAAAGGAATTTTCGTGAAAAATATAGGTATTTATAGAGGTAAATCCGAAACAAATCTGTTTGACCCGAACCAGGAAACCTAGTCTGACTAGGAAACTAACCTTTTATATTTTGGCTGTAACTTTCTCATCTGACCTCGGAATGAGGTGATCTAAGACTTGTTGGAAAGTTGTTGAAGAGATCTACAACGTTGGTATTTTACACTTTTCTAGATTCTGAATGTATAAGTGTGTAAAATAGAAAAATGCTCAACTGGTCATTATTCCCAGATTTTTACTATTTTGGCCTTTATGCATGTTTTGTTCATTTGCATACATATTTTCACAAATATACATTAATTTAATCTCAAATCAATTCTTATCATACTCAAACATCAAAATATGTTAATTTTCACTATATAACATATTTATCATTATTTATCATAAAATATTCAAATTTACGGGGTTGTACATATTAAAAACATAAAATTTACCTTAATTTTTACTTCGATGGTAACTACGTGATTCAGATGGGTAGAAAATAGGTAGATCTGAACACCGATAGGCTGAAAAGAGAGAGATCTTTAGGCATTTTAACAATCAGCTCTTTTCCCCTAATTCTGAAGATGAGAACGATAGAGAGGGGAAGATGTAGTGGCAGGCGAAGAGATCTACGGGGGTTTCTTCCCCTTTTCTCTGATGAAGAACGACAGAGAGAAACGATGATTCTTCACAAATCTAGGGTTTTCCTCCCTTTTCTTTGATGAAGAACACGAGAGAGAGAGAGAGAGAGAGAGAGAGTTGGAAGCGAGTGGGATCTGATCTCACCCTTACCCGCCTCATCGATCCCATCAACTCAATATTTAATTAATATATCCCCACTTTCCAACTCCTTCGAGCCCACTTCCAGCCAAATGGCTGGTAATTCATTTCCACAAAAAAATCATCAGTTTCTCCACTTCCAACAAAATTTTTCTCTTCTTTTTTGAAACAAAAACAAAAACCGAAAAATTTTTAGCCACCAAAATTTCTTTCTGACACGCACAGTGCCTTTCCACTTCTTTCTCATTTTTTTTCAAACAAACACACCCTAAAAGGATATAGTTACTGATATGGTTTTGTAGTGAAATATCTATATCCATATCCAAAATATCCGGGTACATATTAGTCTTACTATTACGATAGTTTTGATTCTTAGATTATGGATTTGTGGTTAATTTTGATGATCAAGATGTCTAATTTTATCTTTTCAGTTGTAATGAACATATTAATGAACTCTTTTGTATCACATTAACTATGTTTTTCTCAATACTATCTAGTTCTCTCATATCTGTTATGTATCTGGATGCATAACTGCATATATATCCACATCTATGTCCGTAATCGTATCTGATTTTAATGGATATGGATATAAATTTTTCTTGCGAAGGTATATCCATATCCGTATCTGTATCCGAGATGGGTGAGCGGATATAGATATGGTAAGCATCATTTTCGAGCCGTATCCAAACCAAATGCACCCCTAGGTGAGATTAACCTCCACAGGTATCGTCAAACTCTCGCCCCAGTGCCAAGAGACAGGTAATTAAATGAGCTCAATCAATCCTCAAATTTAGTCACTTTTTTGTGGTTCT
Organism: Asparagus kiusianus; assembly: GCA_022839385.1. Taxonomy (NCBI): domain Eukaryota; kingdom Viridiplantae; phylum Streptophyta; class Magnoliopsida; order Asparagales; family Asparagaceae; genus Asparagus; species Asparagus kiusianus. The sequence continues at coordinate 162,615 of BQKN01000382.1, read as the reverse complement.
CCGTATGGTCCCCTGCATCTTTCATATTTTGAAATTAGTTCCCAAAATATTGATATTTTAAAATTAGTAATAGATATTTTATAACAAAGTAATAAAATTATAGATAATCAAACGCAAATAGTAAAATCAGAGAAAAAAGATGATGGCCTATGGAGGCAGTTGTGGTATCATTGTCCTACAACAATAGTGGACGTCTTTGCTGATGCGGTATAAACATGTACCAAAAAGGTTGCAAGTGCACAACCGTGTCAAGTTATAGTATAAAAATATCGATCCCACGAGGAAGGTGTTTTGTAGGAGAAAATATAAAATCGGTTCTTATGTTGTGTGCATGACAAATAGGAGTGACGAGTGAATGTGATTGTGAAGAGATTGAGATAGTGAAAATGGTGTGTAAATAGGTGCAAAGTGTAAGTAAGAGTGGATTTGAAAAAGAATGAGTATGATCAATAAGGTGAGAAGAATAAAATTAAGAAACAAATAAAAAATCAAGAATGGAGAACAAAATTCTAGAATAAAAGAAAATACAAGAAATTAAAGATGGTGGATTCAATTATAGATATGGATAATCTAAAATTGAACCCACTTCTTAGAAAAGGGTGGTTCCCTAGAGGGTTCTAGCCTAAAGGCGAATCAAACAAAATAAAAATAAACAAAAAGAAAAACCAAACCCAAGAGGGTTCTAGCCTCAAGGTGAATAGTGTAAGAAATTAAAATCTAACTACAAAATAAATTGCAAAATTTAAACTAAAATAAAATTACAAGAATTAAATGCAAGAAAATAAATCTACTCTATAAGCATGAAATAAATCTAAGGCAAGAGGGTTCTAGCCTCTTGGCTATTTAATAAGAAAATAAAATCTAACTACAAGCATAGGAATAAATCTAAACTAAT
>BQKN01000382.1:137350-152214 GCA_022839385.1 Asparagus kiusianus | reverse complement strand
ACTTATCCTTTCTTAGGTTTCAGGATAAAATACCCCAGAATCGAACTTTGGTGTCTTCTTTTACGGAGAAAGACTAAACCGGCAGCGCGTGTTAGGCGCAGACTTATCCCTACTTAGGATTCGGGATAAACTTCCTAGGATGAATCCTAAAAATTTGATAGATTCTTAGAAAAAGAGTTGGTATGGGAATGAAGAATTTTATATTCTATTCCCCGAACAAGGAAGGAAGAATTTTATATTCTATTTCCAGTGTAAGAAAGAAACTAGAAGTGGGATCTCCACTCCGAGAATCTGGAAGATCTAGATAAACTTACCTTTTATAGGATTGGTTATCTGATCGAAAGATGAGTTCTTCGTTTATCGAAGTGAAATTTCAACTTTGGTTATAACCATGAGAAGGTTTAACCAAAGAGAAAAGAAAGGGAGTTCTTTCGTTTATCGAAAGGGGACTCCGAACTGAAAGTAGACCTCTTGTTCATGGAAAGAGTCAAGAGGGCCAGAAGGATATTTTTGGTGGACTCACTGTCAATTTAAATTGATCAGTGAGGGATTTTGGTGGTGAAAAATTATTTTGGGTTATCCTCTAGAACATTAAGTGTAATATTCTTCGAGAAACTTCCCGGTAAATGGGTTATCCTGAATGTACTAGGGATAGTACTTTTTCAGGAACTTCCCATTTATTGGCATTAATTGCCTGACGCCCTCTAAAGAAATGAGGCGATATGCGCCATTTGAGTAGACTGTGTCTATCACAAATGACCCTTCCTATTTGGGTTCGAATTTACCTTTCTTCTTGGAATTGAGGATTATCGGTCGGCGAGCAGCGAGGACCAGATCTCCTTCCTTGAAGCTTCTCTGTCGGACTCTTTTGTTAAAAGCCCTAGACATTCTGGCTTGATAAAACTCGATTTGTTGTTGAGCTTCCAAGCGCTTTTCATCCAACCTCTCGAGTTCTTCGAGACGTTTTTGATGCTGTTCTTCTATCGTCATCCCAGTTGCGAGAGCGATCCGAAGTGACGGGATTTGAATCTCCAATGGTAGCACAGCTTCACATCCGTATACCAACGAATATGGGGTAGCTCCCGTAGGTGTGCGTATGGTGGTGCGATAAGCCCAGAGCGCTTCACCGAGTTTATCGTCCCAATCTCGTTTATTGGTCTTCACGAGCTTTGACAGGATTTTGATGATCGTCTTGTTGAAAGCCTCAGCTAATCCGTTCGCAGCGGGATAGTAAGCTGTTGACGAAACATCTTTAATTTTGAATTTGTCACAAAACCTGACGAAAGCGTTGCTTATGAACTGCGGACCGTTGTCATGAATGATCCGTCTTGGCACGCCGTGTCGGTATATGACATGATGCTTGATGAAATTGATGACGTTGTTCGTCTTCACTTCTTTAAGCGGAATTGCTTCAGCCCACTTTGAGAAGTAATCTGTGATTGCGAGAATAAATCGATCACCTTTGACAGATGGGGGAAAAATAGGACCGACAATGTCCATACCCCATGTCTCGAATGGCCAGGATGTGGTTGACGTGTGTAACCGCTCCGGTGGTTGGTGCATATAATTTGCGTGCACTTGACAGGCGTGACATCCTCGTGCATATTCGATTGCGTCACGTACCATTGTTAGCCAAAAATATCCCATTCTTCTGATGCGATCATATAGTTTGGGACCAGGCTGATGCGCACCGCATTCTCCTTCGTGTGCTTCCTTAAGAACTTCTTCTGCTTCTTCGTTCGAAAGGCATCGGAGTAGCAAATCATCATACCCTCGACGGTATAATGTATGGGTTTCGGTATTATAGAAGAACCTTGGTGCTCTTCAGCGGATCGATTCCCTTTCTTTTACATCCTCGGGCAGAATACCATATTGGACGTAGTCAATGATAGGAAAACGCCAATCTCGGGACTCAGACCCGATTTGAGTTGAGTTCACCTCCTTGGCGTCTACGCTTCTATCCTCTTCCTCTTCGATATCCATATTGTATATGGGTACGCAGAGTTGATGCGATCTCACTGTGACTAGCAGTTCAGTGGCGGGAGGCTGCGCGAGTGATACCGCTAGTGCTGCCAGTGCATCCGCATAAGCGTTCTGGAGATGAGGGATGTATTCAATATAGAATTTTTCAAAAGAATCCGCCATTCTGATGGCCTCCTGGTGGTATGGGATCAGGTCTTGGTTCCTGACTTCATACTCTCCACGGACTTGGTTGACTATCAGTTGTGAATCCCCAAAAGCTTCGAGATATTCGACCCCCCAGCTCCTTGGTGAAACTGAGTCCAATGAGGAGGGCATTGTACTCGGCTACGTTATTGGAACATGGATCTGTCAGTGAATATGCTCGAGGCATCACATGCTTCCCCGGGGAAACTAAAACAACTCCGACTCCGGAGGAGACTCTAGAACATCCAAGGTTTATTGCCACATTAGCTGCTCTCGAAGCACCATTGAAGATAATTGCCATACTTGTTGATGCGATGTAGTGTTAACCTCGTGGGTTTCATCCGGCAAGTCATCATAAACTTCTGCCGTATCCGTTGTCGGGCTTGCCGCCAATAGATCACAAATCGCTTGTCCTTTGACCGACTTCTGCTGTTTGAAGTGCAAATCATACTGGGACAAGAGAAGAGCCCATTTCGCTAACCGCCAATTCATCGAACCCGGTTGCGTCATAAATACCCGTACCGGATTAACATTAGAAATGACGTAAATCGTCTGCCCAACCAAGTAATGTCGCATCTTCTATACTGCGAATACCAATGCGAGACATTCTTTCTCGATCATCGAATATCGAGACTCGACGCCTATCAAGGTCCAACTTAGGTAATAGACTGCCTGTTCGTGACCATTATCATCGTCTTGTGCTAATAAAGCACTTATCGAATGGTTCATCGCCTTGATGTAAATCAAGAACGGTTTACCTGATTTTGGTGTGACAAGAACAGGAGGGTTCGTCAGATACGTTTTGATATCTTCGAGTGCTTTTTGGCAAGCGTCGTCCCAAATAAATGACACACCTTTCTTGTTCAGCTTAGAGAATGGTTGGCACTTCCCAGAAAGATTTGAGATGAACCGCCGAATGTACGCCAAACGCCCTTGCAATCCTCTGAGTTCTCTTAGATTTCTAGGGGGTTGTAGTTCGTGTATCGCCTTCACCTTGTCAGGGTCGATATGTATACCTTTGGTGGTGATGACGAATCCAAGGAATTTTCCGCTGGACATTCCAAGGAAGGATTTAGTGGGGTTCATCTTCAATTGATGACTCCGCATGAGATCGAACATCGTCCTCAAGTCCTTGATGTGATCTTCTTTGTTGCGGCTTTTTACCACTAAATCATCAATGTAGCATTCAACCGTTTTCCTGAGATACTCTTGGAAAATCTTAGTCATTGCTCGCTGGTACGTGGCACCTGCATTCTTTAGACCGAAAGGCATCACCGTGTAGCAAAAGATACCGAGGGGCGTTCTGAACACTGTATGCTTCTCGTTATCTGGATGCATCTTAATTTGGTTATATCCCGAAAAACCATCCATGAAAGACATCCTCTCAAATCCGCACGTATTGTCGATGATGACGTCCGTGATTGGGAGAGGAAAATCGTCTTTCGGACATGCCGCATTCAGGTTCCTAAAGTCGATGCAAATCCTGATTTTACCGTTCTTTTTCATGACTGGGACGATATTGGCTAGCCAGTCTGGATGTTGCTCTTCTCGAATGAATCCCGAGTCGATCAACTTCTTAACCTCTGCCTTAATGGCTTCCATAATCTGCGGACGAAACCGTCTTTGCTGTTGTTTGACAGGTTTAGCATCCGACTTGATATCGAGGCGATGTACTGCCACATTGGGGTCGAGCCCTGGCATGTCTTCATAGTTCCAGGCGAAGATGTCAATATACTCCCTGATGAGAGCAATTAATTCCTCTTTCTCATTTGGGGGAAGACTACCGCTGATGAATATGGGCTTTGGGTTGGCCTCATCGCCCATATTAATTTGGACTACTTCATCTTCAGTGGGGGGTTCCCTCTGTTCAAATCTATCACCATACTGCATGTTTAGGTGATGAACCCATGGGTCTTCCCATGTTGGCATTTGATCGTCGCCCTCCATTGTGGATGTATCAGCTGTAGCCATGTTCACCATTAGGGCTTTGAATGCTTCCCCCAAACTTGTATCGGAGTCCCATTCTGAGGAATCTGACAAGTACCCATCCATAACTTTGTTAGCAATTTGATCGATAATTTGCCAACCACATTCATCATCAGACGAGGAGACGTAGCCTAAGCCTCTTTTGTGACGGTAATAATCCTCCGGTTTCCCTTTTGGTACATATGCCGCTTTAGCTGGAGTACGGGGACCTCGATCGAAGTATAAACCTTCTCCGAGTGTGAAATCGTATCCCTGCTTTTCCATGAGCTTGCGCGCTTTCGGACTATATTTAGACAGATGTAGACCGGGTTTGTCATCATTTTCACCTTCCTTTAAGAAATGATCTGGTATTAGAACACTCCGTCCTTTACCGTAAATCACTTCTTTTTTGCCTCCTATTCTGCCAGGGATAACCAGGGTTGTCCCGAAAGAATGCTGGGGGCTTTTCTTTGCTACATAGGATGATCGAATCGGCATATACAAATCGGGATTATCATACAATCCCTTTATCACATCATCAAGAGACAACGAGTACTCTAAATCATCTTTTATTTCAATGTTGGCAAGTTGCCAGTTACAACTGCCATCTGACGATTGATCATCGTCAAGATTGATTACAAATGGTACAATGTCATTTAAAACAAAACCACCATTGTAATCGAATCCGGCTTCGGAATCAGCTTCTTCTCCGCTGTCCGTGCCCTAGACCGATGGTTCAGTATCGGATTCGTTACCAAAAAGGAGAGAATCAGTGAAATAATTCTCATACCCTTTAAATGGTTGCTTATCCGCGACCACCGTCCTGACCCTACCATCAATGTCGACGTATTTCAGACACTGATGTAGAGTGGAGGGAACTATAACGTTACTATGGATCCAAGGCCGACCCAGTGGTAAGTTATATGATGTCTCAGCATCAATCACGTAACACGTGACCTCCGTCTTCAGATCACCCATCTGACACTTTATCCGGATCTTTCCCAAAGGCCTTGACCCGCTGGTGTTGAATCCGTAAATAACCGTGCCTGTAGACGCCAACTTGCTTACTGGAATGCCAAGGCTATGCATCAGGCGAAGCGGCATAATACTCACAGCGGAACCCGGATCCACTTGGATTCGGTTGACTTCGCTGGAGCCAATGTACCCGATGAAGTATAGGGGCCGATCATGATTCGAATTCTTCGTCTGCATGTCCTCTTTGGTGAAGGTAATGCAGGGAAGATTTTTAGCCGCTACGTTGCATTGTTGAGCTAACAGTTCTGGCTTTTCAGGTGCCGGCTTGATTCGAGTGAGGAACGCTTCTGAATCGGCCAAGGCCTCTTGTAAGGCTTCCCTGGTCTCCTTGGACAACCGCAGCAACTCATACAGCGTTATCCGCGCTGGAATATTGGCTAATTGAGCCATGATATCGAAGACACGCGGAGTTTTCGAACTCTCCGGTTTATCCCTTCCAATCGGACGATTGAAACGAGACTGCTTCGGATTCTGAACCTCCTGGGGTCTCTTTTCTTTCTGCTTATCCACCGGCTGTCGTCGAGTATATTCAACCGGTTTAGGAACTGCAATCACCCCTAGTTCTGTGAGCGTCTTAGCTGGTCCCCGTTTGGTCACCCACTGCTCAGCTAACTGATCATCAGGTGACGGATAGTTGAAGTGGTATTGGTTTCCGCTTCTGGTGGCAAAGACTTCTTGTTCTTCTTCGGAGAGCGGGAAGGTAGGAGCTTCATCATCATCCTCTTCGAAGATTGCGGAAGTAGCGTTGCAGGCCTTGCCTTTACCCTTTCTTTTCGAGGAAGTCGCCCACTGCTCGTCTCCAATAAGATCAGGATGAACCCAGAGGATTTCGCCATTCGGGGCTGTATGTGGCACAAGTCCCTTTTGGCGCTGTCCGTGTGGGTCATCATTCACCGTCTTCATTCCCACTTTGATGACGCATTTCGACTCGAACCATGTTGTAGGCACCGATCCAAAGCTGATTGACACTGCGTTTGCTCCTACATTTTTGGCAGGCTTCGGAGTTATGACGCCCACATCAATTAACGCCTGGATCTTGTCCTTGAGGTGGTAGCACGACCTCGTAGGGTGGTGGACCGCTCTATGGTACGCGCAGTACTTCAGATCCGTCACTTTGCCGGCCCCTTCTTGATCTACGATCGCCGGTAGCTGGATTTTGTTGTTCTCCAACAAGTACTTGAAGATGCCGGGAACTTCGTCATCCTTGAAGGAGTAAACTTTGGGAAACCTTGGCTCCGAAGATTTCTGCTTCTGAGGCCGCGGTTGCCGCTGTTGCTGTTGCTGCTGCTGCTGTTGCTGAGGTTGCAATTGGAAAGTTTGGTTAGCGTCAACTGCATTAGCATGTGCCTTACCTTTCCCCCTTTGGTTGAAATTCTGCGCTGGAGAATTCGCCGTTTGTTGGCCTCTCTCCGCCTTCTTCCTCCTGAGGAAACGCTCAGCTTGCTCCCCTCGAACCTTCAGATCCTTCCACGTTTTGGATGGTGCTGTCCCCATTGCTTCCAACACGTCCAAGGAAAGATTGTTGTGGCAGGTCTGGAGGATGAACTCCTCAGTGATCGGGTCCCGGCAATTCATCGCCTTGTTTCGGAACCTTTTAACAAAGATGTCGACTAACTCCCCGTCCTTCTGCTTCTCATCGAGCAACGATCCGATGGATATCTCGGTGTCGTCGTCGAAGAAATTGGTGAGGAACATGGTCTCCATATCGTCCCAGCTGTTCACGCTACCTAGCTTGAGGCGGCGATACCAATCGAAGGCGGCTCCGCGAAGAGTGCCAACGAATGACCGCACCATCAGAGGCTCATTACCAGAGATTACCCCCAAGTGTGATTTGAAGTAAATCACATGCTGGGTAGGTGAACCCTTCCCATCAAACGGCGTGAAGTTGATTAGGTTGAACTTCGCCGGATATTGGATTGATTCCCATTCTCTTGGGTAGGGACAAGGAATGCCCGTTTTCTTCACCTCTTGAGCAGAAATCAGCGTATTGATCTTGTTCTCGAGGTTCTTGATCTTCAGACTTTCACCCGAGTTTTCGTCAGCATGATTCTGAGGTGGAAGCGTGGTGTTGTGACTAGCATCCTCATTGCCACCCCCTGCATTAACGGGAGGGTTATTGGCATTGCGAGCTTCATCCGCATCCGCATTCTTAACTTCCTGAATGACCCGGTTACGGCGGCTTGGTTCGCCTTACTGGTTCGTCAGTGCCTGGATTTGTTGCTCATGCATTTCTCTCATACTCTGCATGGCCATCTGCATTTTGAACCTGAAGCTCTCCTGTTGCTTGGCCATGGCATCTTCGAGCATTTTGGCCACTTGTTCCGCGCTTATCATGAATGATTCGCGGGGTTGTCCTTCACTGGATACGGTGTTATCAGATGTAACTGCCGAGCCAGCATTCGATTCTTCATCTCCCGAAGGTAATCTTGTCCGAACCCTACCGTAAGTTCCTCGTATGATGGCTCCAGACTACAGACGAGTTACACGACGGGGCACCTCTGGAATCGCCTCGGGGTTGTCTTGAGCCGATGTTCCCTTGCTGGTCATATTGGTGGTGACCCTCGGAAATTCTCCATCACCGACCACCGTTCTTCTTTGCCTGAAACGCCTATACCTTGGTTTTGATGTTTCGGTACTAAGTCTCTCAAAAATTGAAACTCTTTCGGGGACTGCCTTAATGCAGTTGCATTCAGACAGTACCGCCCGAATGAGCTTTGAACAAGGGCATTGAGTTTCTAGCCTTCGAGGACTTCTCTTTCTGGCTTTACTCGTACCCCCAGCACGATAGTACAGCTCGTCCGTTTGAAAGTCGGAGCAACCTATCGTGTGTTGGCACGATTTCCCAGGTATGACGTCCTCATCATCAGACGAGAATGTTTCCTTCTGAGGGCAAATTGCCTTCTTCGGGCTTTCGAGAGTCACGCGCCTCGAAACACGCCTTTGTGGGCGTGAATCCTCAGCGGGCTCCTGGACTTCAATGCGCAGAGTTGTGCGCTTAGTTGCCCTGATTTCCTTGTCATGTTGAGGGTTGCGGCGACCCCCAGCATGTTGAATCGTTTGGGGGCTTCTTCATTGGGCCCAAACGTTCCTGAACTGGAGCTTTGCCTCGCTCCTTGGGAAGTGGACCGAGGTGCTCCAAAACTGACTTCTTTCTCCGGGATGATTCTGCATGACCTCCCGGAGTAGCCATGGGAATTGTCGGCGACTTCGTTTGATTCGCCGGAGGTTGAACCTGCTTCGAAGGCTACAAAGGTTGCTCTTTGGCCTGAATCGCCACTTCGGACTTCGGCCTCCAGACTTTGCGGGTTGGTGGCGGCTTCTTTGTCACCTCCTTCTGAAGCTTTCTACGGGCTTCTTCAGCTTGAGCCCGTGCCTACGCTGATAATGCGCGGCGCTTGCGAATGTGCTCCTCCAGCGTTGAACGGTTCCGTTTGACGCGGACCCATTCCATTGTTGGCGGCTTGGAGGAACCACCGTTCATCAGTTGTTGAGGCTTTTTGCCTCTCTTGTTCTTCAGATCCGCATTGTAACGGATCCCGTCAACTGACTCCATGGCCTTTACAAATTGTTTCGCAAGGCGTTGACGCTGCCTCTGGCGGGCTCTCTTCGAGAGAGTCACCACGCCCTCTGCGGCGGAAGGATTGGCCAGAGTAGATCCGACCTGGTTGGGAATTGGAGGAATCTCACCCGATGCGACTTTGGTATCCAACGGGGCGAGATCTTCGTTGGTGTTTTCAACATTTTCATACCAATGAGTTTTTCTCCTGGAGGAGAACTTCTGGGATTTCTTGGACTTGTGGGGGGAGGTTGATCCGGACAAGGACGATAGGTACTCCTCAAACTTCTGCTGGTCGAACTCGTATTCGACCTCCTCCACGACCGGGATTGAGATCCGCGGCTACGACTGTTCGTGGGAAAAATCGAGTCTTTCTTCATTGATTCTATTGCACACTCTTGTAATAGTTTATCGATTACAAAGATCCGGTCTTTTTATAAGATCCGGTTATAATAAAATCAAAATCAAAGAAAAGAAAGATTACAACTTTTTTCTCTTGTTTGTCGAACAAATCACGAGCTCCTGTTGTGCGGTCGCTCGCTTGCGTGGGTTGTTTGCCTGCGCCGGGGTTTATCCGTGGACCACCGCGAGATCTAGATCCGGTCGGATCTACGCAGTACGACGGGTATTATTTCACCAAGGAAATAATAGCCGGGGAGATTAATTCACCAAGGAAATAATCGCCCTAATCTCGGGATCAAAGACCAAGCTTTGATCCGGAGTACGCACGCGTAGATCTGAGATCCGGTCCTCTCGAACACCTGCCTTATTTGGCGTTGACGATTGCCGAGTACCAGATCTGAATGAGTGAGTCCTCGAAGTCCCAAAGTTGAGATCTTTTTTAGATCTGAGTCTTCAATCCAGCAGGGCTTCGCCTCTCTCCAAAATTTCCAACCCCTCAAAATGAAACACCCTTGGCCTATTTATAGGCACCCAGATCTGTGCCTAGGCACAGATCTGGGCTGAGGTGGCTCGGCCACAAGTGGCCGGCCACCCCTGGGTGGCTCGGCCACCGAGCCACCTCAAGGTGGCTCGGCTTGGGCCGAGCCACCTTGAGGTGGTTCGGTTTCGGCCGAGCCCCTCCGGGTGTTTGGGATCCGTCGTTTGGTTGTTGTATCCGTTTTGTCTCTTTGTGCCCGTTTTCCGGTTCTGTGGTTGACTTGTTCAGACTTGATTCGTTGACCTGATTTGGCAATTAATCCGATTCTGAGTTCGAGTCCGAAACTGATCTTGATTCGATCGCGATTCATCCGAGTCCGTTCTTGGTTGGATGACTCGTTGATTCTTCAACCCGTTGGCTTGATTCCGCACGCGAGTGGATTTATTCCATTGTTTACGTGCGGTTCGTTAGCTTCGTAGCCTCATTAATACGCTTCGTCGCGTGTCACTTGGCTTTGGTGTTGTGGACTAACGATCGTGTTTGGATACGTTACCCGATGGTTCGTTTGTCGAATCGACGTCGTCGAGCTGTGTTAAGGGACCTATAGGCAGTTTTCTACGCCTACAGCGACGCTCCGATCTCGACAGCGAGATCGGCGGCTCCCACTGTGGTCGCCAAATTGTTCACGGTGAAAATCGAGTCTTTCTTCATTGTTGATTCCATCGTCATCTTAAATAACAGCTTTTTGAGTTACAAAGATCCGGTCTTTTTATAAGATCCGGTTACAATGAAAATCAGAGAAAAATAAAAAAAGATTACAACTTTCTCCTTTTTGTCGAACAAATCACGAGCTCCTGTTTTGTGATCGCTCGCTTGCGTGGGTTCTTCGCCTGCGCCGGGGTTTATCCGTTGACCATCGCGAGATCTAGATCCGATCGGATCTACGCAGTACGACGGGTATTATTTCACGAAGGAAATAATAGCCGGGGGGGATTATTTCACCAAGGAAACAATCGCCCAAATCTCAGGATCAAAGACCAAGCTTTGATCCGGAGTATGCCTGCGTAGATCTGAGATCTGAGATTCGGTTCCTCTCGAACTCTTGCCTTATTTGGCGTTGATGATCGCTGAGCACCGGATCTGGATGAGCAAGTCTTCAAAGTCCCAAAGCTTGAATCTTTTTAGATCGGAGCTTCGAATCCTGCAGAGCTTCGCCTCCAAATTTTCCAATCCTTGAAAATGAACATAGCCCCTCCTATTTATAGGCTCTCAGATCTGTGCTTTGGCACAGATCTGGTCGGCCACCCATAGGTGGCCGACACGCCTAGCCACCTTGAGGTGGCTAGGCTGCCTTGCCACCTCAAGGTGGCTCGGCTCTGGCCGAGCCACCTCAGGGTGGCTCGGCCTTGGCCAAGCCACCTCAGGGTGGCTCGGCCACCGAGCCACCTTAAGGTGGCTCGGCTTGGGCCGAGCCACCTTGTGGTGGCTCGGTTTCGGCCGAGCCCCCCTTAAGGCGTTGTTCGTTCCGTCGTTTTCCGTCATTGTATCTTTCCGTGATTCGGCTGTGTGGTTGATTGGTTCGGACTCGATTTGTTGACCCGATTTGGCAGTAAATCCGGTTCCTGATTTGGCAGTAAATCCACCTCTGAATTCGAGTCCGAAACTGATCTTGATTCGATCGTGATTCATCTGAGTCCGCTCTTGTTTGGATGACTCGTTGACTCCCCGAACCGTTGGCTTGATTCCGCACGCGAATGGATGCATTCCATTGCTTGCGTGCGATTCGTTATCTTTGTAGCCTCGTTAATCCGCTTCGTCGCGTATAGCTTGGCTTCGGTGTTGCGTACGTCGCCGGATGGTTGGTTCGACGTCGTCGAGCTGTGTTTAAGGGACCTATAGGCAGTTTTATACGCTTACAGGTGGCTGTTAAGGTTCATAAATATGATAAAAGAAAGGAATTTTTGTGAAAAACATAGGTATTTATAGAGGTTAATCCGAAACAAACTTGTTTGACCCGAACCAGGAAACCTAGTCTGACTAGAAAAATAACATTCGGTATTTTGACTGTAACTTTCTCATACGACCTCAGAATGAGTTGATCTAAGATTTGTTAGAAAGATGTTAAAGAGATCTACAATTTTGGTCTTTTATACTTTTCCATATTCTGATTGCATCGGTATGAAAAATATAGAAACTCATAACTAGTCATTATTCCCAGATTTTTACTCTTTTGGCCTTTGTGCATGTTTTGTGCATTTGCACTCATATTTTCATAAAATATACATTGAATTGATCTCAAATCAATTCTTATCATACTCAAATATCAAAATATATTATTTTTCACTATAACATATTTATCATTATTTATCATAAAATATTCAAATTTACGGGGTTTTATAGTACATTTGTAGGTTTGTGCTATTCCCGGGTTCAACCTTTGGGACAAACATTATTTGTCTTGTTAATTTATTTGGTTTTTGCATATATGACATTCATCTTGTAGACATTTTTAAATTTGGCATTTAATAATTTTATTCAGGTTTACATTTTAATTTAAACTATATCTTCATCTTCATACTATGTATATCCAATAAGAATTCATCAATTTATCAACTTACTCTTACTTGATGGATTAGTATTTGAATTCTAAGGGTATTTTTGTCTATCGAAAGATTTTTCCGAACTCGGCTTTTAAAGAGAGTATGATATGATATGATAAGCGCTTTCTTGTGGTACATATCCTCATTTTGATTTTACATCATATAAATATCAAATGTGCTGCTTTGCGTATTCGTCCACTAAAGTAAGCTGCACTAACACAACAACCAACAAAAGGGTTTTTTTTCTTGACTTTAAAGGTGACCTGGTCATGGACTCTAAATCATTATATATACAAGCGAGTATGACCAATTGTAGGTGCATTAGTAACTAAATGTAAGGCCCCAGATTTTCGATTAAATTATATATATCTAATTGAGGGGAGCTTTGCAAATTATATAATTATTTTTATTCGATATGATAAAATTTCCTAAAGTATAACTTTATTAGAATGAGATTTATGAATTAATCATGAATTACACCTAATACTAAAGGGGATTTGTATATATAACCCTTACGGTTATAAGAGTAAACGAAATAATATTTATAATATTTGTAAATAGGTCCAATGCCTATAAATACCCGAGATTCTTAGGGTTTCTCTTCTTTTCTAAAAGATAACCTTTAGGAGTAGGAGCTATACAGGAGAGGACAGTAAGAGAGAGAGAGGGAGGGAGGGAGGGAGGGAGGGAGGGAGGGAGGGAGAGAGAGAGAGAGAGAGAGAGAGAGAGAGAGAGAGGGAATGTGGTGGGAGAAATCAATCTTCAACTTAGGTGAGGGTTTTCTCCACCTTGTTCGTTATTCATAGGGGTTTTCTCTTTGTTTATGTTAAGGGAAAAATGCTTCCAGCCCCCAAAACACAACAAAATGTGCTCCCCCCCCAAGACTTTTTCAACGGGTGCTTTGCCCCCAAAATTGCATGCGATTTTCTTCCAGCCCCCAAAACCAATCCCCAGGCGTAACTCCGTTTAAACCCCACTCGAAATATCCAAAATACCCTTCCGTTTAAAATTCCCCGTTATGAGTTAGCTCCTCGTCCGTACCCTATCATCTCTCTCTTCTGCAAGCAAACCGACTCCAGAAACCCAATTCAAAACCCTAGCCCTAAATCAACCGACTCTAATGCAAACCGAATCAAAGCAAAGGGATCAAAATGGCCGGCGATTCAACCCCCAAAGCTAACCTCCATGCCGACCACAGCGAAAGCGATGACGCCCAGCAGTTCGAAATCTCAGAAAGAGCCCATACAACTGCAGTGCGGACTGAATCTGAAGCTGGAGCTGGAGCTGCGATTGCTGATGTTCTAGAGGACATCACAACCAGCCATTCTCAACCCAGAAGCTCACCTCAAAATTTAAATATAGGCCCTCGTGAAGGTCTAGAGGGCAGCACCGGCACCACCGACGCGTCCAACGATGTCACTAGAGCGCTTCTTGGTCTACAGAGAGGAGAAAAAGAGAAACATGTGGCAACACCCAAAAGGTAATTTTTACCGCAAGTTTTATGTTGTTAAGGTTATGATTTGATTGATAATGCTCCTAGTCTGGCGGGAAGGTCCAAAATTACGGGTGTCTGATAGCTATTGAGGTTACTGTTAACATGCAAGGTTCATGCTTTTATTGTTGAGGTTGTTATTTGGTTGTTGAGGTTAGGCTTTGGTTGTTAAGGTTAGGTTTTGGTTGTTAAGGTTATGGGGTTGTTGTTAAGGTCGTTGGTTTATCCGTAAAGTTTACAACATAGTTGTTATGTTTACTGATTATACTCAAAAATGCTCTTGTCTTGTGTTTTTGTTATGTAGAAAAAGGGCAAAGCTAACTATTACGTTGCGGCCCACTGCCAGCTTCAGTGCCTATCATGACTTCATGCGGAATTTGGTGATGCGCATGGGGCCAAGGCATTTTGCGGCCTACTAAGATAGTGTATTCAGACACTACGTCCAATTTGGCCCACCTGGTGTCGACCTTCCTACATTTGAGCACATTTTGATTCAGTGGGACAAGAAAAGCAAAAAATTCGTCTTCACCGATAGGAATGATGGAGAAGAGATCGCCTGCTCATTCAACCTTGAGTGGGTAATGGAGCATACATGGTTATCCAATGAGGGGCTTCATGTTGACCACAATCGGGATAGGAAAAATAAGATTTGGTCCAGGTTTTTTGACAAACCCGAGGCCGGGGTTCCAATAATATAGCTCCCCCAAAGGAGGCTCCACCAGACGCAATGTGGAGGACCTGCTCTTGAAGCTGGTACTATCTTCTGATCGCCAAGATGTGAAAGACTTTGTCCTGCTACAGATCCTCTATCAGCTGAGCATAATTTGGTGTACAAGCAGTGTTTCCGGCGTTCCTCGACATTTATTCAAGTACATCGACAGCATCGAACAAGTCAATAACACTGTTTGGGGACCTATATATTCAGTGAGACATCTGACACGATAGAGAGGGCACTGAAGGGTCTTGAGCCAGGGAAGACGACTTTATATCTGCAAGGGTGTACCCCTCTAGTTTGTGTAAGTAATCATGTCTTTTATTACTGATTGTGAAGGTTAGGGTTTAGTTGTTAATGTTATAGTTTGGTTGTCAAGGTTACGGTTTGGTTGTTAAGGTTACGTTTTTATTGTTAGGGTTACTTATTAATTGTTACAGATAAATGTTTCCGGTAAA
>BQKN01000382.1:94462-110716 GCA_022839385.1 Asparagus kiusianus | reverse complement strand
GCGCGTTGCGACAAAAGTCAACGCACGGCGATTCCAAACCCTCGGGTAAACCCCAGTCAACGCGTAACCCCAGGTTAACGCCGGACAGTGCGTTGCGACAAAAGCCAACGCACGGCGATTCGAAACCCTAGGGTAGACGCCGGACAACGCGTAACCTTAGGTCAACACCGGACAGCGTGTTGCGACAAGAGTCAACACGTGGCGATGAAAGTCAACACGTGATGACAAAAGTCAACCCACGCGGTTCAAAACCCTAAGGTGGACGCCGGTCAACGCGTAACCTTAGGTCAACGCTAATCGGTGCGTTGCGACAAAAAGTCAACCCACAGTGATCCGAAACCCTAAGTCAACACGATGTGACAGGGATAGCAAGTTAAAAAGTCAACTCAATGACATGAGCCAAACTCAACTCACCAGCTGTAGACTCGAGACTCCAACGACGGCCAGGCGATAAACGCAGCGCCGGAATAACTTCGGTTATTCGACAAAGCACCGGATAAACCGAAAATCGAAGGAGCCAAGAGTTGAAGCTAACCACAGGTCCTTTATGCCGACTGAAGGCTGGACCAATCATATCCAAAGTATTCCGGTCTCTTCTATAAAAGAAACGAGTCCGAAACACTTTGGAGGGGGTATCTGTAGGCATCAAAAATTGCCGATAGGTCCCCGCAAATAGTTCAGTGTCAGCGAGCGACAATGAACATCACTACCCGGTTCACAAGAGTTCAATAGATGTCGGTGAGCGCCTGAAGTGAACCGACGGACTACGTGAGCCGACAGAATCTCAGAACAACGGGGATACGGACTGACCGGAAACCCTCGCGATCGCTGCAATGAGAGCAACGCCCTCCGTGTCCCGATCACTATACTGATAATCCAACCATCGGGATCGACAGAGCTCTTCGTCAGAATTCCAACGCATCCGAAATCAATCGAATCCGAGTTCGGACGAAAAGTCAACGGCGGATCAACGGCAGAACACCCGGTAGCACCTCGGACCAGACTGAGACACCCAGGGGTATCCCGGCGAGGTCGAAACACCCAAGGGGTGTCTTGGAAAAACCAAGACACCCCAGGGGTGTCTTGGCCAAGCCGAGATACCCCAAGGGTGTCTCGGCCAGGCCGAGACACCCCAAGGGGTGTCTCAAGTTTCTGTTACGCCGAAATGCTTTTTTAGGGTGTCTTGAGGTGGTTACACGGCGAAACGCTTTTTGGAGGTGTCTCCAAGGTTGTTACACGGCGAAACGCTTTTACGACGAAATGCTTTTACGGTGAAACGCTTTTTGGGGGTGTCTCTAAGGTTGTTACACGGCGAAACGCTTTTACGACGAAATGCTTTTACGGCGAAACGCTTTTTGGGCAGCCCCTAGGCCTCCTCTTGTGCCTATAAATAGACCCCTTGGGTCTCCATTCTCTTGGCCCCTGATTTTTATTGCTCTTGGCTTGGAATTGCTCTTGCCTTAGAGTTTTGGAGAGAGCGGCGAAGCCCTGCTGGAGTGAGGAGCGAGGTCTGAAGTCTGAAGCGGCGAAGCCCTGCCGGAGCGAGGAGTCTCCTTCTTCATTCATCCCTTCTCTTTTCCCTTAGTGTTGCCCCTTAGCGGTGATACTAAGAAGAGCGAATATCTCGATTATCCGAGATAGGAGCTGTCGGTTTCCATATCCCATAGCGGATAGACAAAACTCTGCCGGATTTTCCCGGAACGGATCTGATCGACCGGCGGTCCACGGATATCAACATCCCCGTCACAGGCCAAAGACCCACGCAAGCAAGCACCGATAAACGGGACTTGCGTTTATTTTCAAGAGAGTTGTAATCTTAATTTCTTTGTTATTCGATTCATTGTAACGACTGAAGTTTTAATGAAATCAGTAATGAAGGCAACTTTCGACGAAAACAATTAAGGTTAGGGATTTATTGCCAATGTTAGAGATTGATTGTTAAGTATCTGGGTTAGTTATTAGGGTTATGTAACTAATGCTATGTTTTTTTTACAATCAATCAAGTACCTAAGCTCATTTGTTTATTTTTTAAATCAGACACTCCAGGCACCGTGGGTGGTATTAATATACAGTACGAGGGGGATGTTAATCAATCATTATTTGATGAAACTAATAAGGAGAGCGAGGACCCTCCAACAGGGAGGGCCTCTCCACAACCATTTTTTTACTGATATCCACAAGGAAAGTGAAGATGCTCCGCCAGGAGAAGTACCTCCACCAGAGGCCTATCGCATTGACACGACTCTTGAGGCATAAATAAACGAGGGAGAGAAGGTGTCCCCACCAGCGAAGGAGCTGCTAACTTGTACATGTCAGCTTGTTTGTGCACTATACGTTAGAGATTGGTTGTTATGTCTACGTATTGGTTGTTAAGTTTTTGATTGTTTATACTCTGAATATTATCAGAAATAGGCACTCAACGTGAGGGCACTGGAAGGGAAATAACGCCGGCGGTTGATGTCCCTTCTGCAGGACATGATACAGAGACACAAACTTATATAGGTTAGCAACTTTTTCACCATGTGTTAGGCATCAATTGTTAGGGTTACTATGAAATTGTTAAGTTTAGATAGAAGGGGCTAAGTTTTCTTAATATTTATACTTCGAATGGATTGTTTGGAAACAGACACACTAAGAGAGGACACTGGGATGAGAATAAAGCAATCAGAGGATGCCCCTCCACCAGTACCTGACACATCAACTGATGATGAAGATGCTCCTATTGTGTTTTTAAGGGCTTTGAATAAGAGAAAGAGGGGTGTAAGGGGGGCACGCGAGAAGGTGGCCGCTGCTACATCCCTTAAACGGAAGAGATGCAAAAGAGCGGTGAAGCCTTCCAAGTGGGTAGTCACCCCTTACACTGAAGGGAAGAAGAAGAAAGAAAAAGACAAAATAGGGGACAAGGCTATAATAGAAGTGACTGGGGAGGATGTAGAGGAGGTGCAGGAAAAGGTAGCAGAGTTGGCTCTTGCTCGGCTACAAAGTGACCCCCACTCTATCTGGAAAAAACACATGAGTTCCCCTATGAGTTCAGAAGAAGAAATGTAATAAGCTGAACAAGGGGATTCCCTTTCCAGGAGGCTTCATCATCAAGTTTTTGGGTGACAAGGAACATTTGTACATAATTATAAGGTGTCAGCAGATGTTACCGCGCAGCTGGCGGAAGAGGAGAAAAAACTCTCAACCATTTTTGCATTTGTAGATGTAACAAGTAAGTATTTACCTCATATCTCAAGTATTTATGTTTGTTGTTTAGTTTACAGGTTTGTTGTTATGGTTACGGGTTTTTTTAGTATGGTTATTGATTTGTAGTTTAGGTTAAGGGTTTTTTGTTATAGTTATTGATTTGTTGTTAAGGTTGCGTGTTAGTTGTTAATGCTACGGGTTTGATGTTAAGGTTACGTGTTTGTTGTTATGGTTACGGGTTTTTTTGTTATGGTTATTGATTTATTGTTTAGGTTACTGGTTTTTTGTTATAGTTATTCATTTGTTGTTAAGGTTGCGTGGTAGTTGTTAAGGCTACGGGTTTGATGTTAAGGTTACGTGTTTGTTATTATGGTTATGGCTTTTTTTGTTATGGTTATTGTTTGTTGTTTAGGTTACTGGTTTTTTGTTATAGTTATTCATTTGTTGTTAAGGTTGCGTGGTAGTTGTTAATGCTACGGGTTTGTTGTTAAGGTTACGTGTTTGTTGTTATGGTTACGGGTTTTTTTTGTTATGGTTATTGTTTGTTGTTTAGGTTAAGAGTTTTTTGTTATAGTTGTTGATTTGTTGTTAATGTTGCGTGTTAGTTGTTAAGGTTACGGGTTTGATGTTAAGGTTACTGGTTTGTTGTTATGGTTAAGAGTTTTTTTTGTTATGGTTATTGTTTGTTGTTTATGTTAAGGGTTTTTTGTTATAGTTATTGATTTGTTGTTAAGGTTGCGTGTTAGTTGTTAAGGCTACGTGTTTGATGTTAAGGTTACGGGTTTTTTGTTATTGTAGGCGTATAAAACTACCTATAGGTCCCTTAACACAGCTCGACGACGTCGAACCAACCATCGGGCGATATATCCAAACACGAGTGTCAGTCCACAACACCGAAGCCAAGTGACACGCAACGAAGCAGATTAACGAGGCGACGAGGTCAACGAATCGCACGCGAGCAACGGAATGCATCCATTCGTGTGCAGAATCAAGCCAACGGTTCGGGGAGTCAACGAGTCATCCAACCATAGAATGGATTCGAACTCAAACACCAAGGCGGATTTACTACCAAATCAGGATCCGGATTTACTGCAAATCAGGTCAACGAATCAAGTCCGGATAAATCAACCACAGAACCGGAAAACGGACACAAAACGACAAAACAACAAGCACCTGGAGGGCGGCTCACAGAACCACCAAGGCGGCTCGGTGGCCGAGCCACCATGTGGTGGCTCGGTGGCCGAGCCACCTATAGGTGGCTCGGCGGCCACCAAGGTGGCTTGGCCACCACCGAGCCACCAAAAGGTGGCTCGGTGGCCGGCCGAGCCACCTGTTGGTGGCTCGGTGGCCGAGCCACCAAGGTGGCCGGCCACCTATGGGTGGCCGACCCAGATCTGTGCCAAAGCACAGATCTGAGAGCCTATAAATAGAGGGGCTTGGGTTCATTTTTGAAGGTTGGATTTTTTGGAGGCGAAGCTCTGCAGGATTCGAAGCTCAGATCTAAAAAGATTCAAGCTTTGGGACTTTGAAGACTTGCTCATCCAGATCCGATGCTCGGCGATCGTCAACGCCAAATAAGGCAAGAGTTCGAGAGGACCGGATCTCAGATCTACGCAGGCGTACTCCAGATCAAAGCTTGGCCTTTAATCCCGAGATTTGGGTGATTATTTCCTTGGTGAATTAATCCCCCCCGGCTATTATTTCCTTGGTGAAATAATACCCGTCGTACTACGTAGATTCGACCGGATCTAGATCTCGCGGTGGTCAACGGATAAACCCCGGCGCAGGCAAACAACCCACGCAAGCGAGCGACCGCAGAACAGGAGCTCGTGATTTGTTCGGCAAAAAGGAGAAAGTTGTAATCTTTATTTCTTTTTATTTGATTTTCATTGTAACCGTGTCTTATAAAAAGACCGGATCTTTGTAACGAAAAACTGTTATTCAAGGTAGCAATGAACTCAATGAAGAAAGACATGATTTTCACCGCGAACAATCTGGCGACCACAGTGGGAGCCGACGATCTCGCTGCCGAGATCGATGCGTCGCAGCCGCGGATCTCAATCCCGATCGTGGAGGAGGTCGAGTATGAGTTCGACCAGCAGAAGTTCGAGGAGTACTTGTCGTCCTCGTCCGGATCTACCTCCCCCACAAGTCCAAGAAGTTCTCCTCTAGGAGAAAGGTTCGTTGGTACGAAGAGGTGCAAGAGACCAACAAAGATCTTGCCCCGTTTGATGCCAAAGTCGCATCGGGTGAGATTCCTCCAAATCCCAACCAGGTCGGATCTGCTCTGGCCAACCCTTCTGCCGCAGGGGGCATGGTGACTCTCTCGAAGAGAGCCCGCCAAAGGCAACGTCAACGCCTTGCGAAACAATTCGCAAAGGCCATGGAGTCCGTTGACGGGATCCACTACAACGCGGATCTGAAGAACAAGAGAGGCAAACGGCCTCAACAACAAATGAATGGTGGTTCCTCCAAGCCACCAACAATGGAATGGGTCCGTGTCAAACGGAACCGTTCAACGCTAGAGGAGCGCATTCGTAAGCGCCGCGCACTATCAGCGCAGGCACGGGCTCAAGCTGAAGAGGCCCGTAGAAAGCTGCAGAAAGAGGTGGTCAAGAAGCCGCCATCTACCCGCAAAGTTTGGAGGCCGAAGTTTGAAGCGGCGGTTCAGACCAAGGAGCAACAACTGCAGCCTCCGAAAGTGAAGCTTCCGGCGAATCAATCCAAATCGCCAATGATTTCCACAACTACTCTGGGAGATCCCGCAGAGCCATCCCAGAAAAGGAAGTCAATCTTAGAGCACCTCGGTCCACTCCCCGAGGAGCGAAGCAAAGCTCCAGTTCAAGAACATTTGGGTCCAATGAAGAAGCCCCGAACGATTCAACATGCTGGGGGTCGCCGCAACCCTCAACATGACAGGGAAATCAGGGCAACTAAGCGCACTACTCTGCGCATTGAAGTCTAGGAGCCCACTGAGGATTCACGCCCACAAAGGCGCGTTTCGAGGCGCGTGACTCTCGAAAGCCCGAAGAAGGTAATTCACCCTCAGAAGGAAATATTCTCGTCTAATGATGAGGACGTCATACCTGGGAAATCGTGCCAACACACGATAGGTTGCTCCGACTTTCAAATGGACGAGCTGTACTATCGTGCTGGGGGTACGAGTAAAGCCAGAAAAAGAAGTCCTCGAAGGCTAGAAACTCAATGCCCTTGTTCAAAGCTCATTCGGGCGGTACTGTCTGAATGCAACTGCATTAAGGCAGTCCCCGAAAGAGTTTTAGTTTTTGAGAGACTTAGTACCAAAACGCCAAAACCAAGGCATAGGCGTTTCAGGTAAAGAAGAACGGTGGTCGGTGATGGAGAATTCCCGAGGGTCACCGCCAATATGACCAGCAAGGGAACATCGGCTCAGGACAACCCCGAGGCGATTCCAGAGGTGCCCCGTCGTGTAACTTGTTTGCAGTCTGGAGCCATCATACGAGGAACTTACGGTAGGGTTCGGACAAGATTACCTTCGGGAGATGAAGAATCGGATGCTGGCTCGGCAGTTGCATCTGATAACACCGTATCCAGTGAAGGACAACCCCACGAATCATTCATGATAAGCGCGGAACAAGTGGCCAAAATGCTCGAAGATGCCATGGCCAAGCAACAGGAGAGCTTCAGGTTCGAAATGCAGATGGCCATGAAGAGTATGAGAGAAATGCATGAGCAACAAATCCAGGCACTGACGAACCAGCAAGGCGAACCAAGCCGCTGTAACCAGGTCGTTCAGGAAGTTGAGAATGCGGATGCGGATGAAGCTCGCAATGCCAACAACCCTCCCGTTAATGCAGGGGGTGGCAATGAGGATGCTAGTCACAACACCACGCTTCCACCTCAGAATCATGCTGACGAAAACTCGGGTGAAAGTCTGAAGATCAAGAACCTCAAGAACAAGATCAATACGCTGATTTCTGCTCAAGAGGTGAAGAAAACGGGCATTCCTTATCCCTACCCAAGAGAATGGGAATCAATCCAATATCCGGCGAAGTTCAACCTAATCAACTTCACGCCGTTTGATGGGAAGGGTTCACCCACCCAGCATGTGATTTACTTCAAATCACACTTGGGGGTAATCTCTGGTAATGAGCCTCTGATGGTGCGGTCATTCGTTGGCACTCTTCGCGGAGCCGCCTTCGATTGGTATCGCCGCCTCAAGCCAGGTAGCGTGAACAGCTGGGACGACATGGAGACCATGTTCCTCACTAATTTCTTCGACGACGACACCGAGATATCCATCGGATCATTGCTCGATGAGAAGTAGAAGGACAGGGAGTTAGTCGACATCTTCGTCAAAAGGTTCCGGAACAAGGCGATGAATTGTCGGGACCCGATCACTGAGGAGTTCATCCTCCAGACCTGCCATAACAATCTTTCTTTGGACGTGTTGGAAGCAATGGGGACAGCACCATCCAAAACATGGAAGGATCTGAAGGTTCGAGGGGAGCAAGATGAGCGTTTCCTCAGGAGGAAGAAGGCGGAGAGAGGCCAACAAACGGCGAATGCTCCAGCGCAGAATTTCAACCAAAGGGGGAAAGGTAAGGTACATGCTAATGCAGTTGATGCTAATCAAACCTTTCAATTGCAACCACAGCAACAGCAGCAGCAACGAGCACCACAATAGTCGCAGTCGCAATGGCAACAACGGCCTCAGAAGCAGAAGTCTTCGGAGCCGAGGTTTCCTAAAGTGTACTCTTTCAAAGATGACGAAGTTCCTGGCATCTTTAAGTACCTGTTGGAGAACAACAAAATCCAGCTGCCGGCGATTGTAGATCAAGAGGGGGCTAGCAAAGTGAAGGATCCGAAGTATTGCGCATACCATAGAGCGGTCCATCACCCTACAAAGTCATGCTATCATCTCAAAGACAAGATCCAGGCGTTGATTGATGTAGGTGTCATAACCCCAAAGCCGTCCAAGAATGTCGGGGCCAATACGGTGTCAATCAGCTTTGGATCAGTGCCCACAGCGTGGTTTGAACCAAAACGCATCACCAAAGTGGGAATGAAGACGGTAAATGATGACCCACACGGACAGTGCCAAAAGGGACTTGTGCCACATACAGCCCCGAATGGCGAAATCCTCTGGGTTCATCCTGATCTTATTAGAGACGAGCAGTGGGCGACTTCCTCGAACAGAAAGGGTAAAGGGAAGGCCTACAACGCAACTTCCGCAATCTTCAAAGAGGAATTAATTGCTCTCATCAGGGAATATATCAACGTCTTCGCTTGGAACTACGAAGATATGCCAGGGCTCGACCCCAATGTGGCAATGCACCGCCTCGATATCAAGTCGGATGCCAAACCTGTCAAACAACAGCAAAGACGGTTTCGTCCGCAGATTATGGAAGCCATTAAGGCAGAGGTTAAAAAATTGATCGATTCAGGATTTATCCGAGAGGAGCAACATCCAGATTAGCTAGCCAATATCGTTCCAGTCATGAAAAAGAACGGTAAAATCAGGATTTGCATTGACTTCAGGACCCTGAACGTGGCATGTCCAAAAGATGATTTTCCTCTCCCAATCACGGACGTCATCATCGACAATATGTGCGGATTTGAGAGGATGTCTTTTATGGATGGTTTTTCAGGATATAACCAAATCAAGATGCATCCAGACGACGAGAAGCATACAGCGTTCAGAACGCCCCTCGGTGTCTTTTGCTACACAGTGATGCCTTTCGGTCTAAAGAATGCAGGCGCCACATACCAGCGAGCAATGACTAAGATTTTCCAAGAACATCTCAGGAAAACGGTTGAGTGCTACGTTGATGATTTGGTTGTAAAAAGCCGCAACAAAGAAGATCACATCAAGGACTTGAAGACGATGTTCGATCTCATGCGAAGCCATCAATTGAAGATGAACCCCACTAAATCCTTCCTGGGAATGTCCAGCGAAAAATTCCTTGGATTCATCGTCACCACTAAAGGTATACATATCGACCCTGACAAGGTGAAGGCGATACATGAATTGCAGCCCCCGAGAAATCTAAGAGAACTCAGAGGATTGCAAGGGCGTTTAGCTTACATCCGGCGGTTCATCTCAAATCTCTCTGGGAAGTGCCAACCTTTCTCTAAGCTAAACAAGAAAGGTGTGTCATTTATTTGGGACGACGCCTGCCAAAAAGCGCTCGAAGATATCAAGACATATCTGATGAACCCTCTTGTTCTTGTCGCACCAAAATCAGGTAAACCGTTCTTGATTTACATCAAGGCGATGAACCACTCGATAAGTGCTTTATTTGCACAAGATGATGATAATGGTCACGAACAGGCAGTCTATTACCTAAGTCGGACATTAATAGGCGCCGAGTCTCGATATCCGATGATTGAGAAGGAATGTCTCGCATTGGTATTCGCAGTACAAAAGATGCGGCATTACTTGGTCGGACAGACGATTTACGTTATCTCTAACGTTAATCCAGTACGGGTATTTATGACGCAACCGGGTTCGATGAATTGGAGGTTAGCGAAATGGGCCCTTCTTTTGTCCCAGTATGACTTGCACTTCAAGCAGTAGAAGTCGGTCAAAGGACAAGCGATTTGTGATCTCTTGGCGGCAAGCCCGACAACGGATACGGCAGAAGTTTATGATAACTTGCCGGATGAAACCTATGAGGTTAACACCACGTCGCATCAACAAGTATGGCAATTATACTTTGATGGGGCTTCAAGAGCAGCTAATGTGGCAATAACCCCTGGATGTTCTAAGGTCTCCTCCGGAGTCGGAGTTGTCTTAGTTTCCCCAGGGAAGCATGTGATGCCTCGGGCTTATTCACTGACAGATCCATGTTCCAATAACGTAGCCGAGTACAACACGCTCCTCATTGGACTCAGTTTCACCAAGGAGCTGGGGGTCGAATATCTTGAAGCTTTTAGGGATTCACAACTGATAGTCAACCAAGTCCGTGGAGAGTATGAAGTCAGGAACCAAGACCTGATCCCATACCACCAGGAGGCCATCAGAATGGCAGATTCTTTTGAAGAATTCTATATTAAATACATCCCTCGTCTCCAGAACGCCTATGCGGATGCACTGGCAGCACTAGCGGTATCACTCGCGCAGCCTCCCGCAACTGAACTGTTAGTCACAGTGAGATCGCATCAACTCTGCGTACCCATATACAATATGGATATCGAAGAGGAAGATGACAAGAACATAGACGCCAAGGAGGTGAACTCAACTCAAATTGGGTCAGAGTCCCGAGATTGGCGTTTTCCCATCATTGATTTCGTCCAGTATGGTATTCTGCCAGAGGATGTAAAAGAAAGGGAATCAATCCGCCGAAGAGCACCAAGGTTCTTCTATAATACCGAGACCCGTACATTATACCGTCGGGGGTACGATGATTTGCTACTCCAAAGTTCTTAAGGAAGCACACGAAGGAGAATGCGGGACGCATCAGCCTGGTCCCAAACTGTATGATCACATCAGAAGAATGAGATATTTTTGGCCAACAATGGTTCGTGACGCGATCGAATTTGCCCGAGGATGTCACGCCTGTCAAGTGCATGCAAATTATATGCACCAACCACCAGAGTTTTTACACACGTCAACCACATCTTGGCCGTTCGAGACATGAGGTATGGACATTATCGGTCCTATTTTTCCTCCTTCAGTCAAAGGTGATCGATTTATTCTCGCAATCACGGACTACTTTTCAAAGTGGGCTGAAGCGATTCCGCTTAAAGAAGTGAAGACGAACAACGTCATCAACTTCATCAAGCATCATGTCATATACCGACACGGCGTGCCAAGGCGGATCATTCATGATAACGGTCCGCAGTTCATAAGCAACGCTTTCGTCAGATTCTGTGATAAATTCAAGATTCAAGATGTTTCGTCAACAGCTTATTATCCCGCTGCGAACGGATTAGTTGAGGCTTTCAACAAGACGATCATTAAGATCTTGTCAAAGCTCGTGAAGACCAATAAACGAGACTGGGATGATAAACTCGGCGAAGCACTCTGGGCGTATCGTACCACTATACGCACACCTACAGGAGCTACCCTATATTCGTTGGTGTACGGATGTGAAGCTGTGCTACCGTTGGAGATTCAAATCCCATCCCTTCGAATTGCTCTCGCAACGGAGATGACGACCGAAGAGCAACATCAAAAACGTCTCGAAGAACTCGAGAGGTTGGATGAAAAGCGCTTGGAAGCTCAACAACAAATTGAGTTTTATCAAGCCAGAATATCTAGGGCTTTTAACAAAAGGGTCCGCCAAAGAAGCTTTAAGGAAGGAGATCTGGTCCTCGTTGCTCGTCGACCGATAATCCTCAATTCCAAGAAGAAAGGTAAATTCGAACCCAAATGGGAAGGGCCGTTTGTAATAGACACAGTCTACTCAAACGGCGCATATCGCCTCATTTCTCTAGAAGGCGTCAGGCAATTAATGCCAATAAATGGGAAGTTCCTGAAAAAGTACTACCCCTAGTACATTCAGGATAACCCATTTATCGGGAAGTTCCTTGAAGAATATTACACTTAATGTTCTAGAGGATAACCCAAAATCATTTTTCACCACCAAAATCCCTCACTGATCAATTTCAATTGACAGTGAGTCCACCAAAAATGTCCTTCTGACCCTCTTGACTCTTTCCATGAACATGAGGTCCACTTTCAGTTCGGAGTCCCCTTTCGATAAACGAAAGAACTCCCTTTCTTTTCTCTTTGGTTAAACCTTCTCATGGTTACAACCGAAGTTGAAATTTCACTTCGATAAACGAAGAACTCATCTTCCGATCAGATAACCAATCCTATAAAAGGTAAGTTTATTTAGATCTTCCAGATTCTCGAAGTGGAGATCCCACTTCTAGTTTCTTTTGCACTGGAAATATAATATAAAATTCTTCCTTTCCAAATCTAAGGAATAGAATATAAAATTCTTCCTTCCTTGTATTCGGGTTCGCCTTCACCCTAAAAGAAGACCGGGAAATAGAATATAAAATTCTTCCTTTCCCGCACCGATCTTTTTCCAAAGTCTATCAAATTTTAGGATTCATCCTAGGAAGTTTATCCCGAATCCTAAGCAGGGATAAGTCTGCGCCTAACACGCGCTACCGGTTTAGTCTTTCTTCGAAGAAGAAGACACCAGAGTTCGATTCTGGGGTATTCTATCCCGAAACCTAAGCAGGGATAAGTCTGCGTTTAACCCGCGCTGCCGGTTTAGTCTTTCTCTGTAGAAGAAGACACCGGAGTTCGATTCTGGGGTATTTTATCCTGAGACCTAAGTAGGGATAAGTCTGCGCCTAACACGCGTCGCTGGTTAGTTCTTAACCGTTAAAAAGAACACTCGCCCACATATTCAACGTTGTGGCAGGTCGTTATTAATAACACCAAAATCCACGCCTTACACGCATGGGGAATTTCATCCTGAATCCTAAGAAAGGATATGCCGACGCCTAACACGCGTCGCCGGTTTGGTCTTTATCCGTAGAAAAAGATATCAGAACCCGATTCTGGGGTATCTCATCTCGAAGCCTAAGTAGGGATAAGTCAATGTCTAATACATATTGCTGGGTAGCCTATTCCCATGACAATGGCGAAGTCTACGTATTCAAAGTCGTAGCAAAGAGTCTAAGGGAGTTCATTCCGTTAGCACAACGTCACATGCGGAACGGATTTAGACAATCCGCATGCTAGCCCGACTCAAACGGTAGTCGGTAAAGGCTAATCAAATCCGTTTAAGGCTGGGGGTTAGCCAAAAATCCTAAAGTCAACGCCTAACACGCGTTGCCGGGTAGCCTATTCCCGTAACAAATGGTAAAGTCTATGTATTCAACATCATAGCACAAAAATCTAAGGGAGTTCATTCCTTTAGCACAACGTCACATGCGGAACGGACTAAAACAATCCGCATGTAAGCCCGATTCAAACGGTAATCGGTAAGAGCACGTCAAATCCGTTGAAGGTTGAGGATTTGCCAAAAATCCTAAGTCAACGTCTCATACACGTTGCTGTTTAGTCTTTTCACAGGAGAAATACGAAGTCTATGTATTCAATATCGTAGCACTAAAAGGGTTAACTCTTTTAGCACAACGTCGCATGCGGAACGGACTTAAACAATCCGCATGCTAGCCCGACTCAAACGGTAGTCGGTAAAGGCTTATCAAACCCGTTGATGGCTGAGAATTTGCCAAAAATTCTATATATACGAGTCATTGACACATCAATTCTATAGATTGGTCTCGTGACTCAAGTATTTGCCACGCTCCAATTCCTTAAGAGCTTAAACTGTGAAGACTCCAATAAACATATGAGTATAAACTGTGTCAGACGCCGGACAACGCGTCGCAATGAAGCTTGGATGCTGAACAACGCGTCACAAGGAAGCTCAAACGCCGGACAACGCGTTGTAAATGAAGATTCAACGCCGAGGACCGATGGTCAGTTCTATGTTGAAACAACTAACTCGAGCTAAAAAGTTAGAAAAGCGAGAATCGACTTCAAATTCAAAATTCCGACAGACGGTCAGACAATGAATGCAGCACCGGAACCCTTACAGACATTCGACAAAGCACCGAATAGCCTGGAGGACTGAAGGAATCAAGAATAGAAGCCATTCCAGATATCGCGTCATAACCAATTGAAGGATGGGACTATCATATCCAAAGTATTCCGGACTCTTCTATAAAAGAACGAGGCTGAAATACTTTGGAGGGGGTATCTGTAGGCGTATAAAACTGCCTATAGGTCCCTTAACACAGCTCGACGACGTCGAACCAACCATCGGGCGATGTATCCAAACACGAGCGTCAGTCCACAACACCGAAGCCAAGTGACACGCAACGAAGCAGATTAACAAGGCGACGAGGTCAACGAATCGCACGTGAGCAACGGAATGCATCCATTTGCGTGCGGAATCAAGCCAACGGTTCGGGGAGTCAACGAGTCATCCAACCATAGAACGGATTCGAACTCAAACACCAAGGCGGATTTACTGCCAAATCAGGATCCGGATTTACTGCAAATCAGGTCAACGAATCAAGTCCGGATAAATCAACCACAGAACCGGAAAACGGACACAAAACGGCAAAACAACAAGCACCTGGAGGGCGGCTCACAGAACCACCAAGGCAGCTCGGTGGCCGAGCCACCAAGTGGTGGCTCGGCCGAGCCACCTTGGTGGCTCACCGAGCCACCTTGTGGTGGCTCGGCGGCCACCAAGGTGGTGGCTCGGCGGCCCCCAAGGTGGGGGGGGCCCGGCCGAGCCACCTGTTGGTGGCTCGGTGGCCGAGCCACCAAGGTGGCCGGCCACCTATGGGTGGCCGACCCAGATCTGTGCCAAAGCACAGATCTGAGAGCCTATAAATAGAGGGGCTTGGGTTCATTTTTGAAGGTTGGATTTTTTGGAGGCGAAGCTCTGCAGGATTCGAAGCTCAGATCTAAAAAGATTCAAGCTTTGGGACTTTGAAGACTTGCTCATCCAGATCCGGTGCTCGGCGATCGTCAACGCTAAATAAGGCAGGAGTTCGAGAGGACCGGATCTCAGATCTACGCAGGCGTACTCCGGATCAAAGCTTGGCCTTTGATCCCGAGATTTGGGTGATTATTTCCTTGGTGAATTAATCCCCCCCGGCTATTATTTCCTTGGTGAAATAATACCCGTCGTACTGCGTAGATCCGACCGGATCTAGATCTCGCAGTGGTCAACGGATAAACCCCGGCGCAGGCAAACAACCCACGTAAGCGAGCGACCGCAGAACAGGAGCTCGTGATTTGTTCGGCAAAAAGGAGAAAGTTGTAATCTTTATTTCTTTTTATTTGATTTTCATTGTAACCGGATCTTATAAAAAGACTGGATCTTTGTAACGAAAAACTGTTATTCAAGGTAGCAATGAACTCAATGAAGAAAGACACGATTTTCACCGTGAACAGTTATGGTTACTGGTTTTTTTGTTATGGTTATTGATTTGTTCTTTAGGTTAAGGGTTTTTTGTTATAGTTATTGATTTGTTCTTGCTGCTAATTGTTAGTTGCTAACTATAATTTTTGTTTTGTCCATGTTTGTAGTTTTATTAAAGCATACACTGGATCAGTAGGGTCTATTAGTCGGCTTGAGATCCTCAATATATTACGCGGTGGGCGACTGGATGATGCAGTAAGATTTTCGATTGATATTTATTCATTAGCATATTTAACAATACTATTATTAATTACTTGTTGTCAACTTATGATAGCTTGTTGTTACGCTGCTTGATTTAGTTCGTGAAAATAAGAGAGCGTCGTCCAGTATAAAATTTTGGGTGGTCCCTGTTTGGTTTAGTGTAAGTTTATGTCTGGATGGTGATCTCCTACCTATCAGCACATAATCTATGCTAAAAGGAACCTGATCGGGTTAATTCTTTATTGCAGCACCAGATACATGTGGCGAAACCAGATTACCAAGAACTGCATGATATCTACATCAAACACTTGGTCGATGCAGGGTGTACTAACCACTTAGTTCTCATTGTCCAGGGTGATCATTGGCATCTACTGGAGTTTGATGTCGAAAATGATATTGCCAGGCATTACAACTCCTTGAAGGAGAGGTCTGGACATTGGGAACCTGTGCTCAAAATCGTCAAAGCCTTCAACTACATTAAAGCTGGCTTCAATGAGAACCAATTGCGTAGCGTATTCGACCCAATCAAAGTTCCATGCAAGGAGCAAAAGGGGTCGTAAGTTTACCGAAACCCTTGTTGGAATTCAATGCTGGAAATTGGTTGTTAAAGGTTATGAGTTTGTTGTTATGTTTTGTTTGAAAGCAACAGTGGTCTCAATGCTTCCTTGTTTTTGTGTGCAGGTATGACTGTGGGATCTACCAGTTCGTACAAGCGATTATTAAAGGTAGAGATGTCCTGCACGTCACGCCCGTAGAGCATAACACATGGGTGGTTCGTGCGAAGCTAGCAGCGTATTTACTGATTGAAGGCAGGAAGAGGAAAAAAGATGCGGGAAAACTTGACGATGATGACGTTGAGATGTAGATTTTTTGTAAATGATATATTACAATTCTTTGTTGTTAATAACAATATACA
>BQKN01000382.1:81242-92857 GCA_022839385.1 Asparagus kiusianus | reverse complement strand
AATCTGAAGATACTCAAAACATGAAAGTTGTAGATATTCTTGTTAGATTTCTAATTCATCTTGGATCAAGTCATTTGGAGATCATATGAGAAAGATAAAGCCAAAATATCAAAGATAGTACAAACTACCTCAGAATTCCGAGACAGTGTTGGTGTCTCGGAGAAGAATAATGATTTTGGCCATGATCCTATTTGAAAGAAACTCAAAACATAAAAGTTGTATATCTCTTTGTCATATTTCTAATACATCTTGGATTAGGTCATTTGGAGATCATATGAGGAAGTTACGGTCAAAATACCCGAGACACTTCCAAGTGTCTCGGCTTGGCCGAGACACGTATAAGTGTCTCGGCCAAGTCGAGACACTCTCAAGTGTCTTGGCTTGGCCAAGACACTTATAAGTGTCTCGGCCAAGCTAAGACACCCAGAAGTATCTGCAATACAAAAAACACTAATTTTGGTTGTTTTCGGTGATTTTTCGATAGTTAACCGTCTGGATTTGCTCCAACTGATCTGATAATGTGGTTACGTGGTTTCAACTGAAGATAAGAGGGAATCGGCCGTTCTTATCCGAACACAGGGCTCCTGAATCCTATAAATACAGCCCTAGGGCCTTCATTTTTTGAGATCTAGAATTCTCGAGAGTTGGCGAAGCCCTGCCGGATTGAGGACTGAAGAGCCACGAATTTCAGAGAGGAGGAGGAGACTTCAGCGGATTCTTCGACATAAAGAAGAGGAGTTCGTCAGATCTGCAGCCCAGTTCGTCCTTTAAGATTTCCCTGTTGTGGTGATCTTAAGAAGAGCAATTATCTCGCTGCTGCCGAGATAAGCGATTCGGCTTCTTAATTCCTTCGCGAATCGACGAAGCTTCGGATCTGATCTGATCGTCAGGTAGTCCACGGATATTGACGTCCCCGTCATAGGCCAAGATCCCACGCAAGCAGTAGACCGATAAACAACCTCTGTGTTGTTTGATGAGAATTGTATTTTCATTGTGTAAAAGTCTTATAAAAAGACTATCTTTTTTGTATTTTCATTGTAGCAACTGAAGTTATAATGAGTACCATAATAAAGAAACCAATTTTCTCCGCAAACAAGCTAGCGACCACAGTGGGAGCCAACAGCCTCGCTGCCGAGGCTGTCATGCCACGGCCAACGATCAAGATCCTTATGGCTGAAGAGGTCAAATACGAGTTTGACCAACAAAAATTCGAGGAATACGTCTCCTCCTCCTCCTCCTCCAGATCCGCCTCTCCTCATAAACGCAGGAAAGTCTCCTCCTCCCAGAAGATCCGCTGGTCTTCAGATCTGAAGACTGAAGAAGGCGATCTCCCAGCTATCGTTGCTGCAGATGTACCTTGCAATGATCCGTTGGCGTCTAATGAGACAAGATCTGTAGATCTAAACTCCTCCGTGATCAAGGAGTCGATTGGTGAAGGCGCACCAACTCTATCAAAGAGACCACGTCAAAGGCAACGCCAACACATCGCGCGCCAATTTGCCAAGGCTTTGGATCAGGTTGATGGACTCCGTTACCAAGCAGATCTAAAGTTCAGAAAGCGCCAAGTGGCTAAGTCATCTCCACAGCAAGCTTCGCGAACCTCCTCCCAACCACCTACTAATGGATGGGTTCATGTCAAACGGAACCGTTCCACTCTTGAGGAGTGCATTCAGAAGCGTCGTGCACTTCTGGAGCATGCCTAGATCCTGGTGCAAAAAGCACAAGAAATACAAAAGGAAGAGGCGGTTAAGAGATCGCCGAGATCCAAACTAACTTGGATGCCAAAGGCTAAATCAACGCCTAAGGCAAAAGCAGGCGACGTTGCTCCCTAACCTTCGTCAACTTCGGATCCCGCTCCTTCCGCTCCCACGCCTCCAGTAGAACCCTACGGCGGCATGGTCCTCCCCAGAGTTAGAATTTCATTAAAGGAACACCAAGCTTTTCTGCTCGAAGATCAAGGCATCGCAGCTGTTAAGGAACGCTTAGGACTATTAAAGGAATCCCGAGCAAACATCCAGATTGGGGGTTGTACGTGACATCCTAACAAGTTGATTCCTGTAACTGACCGCTTGGGGGTGCGTATAGAAGGCCAGTAGCCCGTTGAGGTTTCACCCTCAGAAAAGTGTGATTCCAAACGAGTGACTCCTGCAGACGCCAACAAGGCGTTGTTTACTCAGAAGAAAACGTGTCAAGCAGATGAACGCGTTATACCTGAGAATTCATATAAATAGCCGATTGGTTACTCTGACTGCAATGTCGATGAGTTGTACTATCGAGCTGGGGGTACGAATAAATCTCAAAAGAGAGGTACCCGGAAAGCGGACTCTTACTGTTAGTATACCAAAATTATCAAGGCAGTATTATCAGCGTGTAGCTGCCCCAAGACCGCTCCATAGAGGGTCTCGGTATTCCAAAGGCTTTCTTATAAAGCGTCGGAAACTAAGCCAAGGTGTTTCCGTAGAAAAAGATCACCTGCGCAAGACGACGAACTCCCAGAGGTCACTATCAATATGGCTGATAAAGGGAAGTTAACGCGAAGTTTTAGTTCTCGTTATTTTTTGGACGTATCCCAACGTGTAACTCGGTTACGCGCAGGAACTACTAGGCGTAGGGACTATCAGAGGATGAATAACGGATTATCCTCAGATGATGAAGCATCAGATGCGAACTCTGCCATCGCTTCTGACAATATAGTGTACAGCATAGGACAATCTCGTGAGGCGTTCATGATCAACGCGAAACAAATGACCAAGATCATCGAGGATGCTTTGGCTAAGCAAAAAGAGAACTTCAAGTTCGAATTGGAAATAGCCATGATACAGATGAAGGAAGAGCATGACCGACAGATGCAGTCTCTGTCCATTCAACTTGGTGAATTCAGCCGTCACACCCAGAACTTCACAGTTGACAGCGATCCAGAAGTGGACGAAATCATCATGGCCGACGCACCCTCCAAAAATACTGGGGGTGGTTCAAATGCACCCCCTACAGATAACAACGCTGGGGGTGGTCTCGCCAAAGATAATAATGCCGGGGGTGACCACATTGTTCCTCTTGAAAATCGTCCAAAACATGATACAGACGAGGACAAGAAGATGAAAGACCTCGAGAGCAAATTAATGCTCTAATGTCTGCTCGAGAGGTAAAGAAGACCGGCATTTTGTGTCCTTACCCGAAAGAGTGGGATTCGATCCCATATCCGGCGAAGTTCAACCTGATCAACTTCACGCCGTTCGACGGGAAGGGCTCGCCCACTCAACATCTAATCTACTTTAAGTCCCACTTGGGCACGATCTCCGACTATGAAGCCTTGATGGTTCGGTCATTCGTTGGCACCCTTCGCAGGCCTGCCTTCGATTGGTACCGCCGTCTTAAGCCTGGAAGCATTAACAGCTGGGATGATATAGAGAGCTTATTCCTCAGAAACTTCTTTGATGATGACGCCGAGGTATCCATCAGGACACTCTTCGATGAGAAGCAAAAAGACGGAGAAATAGTCACCAACTCTGTTAAACGCTTCCGGAACAAGGCGATAAATTGCCGAGATCCGATCATGGAGGAATTCATCCTACAAACTTGCCACAACAACCTTTCTTTGGACGTGTTGGGAGTTATGGGATTAAACCCGTCCAAGACTTGGAAAGATTTAAAGATGCACGGTGAACAAGCTGAACACTTCCGCAGAAGGAAGAAGATTGAAAGAAGCCAACAGTTAATGCATGTGGTTACTAGTGATAATAATCAGACGTCACAACAACAACCTCAAAAGCAGCAAAGGGCTCCAGATCCGGGACTCCAAAAAGAGTACTCTTTCAAGGATGAGGAAGTTCCGGATATTTTCGAGTACCTCCTGAATAACAATGAGATTGAACTACCACCTATTAAAGATCAGGAGGGAGCTAAGAGGATTACAGACCCAAACTACTGTGCGTATCACAGGAGGGTTCTCCATCCTACTGAGATTTGTTTCGGTCTAAAGAACAAGATTCAAGATCTAATCGACTCTGGCGCCATAAAGCTAGAATAAGCCGAATGACGGTGCACCACTTCGACAAGTATAAGAGTATAAACTGCTCCTTCCGACACTCCGAAGAGTATACGAGTATAAAGTGCTTCTCAATCCTCCAACCGGTATAAGAGGTTAAAGCTCCCCGACACTCCAATAGGTATATGAGTCTAAACTGTTTCCTTTCTTTCACGAGAAGTTCTTAGAGAGTGCCATGCCTGATATTCTTAAGGATAACCCGGTCATGCAACTGAGTACAATGTTAGACCCAGTTTCGTGAAGAAAACTGGGGGTGAATAACTCATGTAACGGGAAGTTCCCGAGAGAATTCTATATAGTGTATTCTTAGGGATAATCCAGTTACTACAAGAAAGTGATGAATAAGAAACTCCCACTTAAACTCCCGCTACGTCTGTGCACTCAACATTCTTATTGTTAGAGTCCGGACATAGTATTTGGAATTTTAATATCCTGATCTTTGACAATTATCGAACCCCCCCGTGTTAAGTATTTGTCACTTAACATTAGGAACCCCCTTTGAGTGATTTGTACGAATCAACACTCCCACTATGGTTTGTACTCCCACTCTCACTGTTTACTTGCTCAAACCTTTAAACAGTTAGGACCACGACCAAAATCCCCTCTCGATTCCTTCAATGAACGAGAGGTCCACAAATTGAGCGATCAAACCTATAAAAGTTAGGATTACCTCAAATCCCCACTCGGTCAAACCTGTAGACAGTTAGGACCAAAATCAGAATTTCATTTCGATGAACGAAAGGCTTTTAGTCTTTCCCCTTCGGTCAAACCTATAAAAGTTAGGACTGGAGTCAGAATTTCATTTTCGAATCAGGTAACCAATCCTATAAAAGCTAGGGTTATCTGAATCTTTCCGATTCTCGGAGTGGAGATCCTACTCCTAGTTTTACCTTTTCGGATTCTTAAGGTGGGGATCCCACTTCGAATCTCCTTTGCAACTGAAAAGAATATAAAATTCTTCATCTTCAGTTTTGGGAGATAGAATATAAAATTCTTCCCCTCCCATTCTGGGTCCGTCTTTGCCCCAAGAGAAGACACCGCTTATTCTCAACTCCATAATCCGTGCCTTACGCGCGTGGGGAATTTTATCTCGAATCCTAAGTAGGGATAAGTCAACACCTAACAAGCGTTATCGGTTTAGTCTTTCACCGATTGAAAAAGACACCAGAATTCGAGTCTGGGGAATTTTATCCCGAAGCCTAAGTAGGGATAAGTCAGCGCCTAACACACGCTGCCGGTTAGTTCTTGACCTTAAAAAGGACAAAAGCCCACATATTCAACATTATGACAGGTTGTTATTAATAACACCTTAATCCGTGCCTTATATGCATAGAGAATTTTATCCCGAATCCTAAGTAGGGATAAGCCAACGCCTAACACGCGTTGGCGGTTTAGTCTTTTATCGATTGAAGAAGACACCAGAATCCTAGTCTAGGGAATTTGATCCCAAAACCTAAGTAGGGATAAATCAGCATCTAACACGTGTTGCCGGTTAGTTCTTAATCGTAAAAAGAACAAAAGCCCACATATTCGACATTGTGGCAGGTTGTTATTAATAACACCATAATCCGTGCCTTACACGCGCGGTGAATTTTATCTCAACTCCTAAATAGAGATAAGTCAACGCCTAACACACGTTACTAGTTTAGTCTTTCACCGATTGAAGAAGACACCAGAATCCGAGTCTAGAGATTTTTATCCTGAATCCTAAGTAAGGATGAGTCAACACCTAACACGCGTTGCCGGGTAGTCTATTCCCGTGATAAAGACAAAGTCTATGTATTTAATATCATAGCACTAAGAGAGTTAACTCTCTTAGCACAATGTCACATGCGTAACGGACTTAAACAATCCGCATGCAAGCCCGACTCAAACGGTAATCGGTAAAGGCACATCAAATCCGTTAATGGCTGAGGATTGGCCAAAAATCCTAAGTCTACGTCTAACACACGTCGCCGGGTAGTATATTCCCGTAAGAAAGACGAAGTTTACGTATTCAACATTGTAGCACTAAAGGAGTTAACTCTTTTAGCATAACGTTACATGCAGAATGGTTTTAAACAATCTGCATGCTAGTCCGACTCAAACGGTAGTCGGTAAAGGCTCATCAAATCCGTTGATGGCTGAGGGTTTACCAAAAATCCTATAAGTGTGAAAGTCATTGACGCACCAGCTTTATTAATTGGTCTCGTGACTTAAGCATCCAACAACTTCAGGATAAGATACATATCTGCAGACGAATCAGCTTTGACAGTTGGTCCTGCAGCCCAAACTATTAGGACCGTCATGCTCCAATACCTTAAGAGCTTAAACTGTGTATACTCTAATAAACGTACGAGTATAAACTGTGTCAATACTAAGTGACCTGAAACCCTAGGCCAACGTCGGTCAACACGTAACCCTAGGTCAAAGCTAGTCAACGCATTGCAATAAAAGTCAACATCGGGCGATTCGAAACCCTAGGTCAATGCCAGTCAAATCGTTGCGGTGAAAGTCAATGCGAATCAATATATCGTGATGGAGATAGTCAGTTCAAAGTCAACTCGACGATACGAGCCAAAATCAACTCACTAGTTTTGATTCAAGATTTCGACGACGGCCAGACGATAAACGCAGTGCCGGAACAGTTTCGGTTATTCATCAAAATATCGAACAGACTAAAAATCGAAAGAGTTAAGAATCAAAGCTGTAGGTCCTTTTATACCAACTGAAGGTTGGACAGATCATATCCAAAGTATTTTAGACTCATCGGTTAGTCATTCGGATGAAAATCTCACTAATCAACGCCAGGCGATTCGAAACCCTAGGTTAACGCCGGTCAACGCGTAACCCTAGGTCAATGCCAGTCAACACGTTGTAATGAAAAAGTCAACACCGGGTGATTCGAAACCCTAGGTCAATGCCAGTCAACGTGTTGCGATGAAAAAGTCAACGTCGGGCTATTCGAAACCCTAGGTTAACACCGGTCAACGCGTAACCCTAGGTCAACGCAAGTCAACGCGTTGTAATGAAAAAGTCAATGCTGGGTGATTCGAAACCCTAGGTTAACACCGGTCAACGCGTAACCCTAGGTCAACGCTAGTCAACGCATTGCGATACAAAAGTCAATGCCGGGCGATTCGAAACCCTGGGCTAACACCGGTCAACGCGTAACCCTAGGTCAATGTCAGTCAACGCGTTGCGATGAAAAAGTCAACGTCGGGCGATTCGAAACCTAATGCTAACGCTGGTCAACGCGTAACCCTAGGTCATCGCCAGTCAACGCGTTATGATGAAAAAGTCAATGCCGAGCGATTCGAAACCCTAGGTTAACGCAAGTCAACGTGTAACCTTAGGTCAACGCCAGTCAACGCGTTGCGATGAAAAAGTCAACACCGGGCGATTCAAAACCCTAGGTTAACGCCGGTCAACGCGTAACCCTAGGTCAATGCCAGTCAACGCGTTGCGATGAAAAAGTCAATGCCGTGCGATTCGAAACCCTAGGTTAACGCTGATCAACGCGTAACCCTAGATCAACGCTAGTTAACGCGTTGCAATGAAAAAGTCAACACTGGACGATTCGAAATCCTAGGTTAACGCCGGTCAACACGTAACCCTAGGTCAACGCCAGTCAACGCGTTGCGATTAAAAAGTCAACGCCGAGCGATTCGAAACTCTAGGTTAACGTCGGTCAACGCGTAACCCTAGTTTAACAACAGTCAACACGTTGTGATGAAAAAGTCAACGCCGGGCAATTCGAAACCCTAGGTTAACGACGATCAACGCGTAACCCTAGGTCAACGTTAGTCAACGCGTTGCGATGGAATGTCAATGCCGGGCGATTCGAAACCCTAGGTTAACGCCGGTCAACCGTAACCCTAGGTCAACTCCAGCCAACGCGTTGTAATGAAAAAGTTAATGCCGGGCGATTCGAAATCCTAGGTTAACGACGGTCAACGTGTACTCTTAAGTCAATGCCAGTCAATGCGGCGCAATGAAAAATTCAACGTCGGGCGATTTGAAACCCTAGGTTAACACCGGTCAACGCGTATCCCTAGGTCAACGCGTTACGATGAAAAAGTCAACGACGGGTGATTCGAAACCCTAGGTTAACGCCAGTCAACACGTAACCTTAGGTCAACACGTTACGATGAAAAAGTCAACACCGGGCGATTCGAAACCCTAGGTTAACGCCGGTCAACGTATAACCCTAGGTCAACGCCAGTCAACGCATTACGATGAAAAGGTCAACGCTGGGCGATTCAAAATCCTAGGTTAACGTCGGTCAATGCGTAACCCTAGGTCAACGCGTTACGATGAAAAAGTCAACACCGGGCGATTTGAAACCCTAGGTTAACGCAGGTCAACGCGTAACCCTAGGTCAACGCCAGTCAACGCGTTGTGATGAAAAAGTTAGTGCCATCGATTCGAAACCCTGGGTTAACGCCGCGCGATTCGAAACCCTAGGTTAACACCGATCAACGCGTAACCCTAGGTCAACGACAGTCAACGCGTTGCGATAAAAAAATCAACGCCAGGCGATTCGAGACTCTAGGTTAATGCCGGTCAACGTGTAACCCTAGGTCAACACCAGTCAACATATTATAATGAAAAAGTTAACGCCGGGCGATTCGAAACCCTAGGTTAACGTCGATCAACGCGTAACCCTAGGTCAACGCCTGTTAATGCGTTGTGATGAAAAAGTCAATGGCAGGCGATTCGTAACCCTAGGTCAACGCCAGTCAAAGCATTACGATGAAAAAAATCAACGCCGGGCGATTCGAAACCCTAGGTTAACGACGGTTAACGCGTAACCCTAGGTCAACACCAGTTAACGCGTTACAATAAAAAAGTCAACACCGGGCGATTCGAAACCATAGGTTAACGCCGATCAACGCGTAACCCTAGGTCAATGCCAGCCAACGCGTTATAATAAAAAAGTCAACGCCGGGCGATTCGAAGCCCTAGGTTAACGCCGGTTAACGTGTAACCCTAGGTCAATGCCAGTCAGCACATTGCGATGAAAAAGTCAATGCCGGCCGATTCGAAACTATAGGTCAACGCCAATCAACGCGTTGCGATGAAAAAAATCAACGCCGGGCGATTCGAAACCCTAGGTTAACGCCGGTCAACGCTAGTCAACGTGTTGCGATGAAAGTCAATGCGAATCAATATATCGTGATGGAGATAGTCAGTTCAAAGTTAACTCGACGATACGAGCCAAAATCAACTCACTAGTTTTGATTCAAGATTTCGGCAACAGCCAGACGATAAACTCAGTGCCGAGAGAACTTTAGCTATTCGTCAAGACATCGAATAGATTGAAAATCAAAGGAGTCAAGAATCAAAGCTAACAACAGGTCCTTTTACACTGACTGAAGGTTGGACCGATCATATCCAAAGTATTTCAGGCTCATCTATAAAAGAAACGAGACTGAAACACTTTGGAGGGGGTATCTGTAGGCATCCAAAATTACCTATAGGTCCCCGTACATGGCTCAAGACAGAGAGAAGACGATGAATATTGCTACCCGAATCACAGGAGTTCATTTAACAATGACAAACACATGAAGTGAGTCGAAGAACCATACGAAGCAACAAAACTTCGGAATAACGGGAATAAGACCTGATCGGGAGCCCCGCGTCATTTACGAAAGGCAGAGCACCCCTCGTGTCCCATTTACTCCGCATGTAATTCAATCATGGGATCCTGTAGATCTCCTCGTCGTCTTTCTAACGCATATTGGACCACGTAATTCCGAGTCCGGATGACGAATTTACGGTGGAAATGAACTCGACGAACTAAAACCGAAAAAGCCAAATTGAGACACCTCGTGGTGTCTTGGCCAAGGCCAAGACACTCAGAAGCGTCTCTAATACATCAGAAGTGTCTCCAATACATCGGAAGTGTCTCCAATACAAAAAAGCTAATTTTGGTTGTTTTCAACGGTTTCTCGATTGTTAACAGCCTGGATTTGCTCTAACTGATTTGATAATATGGTTAAGTGGTTTTCAACTGAAGATAAGAAGGAATCGGCCGTTCTTATCCAAACACAGGGCTTCTGAAACCTATAAATACAGTCCCAAGGTCTTCATTTTTAGAGATCTGGAATTCTCGAGCGTTGGGGGAAGCCCTGCCGGATTGAGGACTGAAGAGCCATGAATTTTAGAGAGGAGGAGGAGACTTCAGTCGATTCTTCGGCATAAAGAAGAGGAGTTCGTCAGATCTGCATCCCGGTTCGTCCCTTAAGATTACCCAATTGTGGTGATCTTCAGAAGAGAAATTATCTTGCTGTTACCAAGATAAGCGCTTCAGCTTCTTGATTCCTTCGCGAATCGACGAAGCTTCGGATCTGATCTGATCGTCAGGTGGTCCACGGATATTAACGTCCCCGTCATAGGCCAAGATCTCACTCAAGCAGAAGACCGATAAACGATCTCTGTGCTGTTTGACGAGAATTGTATTTTTATTGTGTAAAAGTCTTATAAAAAGACTATCTTTTTTGTATTTTCATTGTAACGACTGAAGTTGTAATGAGTACCTCAATGAAGAAACCAATTTTCTCCGCAAAAAATGTTCTTAGCCTGAGGTCCTCCCTCCAAAGCCTGAATCTGCCGACGAAGGACCCAAGATTTACAAGACTAAGCTCGAT
Source organism: Asparagus kiusianus (assembly GCA_022839385.1). NCBI lineage: Eukaryota > Viridiplantae > Streptophyta > Magnoliopsida > Asparagales > Asparagaceae > Asparagus > Asparagus kiusianus. The sequence continues at coordinate 82,180 of BQKN01000382.1, read as the reverse complement.
GGCTTGATCTAGTAGCTCATCAGAAGGGAATTTAACCATGAACCTATTTACAGATACCCGCTTGATCTCATAGGTCTAATCCCAGACGTTGAAGCGATACCCTAGCATCTCTCTGAGCTCCTCCAAAGACGGCAGACCAACCTGTTAGACCCTAGAGGGGGGTGATTAAGGTCTTATGCCAATCTAATCCGATTTAATGCTAATTAAAATTAATTAATAAGTTATCCTAATAAGTATGAAATACAACAAGAATATAAGCTAGGATAAGTAATATGAACAACAAGATATATCCTAACAAAAAGATATAGGCAATATGATATATGCAAGGATATGAAACTAATACAAGGGTAAACAATATAAACTAGATAGTGGATCATATAAATAATGAGCAAATGACAATGGCGACAAGAAATATAAACACAAGTATAAATAAACGCCAAAGCACACTCAAACACAAGATATGATCACGGAGTTCGGACCTTCCGTCCTACGTCTCCGCTCCCCACTCCCGGGGAGAAATCCACTATCACAACCGGGTTTTCTACGCTCACCCGAATAACGTTTACACCTCACAGTGTCGGTTTTCAACGCTCACCGAACAACGTCACTCCTCACACTTAGTTTTCTAGTTCACCGAAAACTTCACAACACACTCGGTTTTCTAGCTCACCGAAAACCTTACAATCTCACAATGTAACAATAAATGATTTGTTCTCTCATACAAGGGGAGAACTCAATGAAGCACAACTCAATGTTACAATCTCTCACAACCCTAATATACTATGTATGCAAATACAATAAGCTCAAGTGGGTGTGTGTAACAATGAGTAAAATCAAATCTAAACTCAATATAAAAACTAGCTTTAAAGAAAGATAATCAAATAACTAAGCAAATGTAAAGCTAGATAGAGTTTAGAAAACTTCTCCAATAGATGACA
>BQKN01000382.1:49224-71242 GCA_022839385.1 Asparagus kiusianus | reverse complement strand
CGCGTGTGTATACAACACAAGTTTCGTTTATAAATATATATACATAGTTATATATATACACACACAATTTAGTTTTGATTTCCATGTATATATAGTTTCATATATACATATATGTTTGGTTTCCATGTATATATATAGTTATACATATACATACATAGTTTTGAGTTTTCATGTTTATAAATATAAAATCACATATTTCATATTTATTATTGTGTTTTTGGTTTAGCTATATAGATATGAAATAAATATACATTCATATATATAATCATATGTTTCATACTCTATTATGTTTAAATATATATTGCATAGAATATGCAATTATGTGAAAATATTGTTTTCATGGTTTATGGACTTAACAATCATCATATACATCTTTTATTAAGTCTACAAAATCATTTTGTAAAGTTTCAAAACATGGTTTATCCAAAATGTCAAAATTCATATGTTTACATTTTCATGTTTTGGACTATTTTGCAAAATGATGATATTTTACATTTGGGAGGTCTTTTTTGAAAATCAGTTTTTGTAGCATGTGTATTATCATGTCTAAAATCATTTCCCAAAGATTTATATATTTCTAAATTTATTTGCTATTTTTAAAGGCAGTTTAAAAATCACCATTTTATTTTCAAACCTGGATATCTGAAAATATCAGTTCACGGTCGACCGCCCTTGGCTCTGCGGTCGACCGCGCATTATCCAGAGACTCGGCTCTGTTTTTTAACAGCTCGTGGTCGACCGCCCATGGCGCTGCGATCGACCGTCATTTTTCCAGAGAGCACGAGATATTTTTAGATCTTCCCACAGTCGACCGGAGGTGGCTTGGCGGTCGACCGCATATTTTTTTCAGCCTTTTTCCTATGGCTAGATTTTAGCCGCGGTCGACCGCTAGTGGCTCTGCGGTCAACCGTCATTCAATAACGGCTAGTTTTCTGATTTTTCCAGCTATGTTTTCTGAGGGCCTTTTGGTCATTTCCTTGGGGTTTTTGCTGAGGTTTTGGGTTCCTATAAATACCCCATTATTCTCATCTTTCACACCAACTAAGAAAATTGTTTCATCAAGTTTGCAAGAGTTTAAACAAGGGTTTAAGTGTGTTTTAGTGTTTGTTTGGTTTGTGAAGAAGTTTTCACAAGTGGAGGAGATCATCTTCTTGTTTGGGCCTCAATCTCCATCTCTCCATCTTGTTATTTAGAGAAGAATTTCTAAACTCATATCTAGCTATTTATACGTTTGATTTACATTTCCATAAGCTAGTATTTGTATTGAGTTTAGTTTGATTTTGATTTATTAAATCTCATTGTTACACACACCCACATTGAGCTTTTAGTATTTACATACATAGTATATTGGGGTTGTGAGAGATTGTAACTTTGAGTTGTGCTTAATTGAGTTCTCATCCATTGTAGAACAAATCATTTGTATTTGTGATTAATTCGTGAGATCACCTTGTATAACACTAGTACACCGAGAGGAGTGTGTGGTGAGAGACGGGGTCATCCCAAGAGGAGTGGGGTAGGTGGTAATACCTAGAGGTAGGTTATAATTCCTAACACTTGAGCGAGACACGGGCTAGAGACCAATACTTAAGGTGGTAGTTAGTGTGTATACATTGTGAGTGTTGTAGAGTTTTCGGTTAGCTAGAAAACTAAGTGTGTAGAGAAGTTCCGGCTTCCAAACTGGGTTGTGTAGTGGATTCTCCCCGGGAGTGGGAGTGGAGACGTAGGACGGAAGGTCCGAACTCCATGATCATATCGTGTGTTTGGTTTGCATTGGCGCACTTATATTTGTTCATCTTATAGCCTATTGCGTCTTGTTTATTCTGTCCACTATATCGTTTCACCCTTGTGTTAGTTTATATATCCTTGCATATATTTCACCATATATCTTATTGCTAGGATATATTCTATTTGCTCATATTGCTTATCCTATCTCACATATCTTATTGTACTTCATACTTGCGAGGATAACTTGTTAATAAGTTTTAATTGGCATAAAATCGGATTAGATTAGCATAAGACCCTAATCACCCCCTCTAGGGTCTATCAGAATGCGGAGATCCCAAACTTCAATGTCAACTCATTGGGACTACGTTTCATTCAGCATCGTTATAGATCTGGGAACGCTTCTAACAGGAGTCGCATACCGGGACTCAAAGAATTCTTATACGCCGAGGACAATGTCTGCATGGAAGAATCCCGACCTTCCAGTCCTCATGACACTCAGGAGGATGTGGATGTAGCTTTGGACGAGAGCACACTTCTGAGATCTCCTCGTATTGACGAATACAAGAGTCATATACCAGCCACTGCTGGGGAGGGTGAGGCTTTTAGAACCAGAGCTGCTTTTAGTGAATTCGGGGATCCCGCTCATGCTGATGAGCCATTTGAGCATTTTCAACATGAGGCTTCTGAGAGTATACCCTCACCTCGACAATCCACTAAATCTGTGTTTGGGGAACCCAACCCTACCATGGGACCCACCAATATGCTAGTCTTAGCTTATTGTAAGCTTTGAATTGACACTTCGATGATGTTTAACCTCTAACATTCCTTCTACAGAATGAGTTGAAGGAGCTGAAACTTCAAGGCAAGTGGGGAAGAAATCTAAGGAACTGGGGTTGACGCGAAAATTCAAACGTGTCGAGAAGAAGCCAAGGTGAGAAGCTCCAGTGATGATCCCTCCTTCCGTAGAACAAATTGGAGTTGGCACATAGTCAGAGTTTGAGGATGACGTCCCGCTATTTTGACTCCGTGTGAGATCGTGCTCTGAACCAATAACTGCTGAGGATGCTCCCGTTGTCCCTGTTATTCTAATTGAAGTTGAGGTCAGTCCGAAGCACAACTATTGAGACTGAGGTGACTACGGATACAACTGTTGCTCTCGACTCAACTTTTGAAACCGAAGTTGCTTTGGGTGTAGTTTTCGGAGCTGAGGTTGAAAATGACTACAAGTGTTGTATCTACCACTTCTACCGCTTCAATGGAAATTCCAACTCCAGCATCAACCGTGTTTGCTGCTACTCCTGCCATTATCGTTGCTGCTCCTATAACCATTGTCGCTGCTCCTGCAACCATTGTAGCAACCACTATGTTCACCCCATCGTCCATTTCTACATAAGTAACGGCTACGTCTGCTAGCCCATCAGAAGTGGTGCCTTCTAATGCTACACCCTCTTCTTCTTTTGACTTGGTGAAAGAATTTGGGGTGTCGATGGTCCAGAATAATTTCCTCACTATTCAAAAGGAATCCCCCACTCAGGTATTGGATCATGGTGGGGATTTTACTGGGATTAAGGCGATGTTGGAACCTCTTCTGTATCTGATGCAGACCCTGACTAGCAGTATAGCTATGCTGCCATACTAGGTGCATTTGGCAAAGGTTGAAAGCCTTTTTAAGAAGTGGTAGGATCACGGGAATCAATCTCTCCTCCCTATAGCCGAAGAACCCGCTATGCAATTCTTGAGGCAAAGGGATGATTCACTGTTTGAGCTTGAAGTTCTTGAGAAGAAACAAAAGGTCAAAGAGCTCGAGGAGGTCAGCGAAAAGTAGTCAAGTGAGGACAAAAATATCGTTGATGCTGAACATAACCAGCAGCTCTTGGTTGAATCTTATAAAGCTATGCTTGCTGACATCTAAGGAAAGCTGACAAAAGCAGAGAATGAATTGAAGAGCACAACAGAAATGCGGCAAACTTTTGCAACCAAGTAGGCAGAACATCAAACATCGCTTCAAGCTGAGCTCAATGATTTGGAGAAGCTAGGAAACACCGTAAATAATGTGAAAGTGTTTTCTAATGATGATCTGCGTAAGCAAGCCATGATAGAAGTTAAATTAGAGCACCAAGAGTCTTTGAACAAACTCGTCGAGGAAATCCATAGAACTTCTGAATTTCCTTATTTTTTTTGTAACCCGGCACTCGTAGTAGTTTCCTATTAATGAAATTATGGTTTGTTCACTGGCCTCTTCTCTCTGTGCATCTTAACTCCTCTTTGACAAAATTCGTATGTTTGTGCGAGGGCATGAAACTTCGCTTAACGAGTCTCAACACTTAGAACTCTTTATAGTTGTCCTGACGAGCCTCATCGCTCTGGGGCGAAGTTCATTGGTTTCAACGAGCTTCATCATTTTGTATTGATAAGGTAAGTCTTGGAACTTCAAGACGAAGTTCAAATTTTATCAAACCTTGTTCTGAATAAGCCTTGAACTTCGTCCATTAGGAGTTTTAGGGTGAGTCTCAGCCTGACTTCAACTAAATCTCACTACTCGAGTCTAGTCCGAAATCATGACCTTCGTTCTTCCAATGTTTGGACATAGGGTTCAAACTAATTTCAACCGAACCTTGATATTTGGGAAACAGTAACCTTCATCCTTTTTAACCTTAGAGACGAGGTTCAAATTGATTTCAATTGAGTCTCGAAATTCAAGCTTGATCAACATACTGACCTTCATTATTTTGACCTTCGAAGACGAGGTTCAAACTGGTCTTAACTGAGTCTCGAAATTCGAGCTCCATAGGAGACGTGACCTTTGTCATTTTGGAATTTGGATTGGGATTTATTCTCATTAGATAAAGTCAATCAGACTCCAACAGTTCCCGAGCTATTGATCCATATGGATCCGTCCTTCGTTAGGGGTAGCAATAAGTACTTAATACTTAATGCGCCCTTCCAGATCATGCTCTATCTGCGTTAAGTACGAACACATTGAATGTGTCTCTTCAGTTCTAGTGTTGTTCACGTGAAAGTTATTTTCTTCATTACGGAACTCATTACAACTTCGGTTGTTTACAATAAGTTCAAAAAAGAAAGACTTATTATAAGTCTTCTTACACAATGAAAATAAAAAAAGATTACAACTTTTTTTGACAACACATGCAGAGAGATCATTTATCGGTCTTCTATTTGTGCAGGATCTTTGTCGGTGTCGGGGTTTATCCGTGGACCACCAACTGATCACATCCGAATAAAGATTTTGTTGCCTCACAAAGGAGACAAGAAGTTGAAGTGATTATCTCGACAACAACGAGACAATCACTCTTCTCGAGAATCACAGCTAGATGCGATATCAAGGGAAATGAATGAATGAGATGCAGATCTCTCGAACTCTTCCTCTCTTTGTGCTGAAGAACTCGCCAAGATCTCTTCCTCCTCTCTAAAATTCGTGCTTCTCACTCTTTAATTTGACAGGGCTTCGCCGAGACTTAAGAATTCCGAATCTCTACAAATGAAGAACCTATGGCCATATTTATAGGCTTCAGAAGCTCGGTTTTTTGATAAGAATGACAGATTTGATCTCATCCTCAGTTGTAACCGCTTAACCACGTTCTAAGATAGCTTCAAATTAGTTGGGGAGGCTTTGGATCAGAATATACCAAAATTCCGGCGGTTAGCAGCGAAAACAACATTTCAGAGTACGAGACACACCTTGTGTCTCGGCCTTGGCCGAGACACAATACGTGTCTCGGTTACGTGTCTCGGTTTTGACCGGGATGCTGTTTGGCATGCCTTGAGTGTTTTCCCTATAATTTTCCGGTCTGATCTCGGATTGACGCAATTTAAAGTGTGTTGGAAAGCCGGAGAAGAGATCTACAATCTCCCATGGATGAATCACACATGGGGTGGATGAGACACGAGTGATGCTTCGTCTTTCATGGGTGAAACGTAACTCCCGATCGAATGGTCTTTTTGTTATTTTGTCGCCCTATTGATTCATACGCTTCGTCGACTCGCTTCATGCACTTGTCGATGTCAGATAATTCCCCTTGACTCAAATAATGACATTCATCATCTTCTCTTCATCTCGAGATGCATGTGGGAATCTATAAGTAATTTTTGACGCCTATAGATACCCCCTCCAAAGTGTTTCAGTTTTGTTTCTTTTATAGAAGAGCCTGAAATACTTTGGATGTGATAGGCCTAACCTTCAATCAGTATAAAAGGACCTATAATTAGATTTAGTTCTTAACTTCTTTGATTTTTAGTCTATTCAATATTTTATCGAATAGCTAAAATTCTTCCGGCTCTGCGTTTATCGTCTGACCGTTGTCGAAGTCTCGAATTGAAGCTGGTGTGTTGATTTTTGATTTTAGCTTGTGTCATTGAATCAACACTGAACTAACTATTTTCATCGGGATTCATATCTGAATTACAATTGAACTCCCTGGGATTATCTTACAATCTTAAAGAATCAACGACCGTGTCGACTAATACCGCAGGGCGTGTTGACTAAGACCACTTTTCGTGTTGACACAAGAGGTGTTGTCTCGTCTGGTTAGTCGAGATGTCGAGTCGACACAGGGGGTGTCATTTTGTCTGGCTGAGCTTCATGTCGACTAGTCGGGCTTCGTGTCGAGTGGCTTCGTGTCGATTGGCTTTGCCTTTTGAGTTGACACAGGAGGTGTCGACTCGTCTGGTCAGGCTTCGTGTCGACTGGCTTCGCCTTTCGAGTCGACACAGGAGGTGTCGACTCGTCTAGTCGGGCTTTGTGTCGACTGGCTTCGCCTTTTGAGTCGACACTGGAGGTGTCGACTCGTCTGGTCAGGCTTCGTGTTGACTGGCTTCGCCGTTTGAGTTGACACAAGAGGTGTTGACTTGTCTGGTCGGGCTTCATGTCGACTGGCTTCGCCATTCGAGTCGACACAAGAGGTGTCGACTCGTCTATTCTGGCTTCGTGTCGACTGGCTTCGCCTTTCGAGTCAACACAGGAGGTGTTGACTCATCTAGTCAGGCTTCGTGTCGTCTGGCTTCATCTTTTGAGCCGACATAGGAGGTGTCGTCTCGTCCTGAGGCTTGGACTTGATTTAAGCCTTGTTTCGGCGAAATTTTTCGACGCATTGATTTTCATTACAGGTATTGGCCAGCGTTGATCTTTATCGCGATGCATTGACCGACGTTGACCTTCATCGCAATGTGTTGACCAGTGTTGACCTTCATCGATCGCAACGCGTTGATCGACATTGTCCTTCATCGTAATGCGTTGACCGGTGTAAACACAGTTTATACTCATACGTCAACTGGAGTCTATACAGTTTAGGCTTTTAAGGCATTAGAGCGGGGAGGACCAGTTTATACTCGTATACTCCTGGGAGTTTCGTGAATCAGTTTAACCTTGTTTACCCGTTCGAGGTTCAAGGAGATACACTTTATACTCATATACTCATCGGAGTGTGAATGCGGGTATCAAACACACTGAAACAGCTGATAACGGGCGAATACGGACCAAAAACAACATCATTGAACTAGTGGGACCCTGTTTTGGGCCAGAGACACATGTTGTGTCTCGGCCTTGGTCGAGACACATTGAGTGTCTCGGTCAAGGGTAGAGAGAGAGAGACATCATGAAAGATAGAGGAGGGAGAGAGATAGGCCGACCTAGGACATGGGTGTAGGGTTTTGTACAGGAGTCCTTTGTGTTCCCCCTTAAATTTTGAATTCCCTCTTATTTTCTTATCTTCTTCCTCAAAACTCTTCATCCCAAAACCCACTTCTTCATAAACCAAAAATCCTTCTCTATAAGAACTCTTAATCCCCTCTTTAAGGATTCTTAAACTCTTCTTATAAAAGGATTTGAAGCCTCATCTTCCCCTATTGTTCTTGGCTGAAAATTACTCTCAAGCTCTTGATTTGGGTAAGCTTCCTCCACAATTTGTATGCTTTATTTTATTTTAAGAACTCATGGGTTTTAGAGGAAAGATTGAAACTTTGATTGTGGGTATGGGAATATGGCCGAAATTTTGATGCTTTTTTATGCATGAGGATGAAGTTTGAAACTTGTTTTTGATAGGCTTGGAGCTATGGCTGAATTTTTTGAGGGGTTATATTACATACATGGTCGAAATTTTGAGGTGTGTGAAGGGCTTATTCATGGCCAAATTTGATAAACTTAGGTTGCATACCCATGGCCAAATTTTGATGAGGTTTGAGAGACTCATTGGTGGCCGAAACTTTGAGGGGGTTAAGTGCAAAAGAGGTCGAATTTTGGGGGCTTGGGTTGCATACCCATGGCTAAAATTTTATGAGGGGTTATATTCCAAAAGTGGCCAAAAAGTTGGGGGCTTAATTACTAAATTTGTCTTTATCCTCTATTCTAATTATAATAGTTATACTCCTATGTCACTGAACGACTTGATTATTTCCACACCGTCATTCCTGCAAATGACGTTGTTCATTAATAGTGGCTTACCATGTGATGTGCCTCTGTTCTAATCACGATCGTTATACTCCCATGTCACTGAACAACTTGATTATTTCTGCACCGTCATTCCTACAAGTGACGTTGTCCAAGATAGTGGCCTACCAGGTGATGTGCCCCTATCTATCCTCTTATTCCTAAATAGTGACCTACTAAGCGATGAGTCACTATTTAGATTTGAGATTGTTATTTTACTAACGATATCACCACACTCCTTCGGTCATTCCCGCAAATGACCATTCCTTGGAAAAGAAGACTTACCATGTGATGAGCCTCGTTTTCACATTTCCAGGTTAAGCTGTTACATTGAACGACACAACCGAACTTGATTACTAAAGTTCGCCTAAACGGATCAAGCTTCTCCAGAATGGCTCATGCGAAGTTAAGTTCGCCTAAACACTTAACTTCACATACAAGGTCCGCCTGCGTGCTCTAGCTCGCCTGCAAGCTTGCCAAATCCTCCTGCAGCGTTAAGTCCGCTTACACTGCTTGACCAAGTCAGCTACTAAGGCTTAAAATGTGGAAGTGGTTGCGCCTACTTCCTACATTCATAGGAGACGGTTACACACCATTCTCCTCTATAAATAGCCACTAATGACTACTAAAAAAAGGAGAAGAAGGAGGAGGGGAGCATTGAGAGAATTGTGCATTCGGCCTTCAAACTCTAACTCAGGTACTCGAACTCAAAAAAACAAAACTTTTACCACACGAGGAAGTTTTTTGACAACCTTGTTCGAATAGTCAACGGGAAGCAAACTCGACTCAAGCATCGAGTGAGACATCCTTTTGCCCTAAAAGATCCCACGTTAAACAAAAGAGAGATCAGATCTATTCTCTCTTCTTCTGTGTAGAAGAGATTTCTATTTTGTAATACACAATTCAATCAATACAAATTCAGAATCATCGTTTACGACCTACAATCATGAGCCCTCAATCCACATTTATAGCCTCCAAGACCTTGAAACTAGCCGTTGCTACAGTATTTTTTTGGGTTTCGAATTTTGATAAATGGATAAGATTACCAAAACTTCTTACTTAGATATTTTATCCACTAGTGAGTGGTAAGAATACCTAAGGTGTTCTCACCATTTATCCAAAAAATTCTCATCCCAAACCAAACTAAAGAATATGAATTAGAGAGTTTCTATAAAGTTAGATTTTATATTTTTATGCTATGTAACAAACATAAAAAGATAAAAAATAGGATTCCATAATATTTCATGATAACATAAAATTATTTTTAAAATTTTTATAGATTAGAAAGAAATGCATAAAAAAACATACTTTTCCTAATCCTCTTCTTGCTCTTCTTGCTCCGCTCCTGGTTGAACCAAACAACCCCTAAAACTCAAAAAGTTCGCTTATCTTCACCTGTTGGGGGACCCACCTAGACTCATTCCTCATTCATTTCGCCCTCATCGTTACCAACGCTCTCGCAAAAAAGAGGGAAAAAAGCCACCTCAGTTCTCCTCCTCCATCAGAAGCCCCGCTTCAAGTTCGGAGCTCCGATAAGAGATCAAGAGAAGGGGATCCGAAATCTCACCATCTTCGATATGGACGTACTTGCACTCAATCTCAAGAGCGGAAGCCTCTTTCTCGGGACGAAGTCGGCGAGGGCGTTAGAAGATGAGAGAATTAGGGTTTCGGAGGTTGTGGTTCGGAGAGTCTCGTTCGGATACCGATCCCTTGTGGTCAAGGCTACGGGAAAGAAGAAGAATCACGGTAATCCCTCCTCTTTTGTTAATATTTTTCTGTTTTTAATGTTAATTTGAATTTATGGAGTGGATCTCTGTTCTTTTGTTGTGATTGCGTGTAATTACCAGGGAATTTGCGATTTTGTTTACGGTGAACTTCGTGCTTATAATTGATAGGTTTAGAATTGGAAGATGGACAAATGCTGTGAGAGTTGGTTGAATTAAAGAAAAATCAAAGAAACTTATGAACTGAGTTTTCATTCTTTTTTTTTTTCCCTTGGACTTTGCATATGATTTATGATTTGGAATTGAAGCGTAGATTAGTTTATTTATTTTTGGGAAGAAAATTTTTTGGGTGATTCTGGCTTAAGTTGGTTCATGTTTTGATTGTTTGATGAGTTCATACAATGGGTGCTGTTTTGTTGTCATTGGTGTTGGCACTGGGGATTAGTGAGGAATTTTAAACTTTTTGATCTTTGGAGTTGGATTTCGATTTTTGTTATCGTGTGTTGATTTATGAGGATGATATGGAGGTGCTAAGTTCTTGGTTGGTTAAGAAGAGTGGTGGGGTGGTGTTAGGTTTGACCGATTTTGAGATTAGTGTGCAAGACATTGTTCTGTTTGTTTGGTGAAGCTTATACTATGGGTTCATTTGGTAGCTTTGAGTTTGGCTTGGGTGAGAATTGTTTTCTTGATTCAGGTGGAGATTATTCTATAGGTTTGGGTGAGACTTTTCTGTTGGTTTAGAGTTTGTCTGGTGATTGATTTTGGGCGAATATTCTTTTCGTTTGTATTTTTGGGGGTCACTGCAGTGAAGATTGTTTTGTTGATGTCTTTGGAGATTGGTCTAGGGCCTGTCTGGATGACTATAAGTACTATAAGTACTAAAAGTAAGAAGTAGATCAAAGTGGTTATTTCAAAACTTATGAAGTAGGAAGTAGCGAAAGTAGTATTTTTTTTACTTGTTTCACATATTTTAAAAGTAGTGGATGTACACTTCTTTCTTTTTATTTACTTTTTGTTTGGATAACTTTTAAAAATAACATTAGGAAGAGAGAGAGAAAATCTTTTGAGATTTTGTTTAGTGAGAATTATCCACGTAATAAAAAACTACTTTGATTCATATAGTAGCGCATATTTCATCTACTTCTGAGCCTTGAAGAAGTAGTGATGGCATATAGGCGTCACATCACATTTAAGAAAGTACTAGAGGTAGCTTTCTCCGAGAAACAAACAGATGTTTTTGCTTAGAAGTAGCAAAAGTAGCATCTATTTTTTTTGCTCAGAAGTAGCCTCTACTTTTACTTCAATTACTTCATCTCTATTTCCGAGCAAACAAATGGGCTCTTAGTGAAAGATTGTTCTATTGGTTCATTTGGAGAGTTCAGCTATCTCACTCAGATGGGTTCTAGTGAAGATTTTTCTGTTTGCCCATTTGGTACGTTTGGAATTTGATTACGAATAGGATGGTTTTGATTATATATTTAGGGCATTGTGGAAGTTCATCACAAATCATTGTCTTCTGATTCCACATTATCTTAAGTGGCTTTTGGGGTGGCGCATGCTGTGATCTTGTCTTTTAAAGGAGACGCGAGGGACATGACTTGTGTCCCATTACAGCTTATATCAGGAACACTTTTGCCTTCTTCCTTTTTGTTTGAGTTCTCTAACTTATGATGGCAGCTTGGAGGTCACGATTATGTTGCTTGAGGTACTAACTTCTCAAGTAGATCTAGTTAATAGCCAGTTGCCTTTCATGGCATAAGTAAGAAGTGACTTTTGCCTAATGTTTTCTTGCCTCAAAATTGACATGCTACTGCTATGCATCTGTAGGTTTAACTTAATGTGTGCCCTCTTGACAAGTCATGAAATTCTTACCCTCTCAAATAATTCCTCCCCTCCTTCTAAGCCTCGCTTTTGGCAGCACATAAGATGATCTTAGATATCCTTCAAGTCATTCGCCAAAAAGAAAAAAAAAGCCCTTCTAGCCCAAAGTTTCTGGTAGTGTTGAATAAAAGTTCAATCACACACCAGTCATAAGCATAGAACTTGTAAATTGAAGTTATGTTTGGTCATTGAGCTGCTTCCTTTTTCTGCTTTAGACTATATTTTCACCAACTGCTGAAATAGGTTACACTTTCTTGTTGCTCAGACATCATCTGGCCTTTCCTGCTTCTTTTCCTTTTTCTCAATCATCATCTGACCCAAAAGAGAGTCAAGAGACAGCCGGTCCTCATAACTTGACCGGTGGAGAACATTGTAGATGATTGTCACTAGACTTTAGTCTGGACTTTCAGAGAGAATTGAAAAGAAAGAAAGTAGAGGGGGCTACCTTAGATGACCTGGATATTTATATTTTTAGAGTAAGAGATACAAGATACCTATAAGATGATTGATGAACCTATGCCATGTGAACATGGTTGTGACAAACCTAAGGGTCCTCCAACTTCTGGAACTTCTGCGGACAACTTAAATATTTAAAAGATTAAACATGCTCGATATGTAAGCTCCTTTAGTTAGCTCCTTCCCGATCTGAGATTGTGCAAAATGAATATCAGGCAAAGAAGACATGAACTGAGCAGGTGGAATGTGTTTTCTGTCAAGGTTTAGCTTTTTTACACCGGAATTTGCCCTACTTGTACTTCTGTTAATACCTATCTCTTGACTTGTCAAGGATGTGCACGTGGATGATTTACGGTGGTATTTTATAATGTTTTCAATGTCATTATATTTGTCATGGATGACATCATGATATTCACCAAATACTCATATTGACTGTGTTGTTCCCCAGTAATGTATAGATATTGATATTAGCACTTCATTTAGGAAAATTAGTTTTATTTTTATGTACATTTTTCATCAATCGTCTTATAAGACGATTGAAGAAACTATGCCATGTCAACATGGTTGTACCAAACTAGTTTCGTTGAAGCTAGTTGTTTAGATATCAGTATTATAATCCCCTCTAAGGCCTACATAAGGTATCTATGATAAGAAAGAAAATAGTGGCATAATTAAAGAGGAGCCAATGGGGAGATGTTACTTTAGATGATGATCTAGATATTTATAGAGTATGCTATACCAGATACGTATAAAATGATTGAAGAAACTATGCCATGCTATCGTGGTTATACCAAGCCTATGAATCTTCCAACTCCTAGAAATTCTGGGAATATAACTTAAAACATTTAAAAGATGAAACAAAATCTCTATGGAATCTCTTCTTGTTATCTTCTTATAGAGCTGAGATTGTGCAAAATGGATATCAGGCGAAGAAGAAACGAGCTGAACAGGTGGAATGTGTTGTCTGTCCAGATCCAGCTTGAATTTACACTTGAACTGCTGAGTCCTACTTCTGTTAGGACCTAACTCTGGATTGTGAAGTACGTACTCATGGATTATTTGCTTTGGTATAATTTTTTTCATCTCTTTTTTATGTTTGCCATGGATGATCTTCTGATACTTATCCAATTCTTACAGTGACTGTGTTGTCCCTATGTATAGATGTTGGTATTAAACACTTCATCCAGGGAAGCTAGTTATATTTTCATATACATTTTTCATCAATTGTCTTATGTGGAGAAACTATGCCTCCTCAACATGGTTGTACTAAGCTAATTTTTATGTTAGTTTTATCATGTTAGTGTTGTAGTGTTATAACTCTGTATGAGGCCTAGTTAATGTATCCATGAAAAGAAGGAATAGTGGAAGAACCAAAAGGAATCACTGGTGAGATGTTGCTTTAGACGATGGCCTGGATATTTATAGAGTGAGATATACAAGATAACTATATGACGATTCAAGAAACTATGTCATGTCAACAAGGCTGTACCAAGCCTAAGAATCCTCCAACTTCTCGAAAGTTTGAGAACAGAACTTAAATGTTTAAGATGTGAAACAAGCTTTATCTGAAATCTCTTGTAGTTATCTTCTTAACGAGCCAAGATTATGCAAACTGGATAATAGGCAAATAAGACATGAGCTTAACAGGTGGAAAGTGTGTCTGTCCAGGTTCATCTTGAATTTATGCTCAAATTGAGTATCACTTCTGTTAGGACCTAAATCTGAACTTGTGAAGGACGTGCATTTAGATGAGCTATAGTGGTATGTTATTTTATTTTTTGTCATATTATATTTGACGTGAATAATTTCGTGATACACATGAAATTCTTATCTTGACTATGTTGTGCCTCTGTATAAGTATCAGTATTTTCTTTGTCCTGGGAAGCTAGTTTTATTTTCACGTTCATTTTTAATCATCTCAAAACATCACAATTATGCCACTCCGTAACTATTTTCTATATGCCATATAGGCTTAGCCAAATGTTCTCTGCAAGTTAATTAATTCCGTGAGTTTCATAAACATATGCTCAGTTTCTTAAACATACATTTAAATCAAAGTCAACATGGTAGTTATTATCCACTTATCTGTTAGCTTCTCTGTACTCGAGCCTTATTGTTCTTTCTCCATTGCTTCTGCTGTCTGCCTTTTACTCTGTTTCTTAAATATTTTTTTCGTGCAGTTGGTAACTTTTCTGCTTGCTCCTGTTTCAACAATTTACCTTCTTGACCTCACAATGCGCTGATATTATAGAGTGATGCTAGATATATGACTCATAAATGTGGTATCTATATGTGCGCGCGTGTGCATGCGTGTGTTTTCTCATTGGTTAGTAGGCCAATTGCATTGCTATGCAGTTCTTTTCGATATAAAGGTAACTCTTTGTTAGTACAACTTGTGGGATAGATCTACTGTCAAATTTGCACCAGCAAAAAAGAAAAAAAAAGAAAGTTACCCTGTGTAGGATTTTCCTGAAAGCAGCTTTATCACATGAAGAGCTATAGGCTTGTGCGAGGTGTTTTAGCACTTAATAGTCATAATCGACTACTCTTCGGTATGGAAAAAGTTGTTTACAAGAAAATGTCTCTTTCAACCACGAATACACAATTAATCCTTGGTGTTTGATGCTTATTACATCATGGTTGTCGTCTTGTTGCTTTACTAGCTTAACTGAGAACTATTTAAAGATATCTGAAAATTTTATCTCAGTGTTGGTCATTGTGCTGTTGAAAGATTTGTTTATCTGTCCCGTTGCTTTTAATATTTGGAATATTTATATAATTTTTATTTCTCAATAATTTGCTTGCATGTGTATTAGATGGAAATCCATAGTGCTGGCTTTTTCTGAATGGTTTTGAATTGCAGGAAACAACGACCCCTCAGTTCCTGAAGGAGACAGTCCAGAAAGCGTAAATCCAGCATCTGACGAATTGAAATCTGATGCTTCTACTCCCAAGTCCCAGCATCCATTGCTTGATTGGAGAGATTTCAGGGCAAATCTTGTGATTCGTAAACATGTGAGTTGACCAAAAAATGTAAAGATGCATAAGCCATCTATATATTAGCTACAAAACTACTTAGGCATGGTAGTAATTTCAATGTATAACCTAGGTCTGAAGATCTTCTGCCTGAATGGAAAACTCCGGACTTTTCATTCATATTCATGCTCTCTTTCATTTCTTGCAATAACTGTACTGATAGATTCATCATTGTTTAATAAGTAGTTTTATCTGTACTACAGTTATGTCATGAAAAAGGGATTCCTTTATCTAATTGCTGATTTAAAGAAAACGTAGTTGCTCCCCCATGTTTTTTTATTCAGTCGAGTGCAAGGTAGTAACAAATAGGTTGTACAATTAACATTTCTCTCGTGTTGTTTATGACAGTATAATCATTTTTTTCATATCATCAAATCCAACAATATCTTTTCTGTATTGGCATTACAATCATCTCATCGTATCATCAAATTCGTCATTTTTATGTAACCATTAAGATAGAAACTGCTACAATTTTATTTCACACAATACTAACATCTTTAGTGCTGTTATCCATCAAGGTGTAAGTACTATCAGCTGAATTACCATGACAAAATCTAACTTGTTGGGAATCCCCAATACAGATCTTTTGATGAATATTTTTCTTGTCTCAAATTTTCACACAGGAATTGCTAGATTCTGCGGATTCTCCTGATGGAGCAGTCTCCCACAAGCCACCATCTCAAAAGCTGGGTCTAAAGTGGGCACACCCTATTCCCGTCCCTGAACCTGGATGTGTTCTGGTTGCCACTGAGAGGCTCGATGGTGTGCGCAGCTTTGAGAGGACTGTTGTGCTTCTCCTTCGGTTAGGAACCCGGGACCCAAGAGAGGGTCCTTTTGGGGTCATTATCAACCGTCCTCTCCACAAGAAGATCAAGCACATGAACCCCTCCAACACTGAGCTTGCCACTACCTTCTCTGACTGCGCTCTTCACTTTGGTGGCCCTCTTGACACAAGCATGTTTCTTATAAAAACTAGCGAGAGTTCCTCTTTACCGGACTTTGAACAAGTAGTCCCAGGCATTTGTTTTGGTTCTAGAAATAGCTTAGACGAAGCTGCTGAACTCGTGAAGAAAGGGATGCTGAGGGCTGAGGATTTTAGGTTTTTTGTTGGATATGCAGGGTGGCAATTGGATCAACTTAAAGAAGAAATAGCTCAAGATTATTGGGTTGTTGCTGCCTGTAGCTCTCATTTAATTGGTGGAGGTGCATCAGTGGATGATTCATCTGGGCTGTGGGAGGAGATTCTGCAGTTAATGGGAGGACAGTACTCTGAACTAAGCCGAAAGCCAAAGAAGGATAGCTCTTGAATGGGTCCTAAATTGCTTGTACAGGAAGTTGAGCTTAATAAGGAAAAATACTTTGTTTATTAGAGTCCTAATCTAACTTAAATGTATGTAGCACCTATTTATTTTACCTTGATAAAGATGTTTTTAGATGGTTCAATCCTAGTTTTAGTTAATTGAATGTAGCACCTATCTATTTTTCCTTCTCTCTGTATACGTACCTAAACTAAGTCAATAGTTATTTGCGAAGTTCATGTGGCCAGGAATTAGGTGACCTCTTAAGTGCAGTATCATACTGTCTTTTTAATTTTTGTTGAACTTGACGTCATATTGTTGTTAATTTCTTTTATTATAGCATTGCGTATATTCCACAAATATGCTGAAAACTAATCAGCATATATACATTTTATATTTCTCTCCCTCTTTGTTAAGCAAAATCTTTTGGGGTTGAGTATAAAGCCCTGTCGGTAAGTTAACATGGCAGATAGAATGAACAGTGGAGTAAATACTAAACTGAATAGCTGAAGCAAACATATAATATCAGATTAAGAAAAACAAAGTAGCATGCCATGACCAATGCACAACATGACAAGCGAGCCATACATGCAGCTGCCACAAAAGTAGGTTAATATGTGGCTGCCACAAAAGTAAGTTAATACAGAACATAATTTAACATCCTGTTCTGGTTAGACCTAGAGCAGAAAGAGAGATGGGAGCAAAGGAAGGATATGACAAGACTACGAGTCTTTTTCCCACTTCGCAAGGGAAGGTATCAGTAGTTGGGACTCTCTAGAGGATGTTTTAATTAGACTCCCTTCAGCCGTGTCTTGCTCGGCTGTCTTAGAACCGATGTTCTGAAGGTCATCTCCAAGATGTTCTGGTTCAGTATATGCTTTGATGAGTGATTGGTGGACGCTATGCTCTTTCTTTTGCTCATTTTCTTCGGACAAATTTTCAAAACCGATCCTTTTGGGTTTTTATTTGCAAAAAACAATCGGTTTTGAAAAAAATTATAAAAACCAACCTGTTTTCAGCCCAGGCGCTGAAAACAGATCGGTTTTTGTAAAAAATTTTGGGAAACTTGATGCGGCATAAACATGTACCAAAAAATGTTGCAAGTGCACAACTAATCAAGTTATAGTATAAAGAGTTATCGATCGCACGAGGAAAGTGTTTTGTAGGAGAAAATATAAAATCGGTTCTTATGTTGTGTGCGTGACAAATAGGAGTGATGAGTGAATGTGATTGTGAAGAGATTGAGAGAGTGAAAATGGTGCGTAAATAGGCGCAAAATGTAAGTGAGAGTGGATGTGACAAAGAATGAATGTGATCAATAAGGCAAGAATGAATAAAATCGAGAAACAAATGACGATCAAGAATGAAAAAAATAAAATTCAAGAATAAAAGAAAATGTAAGAAATTAAAGATGGTGGATTCAATTATAGATATGGATGATCTAAAATTGAACCCACTTCTTTAGAAAATGGTGATTCCCTAGAGGGTTCTAGCCTAAAGGCGAATCAAACAAAATGAAAATAAACAAAAAGAAAAACTAAACCCAAGAGGGTTCTAGCCTCAAGGTGAATAGTGCAAGAAATTAAAATCTAACTACAAAATAAATTGTAAAATCTAAACTATAAAATAAATTGCAAGAATTAAATGCAAGAAAATAAATCTACTCTATAAGCATGAAATAAATCTAATCTATAAGCATGAAATAAATCTAAGGCAAAAGGGTTCTAGCCTCTTGGCTATTTAAACAAGAAAATAAAATCTAATTACAAGCATGAAAATAAATCTAAACTAATAAGCAATAAAAGAGAAATAAGAAAAACAAACCTTCAAATTAATCTTCATCTTCATCTTCATCTTCATCATCCAACAAAGAGAAGGAGAGAAAAATTTAAAGTGGTGAAAAAATTATTTTATTAATTGTAACAAAAAGTTACAAATTTGGAAGGCCTTCTCAATTAAGAGTAGCCATCCTCTCTAAAAGGAGTTATAAAAATTTTCACACCTCTAACCTCACCCTCAACCCCTATTTATAGTAAACATCAGTGAATGAGAGCGCTTGGATCAAACTTGAGCCCCAAGAATGCAATTTCTGCCGTTGATGAAATCTGGATGACTTCGCATCAGTACAGGCATCGATGCCCGCATCGATGCTGGCATCGATGCTCGAATAAAAATTCTGACTTCACGGTTGGCTTCGTCTCGTTGAGATAGGCGATTTTCATATATTATATGTTAAATTCCGCCTTCTGGATTGGGAGATATCGTCGTTTCTTTACGGCCAACTATCTTGAATATATTTTTTTTCATATTTAATTTTTTTTTATTTTCTCCGGCTTCTACAGGCTACTCGGCTTGATTCTGGGCTTGGGCTTTTTGACTCTTGCTTGTGTTCTTCATTTAATTCATGAGTTTTTGTTTAGATAAGAGATCTTGGGCTTTATTCTTCACTAACCTGCAATTAAAGATAAAAACAATTATTAATGACATATTTATTCATATAAAATAGATAATGAGGGTATAAAATTTTAATAAAATATGATTATCAAATACCCCCACACTTAAACTTTTGCTAGTCCTCTAGCAAAGAAAGAAAAATGAAAGAAGACCTAACTCACTTTCGCAGGAATCGCGGTTGTATTTACCGCATACAACAGGCCTTTAAACCCCTAGGTTACCCTAGTGGACGAGTTGTAGTCTCGTGAGGGTTTGCAGTGAATATACCCATAAAATTCGGTCTACTTGTCAAATTAAAGAAGTCAGTAAATAACTAAATTCACTTGATAACTTTAGACAATCTAATTGAAGCTAGTTATCACTCAAGAAAACGTTTTTATAAATAACTTGAAGGTAAATTTCCTAGAAAATCTTCTCATTATAGCAATACAAAACCAAGCCAAACTTAGAAATTTAATTTAAAAGTTTTGAAAAGAACATGCTAACTCTTTGTTTAAAATAATATTCAAGTTGCTTGGTCTAAAATAATTTCCAAGACTATATATACAAATATAACTAAAACATTTATTAGTATTTTTATTATTTTTTTATATATATTTTTATATTATTATTTTTTTAACTCTTTCTTCCTTGGTGATTTTTTCTACTTTAACGGGCTTTCTAAGCGGCCATTTAACGAGTTTTGGGCCAATGGATCCCAACCCAATTGGGCTTAGGTCATTAAGTATGGAAATACTCATTGGGCTTAATTACTCGGTCAACTTAGGCTTTATAAGATAGAATCACCTTGAATTTAAGAGTTTTTTTTATGCCCATTTTTCGCACTCTTCTTTTATAATTAATTTTTTTAATATGTATATGTATATATATTCTGAAAAATATGTAAGTCAAGACATTTTGAAAAATTATTTTTAACTCTAAGCTAAGCATGCATAAATTCCATTATTTTAAATAAAAATCTAAGTTAAGGCTTAAGTGAAGTATACTACTTTGAAAATTATTTCTTAAGAAATTTATTTAGAGTTATCATAAAAGGTAAACTTGAGTAAATAACAAACTAGAGATTAGAAAATTTAAAATTTATCAAATAAATCAATTATTATATAACTCTATCAATTTGGCAAGTGACGATATTTTTATAAATTTTTTTCAAGGAAAAGGAAAAAATGACAAAAATGCAACTAAAAATATAAAATAAAGAGAAAAATAACTAATTCCCACCCACACACCTAAATTTTGCATAGTCCTCAATGCAAACTCCATGATGCACAAAGTAAAGCAGATAAGAAGTGAAGTACTTACATTTGATCAGCTGATAAAAATCTGCAATTACCTTTGATCTGAGGAGGATAGAAACAAAAATTTATTATTCTCTTATTTTTTTTCTTTTTTTTCTGTTTTTTTACAACTGAACAAGAAACTCTCAAATGAGAGAAGAATAAATTCTTTTTATTATTCTGAAATAAACAAAACAAAAAATGTAGAATGAAGTGTTCAACACGAAGAGCTCGTATTATTCTACATTGAATCCTACCTTATTGTTAAAAATTCTTCCCCGGATTTTAAATAAATTCAGAATGATATAATTAATAATGTGAAATTCTAAGCATTTCGTGGTGTTCAATAATTCTTGCAACAAAGTAAGGTAGGTATTATTGGTGTCATGCATTTTGCATTTTTTAATGAACTTAGACTCTTGTACTGTGAAGTTTTGTTTTCTAACAACCAATTCTTCTGTAGAGTTCTGATAATTTAGTTGTTGATTATTCTCCAAGAATCTAAGTTCATCAAGAAAGAGTTCTTCAAAATTTAATTCCAAGCAGCAAATGTTTAACACAGTTTCATTATTCTCAAGGATCTGATCTGCTTCTTCTAAAAACTCAAACTCTTCATCAAAAATTTCCTCAAAACTTAAATCAGACTCTTCTTCTTCTTCTTCTTCTGATCTTTCCTGAATATAATTTATTTCTAGAGGTTGATTATTTGGCTGGTCCCCTGGTTTAAAAATGTTGAGATCAGCAGTCAAATTCCCAAAGGACAGCTTCATTTGACCAGTTCTACAGTTGATGAGAGCATTAGAAGTGGCTAAGAAAGGTCGTCCTAAGATGACAGGTGTCTGTTCTTTGGGATTGGAAACAGGCTGTGTTTCCAAGACTATAAAATCTACTAGAAAAATAAAATCTCCAACCTTAATCAGCACATCCTCTAACTCACTCATAGGGACCTTAACAGATGTGACGCCCCTATGTTCACACAAGGCTGCAGTCCGAGGTGAAACCAGGAATGTCAAACCTGCCATGCACTACACCGTGCAATAACATGTTTCACCATCACAATCACTATCTCTCTAGTGGAATCAACAACAGGTGTAGGTACAAAGCAAGTAAAGGGTTTTACAACAGAAACTCGATGAAATGATAGAGCATCGAATTAACACATCTCATCAACCAAATAAGTTGGAATACACAGTCAAGACTAAAATGAATAACAACAATCTAGAGATCTCAACATGTCTCAAAATACATAATATCTGATACAGGAAATAAGGCACACAGCCCTTACAACTCTAGAACATAAACCTCTCAAGTCTAAAATGTCTCAAGTAGAGTACAGAATAAAATACATCTAGTAAGAGGATAAATAGACGCTAGTAAGGGTCGTCCTCAACCTGCGACTCTCCGGGCTCCTGGCTCGTTACCTGAAAGGGGGAGGGACAACGAGCGTCAAAGCGCTAGCGAGCAACATCACAAGCAACCCCAAGGGATAGGGCTCGTTGTATAAGAAAATACAATTAATACATAATAATATAAATCATTTACACAAATATTAATGGGTTTTAGCACTTAGGGAAATACAACACGAGCATAGGTACGTCGAGCGAAATAATCCAAACAAGGAAACCCTCATGTATATACCTTGTATCTCAAATTGTAGATCCCTAAATACCAAAACCCAAGGTTGGTCACAAGAACAATAAAGAAAAGAATACATACCCATCTCTA